>CM039609.1:7738033-8090355 GCA_022457205.1 Saccharum spontaneum | reverse complement strand
AAGAAGCCGGACGTCTCATTCTTCCGGGTGTTTGGTTGCAAATGCTACATCTACAAGAAGCGTCAACACCTAGGGAAGTTTCAAAGATGTTGTGATATTGGTTTTCTTGTTGGTTACTCATCAAAGTCCAAAGCATATAGAGTATTTAACCATACCACCGGTTTGGTTGAAGAAACATATGATGTGAAATTTGATGAATCTAACGGCTCCCAAGGAGCAATTGAGAATTGTGATGATGTAGGTGACGAACCCTTGAGGGAGGCCATGAAGAACATGCCGGTGGGAGACATCAAGCCAAAAGATGATGAAGACGATGTGCAAATCATTTATCCACCATCTTCATCACATGTGTCTCAAGATGATGACAAGAATGAGAGAGTTGAAAATGAAGATACTTATGTCTCTCATGAACAAGCCGAGGCACAAGCACAAGATGTTGATGCTCCCCATCCACCTCCTCAAGTGGTTGATAGAAGAAACTCACCTCTACTTCAAGCTCATCCACAAGAACTCATCATAGGGAGTCCTACAAAGGGAGTAATGACTCGATCTCAAAAGCTAGCTTCTTTCGTTGAACATCACTCTTTTGTCTCTTGTGTTGAACCTAAGAATGTAGAAGAAGCTCTTCAAGATCCGGATTGGGTGAATGCCATGCATGAAGAATTGAACAACTTCACCCGCAACCAAGTTTGGACACTTGAAGAGCACCCTAAAGGTGCAAGAGTCATTGGAACCAAGTGGGTGTTCCGAAACAAGCAAGATGACCAAGGCATAGTAGTGAGGAACAAGGCAAGACTAGTTGCAAAGGGGTTCTCTCAAGTTGAAGGGCTTGATTTTGGAGAGACCTTTGCACCCGTTGCAAGACTTGAAGCCATTCGTATCCTCCTTGCATATGCATCACATCATGATATGAAACTATATCAAATGGATGTGAAAAGTGCATTCTTAAATGGCTTTATAAATGAACTAGTCTATGTCAATCAACCTCCCGGGTTTGAAGACCCTAGATATCCTAATCATGTTTATAGGTTGTCCAAGGCGCTATATGGGCTCAAGCAAGCCCCTAGAGCGTGGTATGAGCGCCTCCGGGACTTCCTCATTGAGAAGGGCTTCACCATCGGGAAGGTCGACACCACACTATTCACCAAGAAGCTTAATGGGGAGATCTTCATTTGTCAAGTGTATGTTGATGATATCATCTTCGGGTCAACAAATGATGATTATTGCAAGGAATTTGGTGAATTGATGTCGAAGGAGTTCGAGATGTCAATGATTGGTGAGCTCACATTCTTCCTTGGTTTTCAAGTCAAGCAAATGAGAGAAGGGATTTTCATCTCTCAAGAAAAGTATACCAAGGATCTTCTCAAAAGATTCAAGATGGAAGAATGCAAGCCAATCAAGACCCCAATGCCATCAAATGGACATCTCGACCTAGATGAGGGAGGTAAACCGGTTGATCAAACTCTCTACCGTTCTATGATTGGTAGCTTGTTGTACCTTACCGCATCTAGGCCCGATATCATGTTTAGTGTGTGCATGTGTGCTCGCTTTCAAGCGTGCCCTAAAGAACCTCACTTAAGTGCCGTAAAAAGAATCCTAAGATATCTTAAGCACACCCCAAGTATTGGTTTATGGTATCCCAAAGGAGCTAGATTCCAACTAGTTGGCTATTCCGACTCGGATTATGCCGGTTGCAAAATTGATAGAAAAAGCACATCCGGAGGGTGCCATTTACTTGGGAGATCACTAGTATCTTGGTCATCTAAAAAGCAAAATAGTGTGGCTTTGTCCACCGCCGAGGCGGAATACATTGCCGCGGGGGCTTGTTGTGCACAAATCTTATATATGAAACAACCCTCCTAGACTATGGAGTTGTTCTTGAAAAGGTGCCACTTTTATGTGACAATGAAAGTGCCGTTAAAATTGCTAACAATCCGGTACAACACTCTCGCACCAAGCACATAGATATCCGCCATCACTTTCTAAGAGATCACGTTGCTAAAAATGACATATCACTAGAAGGTGTACGTAGTGAAAACCAATTAGCGGATATCTTCACTAAACCTTTGGACGAGGCTACTTTTTGTAGGCTAAGAAGTGAACTTAATGTGCTTGATTCAAGTAACTTTAAAAAATGAGCGCGTGTTGTCCCTTGCATTGCAATGTATCATATGTCATGTTTATTCTATCGCAATGCATTTAGGGCTTGGCTAACACGGTTACGATAACCCTCCTTTGGAGGAGTGAAGAAGCCTAACCGTGGATCAAACTTGACAAGCAACCTAGCTTTACTTTCTTGTATCGCATTGCATATGCATGGGTGTTTGTTTGTCGTTCTTTTTCGGTTTAGCTTTGAGCAACCTCTGTGTTCGTCCATGAATAGAGAGAGCATTTGACGCTCCTAAAGGTTCAAAAACTCTATTGCATGGCCATATGTTGCTCCTCGGGTGTTTATTGCCTATTTTCGTAAAAAATAATACTAGCCTAAGGCAAAATATTTTAAAAATTTGAGGGTTTGAGTGAGGTCACTCATATCGGGTTCCAATTGGTGTTTATTTGCGTCTCTTTGTTTTGGAACTTGATTGGGAGAAGTCGCGTCGGAGTTCGGAACGAAGAAAGGCGAAAAACAGCGACCGGACGCTGCACCGGACGCAGTGTTGCTTCACCACCGCGTCCGGTCCCGGCGTCCACCAGCGCGTCCGGTCATCCTGAAGACAAAATCCAGATCTAGGCACCGGACGCTGCACCGGACGCGCCTCTGACCACCACCGCGTCCGGTCCCGGCTACTACCACCGCGTCCGGTGCTCCGCGATGAAATCCTGAGCACTCAGCCATCGGACTCTGACCGCGTCCGGTCAGTCCACACCGGACGCGTCCGGTCACTCCAGGTGCTTACTGGAGTGTCACCGGACGCTGCACCACCGCGTCCGGTGATTTTGACCACCGCATCCGGTGCTACCAAATCGAGCGGATCTCGCCCTCATATAACCGAATCGTTTTTTCTCTGTTCTTTCTCATCCGCCCGACATCCGCCGCCGCCGTGCCCTTGTCGCCGTTCCGCCGCTCCCACGCTTCTTCCTCGCCGCCGGCGAGCCTCCACGCGCCGCGCCTTCGCTCCCCGGCGAGCCTTGCCGCCCACTGCTCGCTCTTCCCTGCCGCGCCGCGCCCATCTCGCTCTCAGCCCGCGCCCGCGCCGCCCCGTGCGCCCGCGCCATTGCCGTGAGTCGACCTTCACCGCGCCGCCTTCTCTCACCGCCGGCGAGCCAGCCCGCACCGTGGCTCCCCTCCAGCGCCACTGCTCAGTCCCGTGCCCTTGATTCATTCCTTCGGCCGAGTTTTTGAAACTAGGGTTTACCCCTAAACCCTAGATTAGGGTTTGGTAACCCTAACTCAGGTAACGGCGCGTTCTCGATTCAGTTTTCGATTCAAGTCCTTTCATTCTCTCGTTAGGGCTTGCCGTTGACCATGACCCTTCATTGTTATCTCGTTTGGTCGTTTCAGAGCTCGATCGCCGATCTCGGGGGCTCTCGCGAACTAGGTCACCTCGTCCCTTCACCGTCGTCTCGTCGATCCGAGGTAGCTTAGCGTCGTTTCCCTTCGTATCTCACATGCTTGCTATCTAGGGTTTCGTATCTTTAGATATATATGCTTATTGTATATCTCTCTATTCCATACGTGCAGCGAGTCAGTCGGTGTGCCGGGTCAGATCTGTTCGCTAAATCCGAGGCCAAGCCTGCGGATACGGATTGAGGCCAAGCCTCTTGAGTGTCAGTTCATCATCTCACAGAGGTTTTCAGGCAGTCAGTCAGCATGGTGCGTTGCAAGAACGCCGGAGGTGCTCCTGGTGACGGGGACAACAGTCCTCCCCGTCGTGATGAGATTGCGCGTCGTAAGCGCATCAAGATTGCAGCCAAAAAGAAGAGGAAGGCACCATCAGATGCAGAGATTGCTCAGGCCGTGGCAGATGCTGCAGAGCTGGCAGAGAGAGGTGGCAGACGCAGTGGATTACACATAGGCGAGCGTCGCTTTCGTCTTGAAGGTCGACAGCTCGGCACTGAGGCCACTGAGGGCACCGAGGCTACAGCACCGTCAGAGCAGATGTCAGTTGATCCACCCTCAGAGCAGACACAGGCTACAGAGACTACACCCGCTACTGAGGCTACCCAGACCACTGAGGCTCCACAGGCCACTGAGGATACAGAGGAGCAGGCAGCTCAGACTCCACCACGTCGCCGCTCCACACGTGCCCGTTCACAGGTGACACCCAGGCCAGAGGGCCCGCGTCGTGGTGCACGACCTCCTCCCAGGGTTAGAGGGTCACCTTCGGTTGAGCACTTAGACCTGAGGGGTGCTTCTTCACGTCAGGTGAAGAACTTGAGGTTTGTGGAGGTCAGCCGATGGTTTCCACCTGTCAGAGATCCCAGAGCTTCAGAGGGTTTCTATACCCCACTTCAGGAGGACTTCTACAGGGCCCTAGTTGACAGTGGCATAGCTTTCAGACCTCAGAGGGTGTGTCGACTAGAGGCATTGGTTGATGTTGTGGGAGAGCAGCTCCGTCCTCACCTGTCCTATCTGCCTGGCTTATCAGATCTACTTGGACGGACAGGTGCTTACTGCGGCACATGGGTCAGGGAGTTCTATGCTTCTTTGTGGATTGATCCTGCCCATGAGTTTATTCACTTCGCATTCAGAGGCCGCGACCACAGACTCTACAGCTCCAGAGCCCGAGAGATCCTCAGACTACCTGCTTCTGACACGAGGATCCATCAGTTGTGCTATGGCCAGACTCCACCTCCCAGACGCCCTCACGGCGGTTCAGTGCCACCCACCGACCTGGTTTGACCCTGCTTTCGCGAGCCTTTTGGCGAAGGGTCACGTCGTACACCTGCCAGCCTGACGCCACTTGCCAGAGTTCTGGATGCTATACTCAGGCGCACTCTACTGCCTCGACTTGGTTACAGAGAGGGACTGACGAGGATGCAGCTTTGGGTTGTATACCACCTCCTTTCACAGCGACAGTTTGATATCTGGGATCTTATTCTCAGTGAGATGGAGGACACCATTGCTGAGGGCTTCAAGGGTAACCGTCAGCTTCCCTATGCCCACTGGATTTGCTTCATTATCAGATCTGCTATCCAGATGCCACCAGAGATCAGGGCAGAGATTGCCAACACTACTACAGCATTCCCTGATTATGACATCAGACAGCTTTGGGCTTCAGTTACTAGAGAGCAGGCTCCAGCACCAGGACAGCGTGAGCGCCCTGATGTTCCTGAGACAGCAGCTGAGCAGGACGCTAGAGTTGACGAGCTTGCCGAGGCAGAGCTCGCAGACCTTGACACTCAGCCTGCTGAGATACCTGAGGATGTCACTTCTGACAGCACTGATGAGGATTACCAGCCCATCCCCAGGTACCGGTCTCCTCGGTCTCACGACCACGAGGCCGGTGGATCTAGCTCAGCCTCCCGCTCAGACCCAGCCATGGTGGCTATCCTTGAGAGGCTGACCCAGGCTCAGGAGCAGCAGCAGCAGCAGATACAGCGCCAGGCACAGGATACAGCTGCAGCACTAGCACAGATACAGGCTCGCCAGGACGAGTTTCAGCGACAGCAGCTAGAGATCCAGAGGCAGCAGGTTGAGATGCAGCGACAGAGTCAGCAGCAGTACATGGATCTTCTGCGGCATCTCATCACAGTTGGGGTTCCTCCGCCTGCATCTATCATGGCTCCGACTTTGCATTCCAGCGGTCCTTCTAGTCAGGCACAGCCGAGCATTCAGTTTACATCTCCACAGCAGCAGGTTCCCCAGTCTTTTCAGTCCCCGAGCTTCACACCTATCCATACGGGGTTCACACCGTCAGACCAGACTCGCCCGCATCTCCTGACAGGCACACCTATTGATGACTTCAGTGCCACTTACAGCGAGTTGACTGGTCAGCCGACACCCTCGCACACGACTACCTTTCACTCTACGTCAGGGTTGTCAGCTTCCGAGGCAGTCGTTCCACCAGTGACAGGGACCGGGACTACAGAGACCCTCCCGTCTTCAGTTGCCTCGACAGACCCCCCAGCTACTGGCGCACTTCAGGCTCAGGTCACTCAGACAGATCCACTTGTTGCTACACAGTCAGCGCCTGTTCCTGCTCAGACCTAGACCGCTTCGCAGCCACGAGCTTCTTCAGAGGGTCAGCCAGATAGCTCAGACTCCGAGGGCGATTCGCTTCACTTCGTGATCACTCCGCGCACCTCGGCACCCGACACGGCTCCGTCTGTCCCCCCGTCAGATTAGATTAGTTTTTTTGGCGCTTGATGCCAAAGGGGGAGAGAGAGTAGTTTCAGGGGGAGTTTGTTAGTGGGTTTTCGTTTTTCGTGTGCTACATTCATGCATATCATGTTTATTTTCAGCATTGCATTCGTGTGACATTGTCATCGAGTCGTAAAACTTTGAGTCTTAATGTCTTATTCGTCACTGTGTTTAATATATGTCACCGTTTTAGCTATAGCTCTAAGGTTGTGCTTCCGTGCCTTACTCCGATTACTTATGAGCTATATCTTTTTGTGTACTAACGTTTTATGTCTTATCTTATGAAGTACACTCTTTTGGCTTGGAGCACATAAGCAATTCCTAACCCTTTATGCTTATTGTCTTTTGCTTATGTGAACCAAGCATGCTCGAAAACCTTCACTCTAATCCATTGAAACTTAGTGTTGTCATCAATCACCAAAAAGGGGGAGATTGAAAGCATCTAGGCCCCAAGGTTTGGTTTCGGTAATTAATGACAACACTTTATTACCATGACTAACGTGTGTTTTGCAGAAACATTGGTAAGTTAGGTCATGGAGGTGATAACTGCTTTGAGCACTGTGGCTTCGTGTCCCTTTATGGAAATCGTTTCGGTTTTCAAAAGAGTGACGTCAAGATTAAGGACGGTTAGTTCCGGATGACGAAGTGTTGAGACACATTCGGAATAGTCGTTAGGATCTTCGTTTTTCTCTTTTGGTCGTACTATAAAGAGGGGCATGAATGGGTAGCTTGACCTAGGCGAGTCCTATGTTTAGGTGTGGTGCACACTTGTTAAACTTGGCGCTAGGCAACCCTAGATTAGCTCATAGTTCAGTTAGAAGCAACTTGGTTGAAGTTGCGACGCGTTTCGACGAGTTTCGGGCTGTTTTCCAGGCACCGGACGCGGTCTTCGGGAGCACCGGACGCGTCCGGTCTGTACTTAACCGCGCTAGGGTTTGGACCCTGACCACCGGACGCGGTCCTCGCTAGGACCGGACGCAGTGGTCAGTGGCTGACACGTGTCACTTCTGGAGAACACCCGTCGGACGCGACCTGGACTTGATCGGCGAGTCCGGTGCGAGTCCAGTAAGGTCCAGAGAGGACCGGACGCGTCCGGTCTTCAGGCATCGGACGCGGCCTCGCGTCCGGTGTAAGTCCAGTAAGCACCCTTGCACGTCGGACGCGTCCGGTGAGTGGCACCAGCGCGTCCGGTGGTTCGATTTCAAAATCGCGTTTTGACCGTTACGGGGGACCGGTGCGTCCGGTGCGTTGCACCGGCGCGTCCGGTGACCCCGTGTCAGAAAGTAACGGTTCGTTTTCTTTGAGGGATGTATAAATACAACCCCTCCACCTCTTTTAGAGGTCTCTTGCTCATTAAAACATCTGAGAAAACCCTTTAGAGTGCAAGGGAGTGCAAGAGCTCTAGTGAGGATAGAGATTTGAGAATCAAAGTTTGTGATTCCTCACTAGTGATTCGAGAGTAGCAAGTGTGCATCCACCTCCTCATTTGGGCTCGTTGTGGTCAAGTGAGAGTTCTAGCTTGTTACTCTTGGTGATCGCCATCACCTAGACGGCTTGGTGGTGATTGGGAGTTTGGTGATCATCCGGCGGAGCTTGTGGATGACCCAACTCAAGTTGTGAGCGGTTTTGGGTGATTCGCCGCGACGGAGTGTCGAAGAATCAACCCGTAGAGAGCACTTAATCCTTGCGCGGATCAAGGGGGAGCGACACCCTTGCGCGGGTGCTCCAACGAGGACTAGTGGGGAGTGGCGACTCTCCGATACCTCGGAAAAACATCGCCGTGTTCCTTGCCCCTTTACATTCAAGCAATTACTTTCTCGTATTTACTTTCATTGCTTGCTTTACATTCCTAGAATTGCCATGCTAGACTAGGATTGGAAACTAGGGTGCAAAACTTTTTAACGGTAGACTCTCTAGGAACACTAGTAGGCACTAGGGGTGAATTCCGGCTTGTAGGATTTAATTCTTGCAATTAATTTTAGAAAAGCCCAATTCACCCCCCCTCTTGGGCATCTTGATCCTTTCACCCTCCACCTCTTTTAGAGGTCTCTTGCTCATTCAAACATCTGAGAAAACCCTTTAGAGTGCAAGGGAGTGTAAGAGCTCTAGTGAGGATAGAGATTTGAGAATCAAAGTTTGAGATTCCTCACTAGTGATTAGAGAGTAGCAAGTGTGCATCCATCTCCTCATTTGGGCTCGTTGTGGTCAAGTGAGAGTTCTAGCTTGTTACTCTTGGTGATCGCCATCACCTAGACGGCTTGGTGGTGATTGGGAGTTTGGTGATCATCCGGCGGAGCTTGTGGATGACCCAACTCAAGTTGTGAGCGGTTTTGGGTGATTCGCCGCGACGGAGTGTCGAAGAATCAACCCGTAGAGAGCACTTGATCCTTGCGCGGATCAAGGGGGAGCGACACCCTTGCGCGGGTGCTCCAACGAGGACTAGTGGGGAGTGGCGACTCTCCGATACCTCGAAAAAACATCGCCGTGTTCCTTGCCCCTTTACTTTCATTGCTTATTTTACTTTCCTAGAATTGCCATGCTAGACTAGGATTGGAAACTAGGGTGCAAAACTTTTTAACGGTAGACTCTTTAGGAACACAAGTAGGCACTAGGGGTGAATTCCGGCTTGTAGGATTTAATTCTTGCAATTAATTTTTAGAAAAGCCCAATTCACCCCCCCTCTTGGGCATCTTGATCCTTTCAAGGACAACAAGGAAATCCCATGTTATACTTGCCTCTTTCCCAAGGTTAAGCTGCTCAGAATCTTCAGCTGCTATCTTCCGGTCTCCAACTTTTGCTTCGACTGTCGGTCCTCAGCTCCTAGTCTTTAGCGCTAACGAACCACGCTTCCTCTACTCGTAGCAACCAAGCAACACAAATAGACAAACAATACACACATCTAAGAATATGCATCAAACACAAGAAACGCTTAAAAAGAGAACGCACTAAATGACACGGTACGTTGCTACAGTCACGAAAACACAAGAATGACGGTGAATGGAACTATCGTCAAAGAGGACACGCGACTATCGAGACGATTGCAACATAACTGTGAAGACCGAATATAAACTTGATTCATTTTAGTTATCAAAATAAAGCGTTATATATTTTAGGAAAATACACTAAAGTGGAACTAACCAAATTATGTTGAATTATAAAAGCTAACGTTATACCTTAGCCATATTCTATTTATAAATATATCATAGTATTTAAGTCATTTAAACATTTATACTTTAGAAAGGTAGAACATGTGACAAGCTGAGTGTAAGCATTTACGATTCATGTTTAAACTAAGAAGTCATAATTGAAAAAGTCGTTTAAGTTGATATCGATCATATTATCATCTATTTATAAGATACCGGAGTTATAAACCTAAGTTGTTTTTAATAAATAAATAAATAATCATTAGATAAACATTAATCAAATTATTTATAGATTTCATATTTAACTAAACAGATTATAATTAACAAAGAAATATTCAAGTTGTTATTTATCAAGTTATCATTTTATTATTTATAAAAGACCGGAGATAAACCTAAATTAACTTTAATTCAAAAAGGCATTGAATACATATTAATATAAGTGCATCTAAATTGGATTTATATGAATCATGTTTAACTATACAAATTATAACCAATAAATACATATTTAAGTTGACTAATATTTGTAAAAAAAATTAGAAACAAGTTTACCTAATCCTTAATCAAATTAGTAGGATTAATTTCATAAACATGTGACATGGTACATGACATTGTTCAAGTGTATCTTACATCGGCACGGTCGCAAGGCAACAAGAACGAAAACGGAATTACAACCTATGTTGATTTTAATTAAAATGCTATTAAATAATTATTAATCAAATTAGTATTTTAATCAATAAATTCATAACTAAATGACACGATAAACAATGCCACTATCGTGAAGATTATGTCGGCATGATCGCAACTTAACAAAACAAAAGTATAAGACTAGATTACTTTTAATTAGAAAGCTTTTAAATAAATATTAATCAAATTACATTTATATTATATAAAAGAAACAACTACAAGCTTGATCATTTTAATTAAATAAAATTGATAAAGGTTATTAACTTAGATTAGTTAAACTATGCTTAATCCAAATCTGAGTTAAACTAATCATGTTTTATTTATAAACATGTCTCATATTATTAAATCATTTACTTTGCAAAGGAATAAACATGTGAGAGTATCCCACCGAATTACGAATGAGACGTGTTTAAGCTAAACAATTTATAACTTAAAAATATATGAAAAGCTAAATATTAACCGATGTTGTTTTTAATTTAGAAAACCATTTGCATAAAGCATTAATCCAATTTAATACTTTACTTAATAACATCATATTTACATCAAAATCAAGTTGAAGCTAACCGCATTTTATTATATAGATATTATTGCATAATGGAATATTAAACATTATCTTTGCAAAAGAGATATACATGAATATATTACATGTAGCGTGATTAATCTAATTAGATTATAATTGTAAACATATAAGCGAACATTGATCAAATTAATATTTAATTATAAAAAACTGACGTTTACTTTCATTGCTTTTAATAATTATAAAATCGGTCACATGTACACTAATCAATTTAATATTTAGCTTTATATAGAAAAACGTATGATATGAAAAATATTAGAACTACTGCGTAGAGCACACTGACACGAATTTAACGCAACTCGAATGGATCAAAACGGAATTAAGATGATTAAACGGTGGAGATTAGAAACCAATGGCAAATTTGTGAATACCTTCGTCTTCTTCCGCATCTTCACGAACGCACGCACGAAGGTGACTTGCTGCTGCTCATGCGCTGGGCAAGGAGGGGCTCACCCTCGGCCGGGGCTTGGCCGGACCGGACCTGCAGTGGCGCATGGCACGCCACGGGCCAACGCATGGGGCCGAGACGGCCCGCTCGGTCTGCAGCATGGGTGGCCGAGTGACCACACCAGCGGCGTCGTCTACCTGTTCTGCTCGAAGGAGCAGGAGGCGCGAGGCAGGGGCTCTCGGCCCGGGCGGCTGCGATGAGAGGGCGCGCGGGTGAGGTCCAGGGGCGGCAGCGCCAGGCCCTTATCGAGCAGGGCCGCGGCCTTGGCCGGGGATATGCTGAAACAGAGGAACCATGGTGAAGTTCGTCGGAAAAGATAAAGATGCATTAGGAAAACGATGAACGAGCATGGATTTGGGAAAAGGAAGGCATGACGGCGTAGAGGAGATCGATAGGAACCTTTTGGTGGTGACGGAATTCGCTGGAACGCGACGAACTGACCGAAAAAGTTCGCTGGAAATTCGCCGGAACGCAAGCTGTACATGACGAACTTCGGCGAGGGGTGGACGGAGCTACGAGCGGCGGCTCGCGATACGAGCTCAGCGGCGGCGGACAACAACAGCGGCGGCGAACGGCAACAGCGGCGGCGAACGGCAACAGCGGCGGCGGCGGCAACAGCGGCGGCGGCGGCAACAGCGGCGGCGGCGGCGGCGGCGGCGGAAACAGCGGCGGCGGCGACACGATAAGAAGGGAGAAAATTCTAATTTACTACCCGAGAGATTTCCCAAACTAGGGGCTCCTCCACGGTAGTTTTTGGTGTGCTTTGCCCATGGGGTAGGTGCGTATATATTGGGAGAAAAACTCTCCACCTCCATGTCAACTAGCGATATGGTGCTAATTGACGTTGCACCCTCCATCTTTACTAATAGGCCTAATTAATTATTAAAGCCCATTAGTAAATAAATGTATGGGCATTTAGGATTATTGCACACAGGCTTTGGTGGAAAATGAGATATTTATTATTTTCGGAATTAATTAATTTCATGGATAAAATAATTTCAGAAAAGTCCAGAATTATTATTTAAGCCATGAAAAATACTCCGAAAGCTTCGAAAATTCATGGAAATTTTCCAGAGACATTATGGAACATGAGGAATCCAAATAAAATATTTGGAGCTCACTGAAAGGTAATTTTGGAGCATCTAAAAATTAGATTATGCTCACAGACAAGTGGAAACAAGCTACAGAAAAAGTCGGAAAAATTCTCGAGAAGTTTGTAGAGATTGATTGATGGACGAGAAACTGAAATGAGTGATTTGGGTTACAAAGAAAATATTTTAGGAAACTCCCAATGAAAACTTGAGCTGAGAAACAAGGAATATTGATTGCGGAAAAAGATAAAGACGTGCTAGAGAAGAAAGATATTTTTTTATAACTAATTGATGCTATCATAAACTAAACTTAGGAAATTTTATCCGAATATTAAAACATTTATTTTAATTAGTGTTTTCTATGCACAACCCAAAATCAAAAATTTTGGGGTGTGACAATGATGCTTGATGATAAACATGATGCTTGATGATAACATGCCACGGCTACGATTCGAGTACAACTTCCCTTCACGGTACAGTCGTAAACAGAAAACCTACTAACTAGTAGCGACGAGTTCCCGCGATACCAGCTTTTAACCTAGCAAGTTATTAACGAGATCAATCATGAAATTAAAGTGCCAGAGATCACAAAAGGGTAGTGACCTAAGGACATCACTCAATCAAAAGACACACAACACTTAAAGTTCTCAAATTAACATTTGTTTTCTATTTAAATAATTAGGGTATAATTAGAAGTTGATCAAACTTTATCTAAACAAGTTCAAACTTTTTCTATGGGTTAACAATGATTTATAACAGTACCATAATAAATTTCATAATTTTTGGATAAATAAATTAATTATTAAAATTACTGGAAGTTGCATTTAATCTTTATTGGGACCAATTAATTCTACTGCACAAAGTATTCAAATTCATGATTTAACATTTTTCCTAGATAGTTTATACATTGAGAAGCTTACACAAAAAATTTTATGAATTTTGGAACTCTACACAATTTTTAAACAAATAAACAAATAACTGCACTATTCATTTATTTGAAAAAGAAAAACAAAAAACGAAATCGGGCCGATTTTTATTTTTCCCGCGGTCCGGCCCAGCGAACGGCCCAGCAACGCGCGCACGCGCGTTCGGCCCAGTCGCGGCCCAGCCCAGCGCTGGCCTGCCTCGCGCCCGCCCGCTCACTCTCGCTGACACGGTGTCCCCACCTGTCATCCCTCACCTCCGTCTCCCTCTCGCTCTCCCGCGCGCTCGTGCGCTTGCCCGCGGTGGCCGGCCGACGACCGGTGACCCAGTCGACCAACCGAGCTGACCAACACCTTCTACACGACCCAGCGAACCCGTTTTGCTACTAAACACCCTAGCTCAAGCTCCGGCAACAGCTCACCGACGACGGTGGCGGCTCGACGGAAACGGTGACCGGCGACTCGTCGGTACAACGCGGTAGTGATTAAAGCGAGTGGCCAGGGAGCATCAGGGGCATACCACGATCACGACAGAGTGATCGGTTGAAGCGGAGAGGCTCTGGAGGTGGCTGGCGACGGTGGCGGAGCTCGACTGGAGCGGCGGCGACCCGAGGTGGAAGACGACGGCTCCCCGGCGATCCAGGCGAAATTGGGCTAGCTCAGCTGGTTCACGAGATGCGCAAGGATGAGGCGGAGCTAAGGGTGCTGTTAGCGTGGCCGGAGACGGCTTGGTGGCGGCAGCGGCGAGCGGCGGAGCTGCGGTGGCGGCGATGGCGAAAATGGAAAACGTCACGGTGAACTCATGTATATATAGGCAACGACCACGGTTTACTTCACTGGAAGACGCGCGATGTCATGCTGGCGATCGAGGACACGCCTGGAAGCCGGCCGAAGCCGTCCGGCGTCTCGCCGGCGCCCATACCGCGCGGTGGCCGGCGGTGATACGTCGTGCACTGTAGCTGCCCCCCCACATTTTGAAATTCAAACTGTTTTCTCAAATTACTTTCAAATTTGTATAATAACTTGTAAATCTTCCAATGTATAAAATCTTCAGAATTTCAAGCTCTACAAGTTTGGTATTGAACACTTTTTCAAATTCTGCCTGGATTTTGAAATTTGAGTTTAAATTCAAAAAGGGACACATTTTTCAGATTTGGTAATTTAGAAATTACTTTTGATTTTATATTGAAACTTCAAAATCTCCAAACATCAAAGTTGTATATCTCAACAAGACCTACAACTTTGCTGTTCAAAACTTTTTCAAATTCAGCCTCCATTTTAAAATCTTAGTTCAGGGACAAAAATGAATTAAAACTGAAATTTGTTTATTTTCAAAATTGCTCCACATTTTACACTAAAACTTTGAAAACTCAAAACACCAAAGTTGTAGCCCTTGAAAAGTTCTACAAACTTGGTTTTGAACTTTTTCCCAAATTTTGCTTAGATTTTGAATTATTTCAAAAGGGGTAAAACAGGGTTTTAAAATTTGGGGTTTTCGGAGGGATTTCAAATTGGAATTTGTTTCTACTTTGATTTGTGATTACTTAGTGATCAAAACCTCACCCAAGGGCATCATTTGGACCAATATGACATGGTTGACCAAATGTCACTCTTGGTTGACCAATTTACTTTTGAAATTGTTTTACATTTCTCCCCAGATTTGAATTCGAATTCGAATCAGAAAACTCGCGACAAGTTTTGGGACTCCAATTCAAACTCAATTTTGGAGCTTCATTTTAGATGTTGTACTTAAGCTCATACCCTACATTTGACACTAGTGTGCAACACAGTCGCGCACCTCAAATTACGCAGGGCATGGACTAAGCATTTGCGGTGATATTCGAAATTAGGGTTTTCGATTCCGGAGCACACCACTGAGAAACACATTCAACCTAAATAAGTAAACTTATTTTAGTTGATGCATAACAAGGTTAACCTAACATGTATGATTAGCAATGCATTATGATGACATGGCAGATTAATTAGTACTATAACACCCGGGGTGTTACAGAGGCCGGCCATGGCGGCCACCGTCCGGAGACGGAGGTGAAGGCCGCGTCTCTCTCTCTCTCTTTTCGCCGGATTGATGACAGTCGTTCATCTTTAGATCAACGGCCTAGAAAAGAAGATACCCCTTCGTCTTGACTTTTTGCTAAAGAGACCCTGGATTTCTTTAAGGCTTAACCCATGGTCCTTAGCATAATATCCGAAATCCGTTTCTTCGTTTTGAAAGTGTAATTCTTCTCGGTAAATCAAAAATACATTTTCTGATATTTACAGTTTTGCCACTAAACTTGTTTTGGTCATAAAATCTTCATTTTAACTCCGATTTGACCCGTTCAAGTTGCGTTAGGTTCGTATTTGCGAGCTCTACATATTGGTATAGTTGTACAGTAGGTTTAGGGAGATTAATTTTCGAGTTTATATTTAAGTAATTATTTATCTATAGGAAATCTTAGAAAATTCATAACTTTCACGTTTTAAATCCGAATTTCGTGATCTTTACGTCTGTGTGATCGTAGAATGTGTAGAAGAGTTTTACAAACTTTTATTACTGTTTTGTTACTGTTGGTGTACTATTCTAATTGTATCTCTTTGTTTGCTTCGTGTATGTTTGCTCGAATGCATGTATGTTGTTGATTGGTGATCGAGTATAGACGATGAGCAGTTTCTGGATGATCAGGAGTATTACTTTGAGCCAGACCAGCAGAGTCATCCGGAGTATCACTTTGATCAAGGCAAGTATAACATGGGACTATCCTTGTTACCTATTCACTATAATTAATATCATATGCATGTGTCTACCTTGACAACTTTAGAGATAATAACTTAGTGATTGTTATCTTGATTCCTTGACAACCTTAGGGTATGCATTGGGTAGCTGTTGCTAGTGCTTAATTATAAACATTGATCTTGTAATTTGGTTAATGGATTAAACAACCAACCATTAAGATGATTTAAATACTGTTAAAGGGTGCTAGAGCACTATGTTGTTTTATGTTGCTCTGGTTACTCTCCATAAGGACTTATTTGTACGTGATCATCCGGAACATACAATACTACTGTGAGGGCTATATGGCTCTGGCTTTAGTTGTTCAAGAGACCTTTTCTAGCTTGCTAGTGGTTACCTTAAATGGCGTAAGAATGGCTTACCACGTTGGGTGTAGGACGAGCCCCTGTCTTTTGTGTGTATAGGCTGCGAGTTGTGTGCCACTGGGAAGGGGGGTTCTACATCTGCCTGCCAAGTGAATCTAATGGCCCTAACTTGTTAGACGAACTTTTGAATGACTTTATATGGTTTTTCGGTGTTTGGGTTTGATCTCCCCACGCATTTGGAAATCATGACTCACAGTGAAAGTGTACAACTCTGCGCAGAGTTTAAAAACTGGTATACTAGCCGTGCCCACGGATACGGGCGGTCTTGGAACATCTACAGATAGATAATCATAATTGTTATATCATGTTTAATTACTGTTGATATTATTATGCTCATGTTAATGTAATTCATTATCCTTATTACAAATGATCATTGGTTCATTAACGGGAAGTGAATTATCTTGATGCTACCTAATGGCTAAATATATGATGATTAAAAGCTAAACACAGTTAAACAGTGTCTAGCCTTTTGTGCCACATAAACCCTGAGTTATACTTATTGAGTTCGACATGGACTCACCCTTGATATTTCCACCATAACAGATGAAGATTGTGAGGAAGATAATCGTAATGAGTACTAGTCTTGGTGTCAACCAGTCAACCGTGTCCCTGTGTTTGGAGTTTCCGCTGGAGATCTACTACTAGTTACTATTATTTATTGTTCAAGACTATGTGTTAAATATTTATTCGCTATGTAATAAGCACTGTGATGATACTATGTAATTTGTCTACTTGTGTGTGCGATCATATTCTAAGGCGCACATGAGTCTTTTATGCATCCTATTTTTATCCTTAAAAATGGGTGTGACACAAATATAGAAAAGCGAGGCTTAGGGACGTGCAAGTTTAAGGATTGCTAGTGAATTTTACCTCCATTTGTATTTTTTTAATTGGAAAAATTATAACTTATATGTGTGTGAAATGTGTCAAAAATACATATTAAATAAATATCATATATATGAAGGATTCTGAGACATATAATTTAGAAGAAGTTAGGAGTAGCTGTCAAATGTATGCCCTGATAAAAAACCCATGCGAAGTCAAATGAGGCAATAATTACTCCCCGGAGGGCGATTTCAAGATCCCACATCACAAAAATCTCAAATCTAAATCTTCCCACAAAAATCATGTACACCGGACTCAACCTTTGTCATTACGTAGCCAAAAGCACTTCGTTACATGCTTAGAAAGGTAGAAGCCAACCAGTCTTGTCATCACACCTAGTCAACAATAACAAAGGTAGACATAGCCACATTCGTTTAGTTGAAAATTTAACTTACGCTGATTAGGTGTTAGACGAAAATATTGCTGAAGTAGTGCTGCAGTTTTACTAGTGACCGTAACTTTTAACAGAATCCACTTGGTCTTGCCTATTCACTTTTCTCAATTTTACATAAAAAAAAAAAGAAATGTCGGTACTCGGTAGTCCAAGTGCACGCGCTTGACGCCAGGTCCACGCACAACATATTCAACTGAACGAATAAAATAAACCAAGAAAAAGAATTTTAAAAAAAGTTGTACAGATGGCAATCCCAACGAGTCAACAATGCAAAAACTCCTTAAATACCACGCCACACGTCGGAAAACGGAAAACCGAGCCAAGCACAAGCTGCAAAACTCCAAGCTCCTCCATCGCATGCGCGCCTCTCCTCTCTCTGCGTCCTCTCCCCGTCCCTGCCATGGCCGCCTCGCAGGACCACCTCGGCGGCGACCCGCCGGAGTCGACGCGGCTGCGCCTGGGCGACGACATCGCGTGGTCGGAGATCAACGGCGTGTACGACCGCGACGACTCCCTCAAGGAGAACACCAACCCCAAGTCCGTCCTCAAGAACCACCCCGGCGCCGCAGGCGCCCACAGCAGCGCCGGCGGGTCGTCGCAGAGGTTCTCGGGCAACCTGAAGCCGACGGCGGCGCCCATCATCGGGCTGTCGGGGAAGCTGGGCGGGTCCGTGCGGCGGCACCAGCACCCGCCGGCCATGTTCCCCAAGAAGGCCAAGACCGGCGGCGGCGGGCGCGCGCCCAAGGCGGCCGTCCCGGAGCCCGGGTCGCCCAAGGTGTCCTGCATCGGGAAGGTGCTCTCGGACCGCGAGCGCGCGCGCTTCGGCCGCCCGCCGCGCGGCGGCGCCAGGGCGCCCGGGTGCTGCGGCGGGCTCGGCCTCCTCATGCGGCGCAGCCGGTCCAAGCACAGCGCCGTCGAGTGCGTCGACCAGTCCCCGCCGCCACCGCCGTTCCCGCCGACCCTGGCGGACGCGGCGGCGAGGTGGAGGGAGGAGGAGGTGACGGTTGCGGAGCCGGCGCTGGCGCCGGGGCTGGGAGGCGTGCGGCGGTTCGCGTCGGGGCGGCGGGCGGCGGAGTGGGCGGCCCAGATGGACGACGACGGACGCGTGGCGAGATCTGGGCCGTTGTAGCGCGTGCAGGCAGGAGTAGTTGAGGTGTGGCTTTCGGTTTGGTTGCGCCTGTGCTTTAGCTGTAGTTGAGCTCACCCTCCTGTTCAATCAAATCCGTATGAATTGATGTTTGAGTTGACAAATTTTGGTTGCTTTTATCCTGGTTTACCTGCGTGATTTCATTTGCTACGAGTTTGATTGGCATAGGATTCGAGTGCACTGTTTTTGTAAAGAATATTTCAGATTGTGAGCCGTGTACAGACCTCAAGATAATTAGGATAGATAGATTGGTTAATTACTGTAGGTAGATGGCGAAAAGAAATCAAATCGAAGAAAAGGGATGTTCGCTAAATCACTCAATTGACAGGTACCCTATCCGTTTCTGCCACGTTCCAGTAATTAATAAATAAATAAATGAATGATGAATCCGCTAGTGAAGTGATTCGATTCGCTCGTGCACACAACCACCTGGAAACGAGAGTAGTGTAAAAACCAGTAGTACCTGAAAGTGAACTGTACCTGTACCTGCTTGGCAGCAGTCGACCTCCATGCATGGACCCTTTCACCAATGACCTGTTCATCTGGCTTATAATCCGTCTTATTCAGCTTGTTTTTACAATATTTTTTCTCTTATAAAAAATCAGCCAACAGTGTTTTTCAGCCGGCTTATAATTCCAGCTGAACGGGGCCAAATAACACAACTGTTTTACGTATTAGCAAACACACTATACTGTCAAAGCCATTATATTGCATCCTTAACTACACCTAGCTACGATTTACTATTACCAACTACTACTGTACTGTAGTAGTTTAGGGTGTGTTTACGGCCTGTTTGGTGCCTGCCTACGCTCGCCTCGCGCCCTCGCCTGAGACGCGACCACGCCAAAAATGCGGTGGAGGATTTGTCCGTCCAACATTTGGCATAGTGTGGCGCAGAAATGAATCACGTGTGCATGATAAAGGTTGGTGGCGTCACAACTGCAGAACCAACCAAACAGAGGTCCTGTTCATCTGGCTTATAATCCGTCTTTTTTAGCTGGTTTTTTCAGCTGGAACAGTATTTTTCTCTTACAACAAATCAGCCAACAGTGTTTTTCAACCGGTTTATCAGCACAGCCGAACGGGGCCAGAGTCGACTGACTTTTGGCGCAAAAGCTGCAGCGTCTTCCGATGTGGTGTGGCTATGAACCAAACAAAGCCTTAGTGCCCTGCCATTGCGGTGAGAAACTGCCTCAAGCTCTACGATTTAGGGCATGTTTGGATACAATAACTAATTGCTACTAGCTGGCTAAAAATCAGTTAAAATTAGCTCTAGTGTATCAAAATAGGAGAAGTGATAGGTGGGCTAATTTTTTAGTCAAGTTTTTAACTAGTAGTTAGCTAACAATAGCTAATTTAGACTAATCTTTAGCCCTAACTAGTAATTAGCATGTGTATCAAGTTCAAAAAAAAAGTAGCATGTGTATCAAACATGCCCGAATTAGGGAGCATTCTATGGCATCCACGTAAGTTCCAAACAGGAAGAATATACAACATTTTTTTTGAGTGGAAGGAAGAATATACAACATGAAAAATGCAGAAATTCGGCTCTAGCCGAAAAATCTGTGGGCCAAAATTCCAATACTTTACCATCTCCATGCAATTAATATGCAAGGCACAGCCACTAATCTACAGGCCCACCTACTTTCGCACGGCCCAAACTGAAAGGCTTGGTCCATGTGGTGAGCAGGCGAAGAGGCTATTTCTCCTTTACTAGATTTCCTATTTATTTATTACCATCTTCCTTGAGATTTAGGTCCGTTTGAATCACTTATATAGGATTATTATAGTCTTATATTAACAATGATAGTAGGATTATTGTAATGATTTAGGTTATGGATTATAATAATTTGGTTTGCTTGGAATATTAGAACTGTACAATATCCAATTAGTAGATTGGAGCTGGATTATAGTTCCACTTGTTGAAATATTACTTACTCTGTCCACAAAAGAATGTAATTCTCCCTTTTTGAGAAGTCAAACAATTTAAAATTTGACTAAATTTATATAAAAATGTACTGACATTCATAATACAAAATAAGCATCATTAGATTAGTTATAGAATATATTTTCATAATAAATTTATTTGAAGACATAAATATTAATATTATTTACTACAAACTTAGTCAAGCTTAGACTAGTTTGACCGACACGGTTCCTATAATTACATTCGTTTGCGGACGGAGGGAGTACAATCTAGTACGTACTAGTACAAACCATAGTAGTTTTTCTAAATGAATTCAGATGAAGGGAAATTGTGTAACTTCGTAGCTGACAACCTTCTTATTTGAAATTGTTTAGGGTCAAAAAATATCTATTAAGTTTTCAGATTTTGAAATTTAACTTATAATTTTTTTCGTCTCGATAAATCTTTTTTGACCAATCTCTATAATTGGTGTGATCTCCTATATTTAGCCTTAAAAAAAGGTTAGTTTCACGGCCAACGAATGAACGGAGACCGAGCATGCATGCGACCGAGAGTTCATTATTGGAGCAAGCAGGGCACGCGCAGTAGTGATTTGGATCCACACGTACTCCCTCCGTCCCGTAAAGACTGCAGTTTTAGGACCGGACACGAAGACCAATGCCAGGTGGTAAATTACAGAAATGCCCCCGTAAATATCAGTGCCTGGCACTCTTCCGGATCCTTCCTCCCATCAACGCTCGTCTCTTCCACTCCCTTCTGTCCTCCCCTTCTGTCCTGCTCCGAGCCGCAGCAGTGCAGCCCGTCTCTTCCACTCCCCCGCGCTGCCACCGCAGGCTTCCTCTTCCTCCGCCCAGGTCCCAGCAACTGGGCTTCTTCGCCTTCTGCCCGGCTCCCGGATGCGGCGGCACGGCCCCAGCTCGCTGCACTCGTCGTGCCCTCCATGGGTCGTTGCCCCAGCCTTTCTCATCTTCCGTCAGGGCCCTAGCCACCAAGCATCCTATCCTCGCCTTCCGCCCGGCTCCCGGCCACGGCGGCGTGGCCCCTCTCCGTTGCCCTCTCCATGATCTTGGGATGTGGCCGCCCTGGCCGCCGTCGGGCACGGCATCCAGCTCTGCCGCCGGTGGCCCCTCTCCGCTGCCCTCTCCATGATCTTGGGATGTGGCCGCCCTGGCCGCCGTCGGGCACGGCATCCAGCTCTGCCGCCGGAGGGCGCGAGATCCAGCACGCTGCACGCCCGTGTCGCCGGTGAGCGCGAGATCCAGCAAGCTGCACGCCCATGCCGCCGTCAGGCATGGAGCTCGGGCCTGGCTGGTTGTGCGTCGAAGTCAGGCCGCCCCCGCCATCTCCAGGCAGCAGTCTCCGGGCACCGGGAATTGGGATGAAACGTGTGGAGGGCGAGCATCCGCGTGTCCACGTGAATGACTTTTGCTTTTTTTTTAATACGGCCAAAGTGCTTTTTTTATTACGTGAGATGTGGACATCTGTTGAACGGTGATTTCACCAGTGGGTCCCATACCCCTGGTATCCTCTTGTTATCTAAAACGACGGTCTTTCTGAGAATTTTTTCAAACGCTAGAACAACGGTCTTTCGGGGACGGAGGGAGTAGAACGAGTTTTGCGTAGGTGTGATATGGACCTGGACCGTCCCGATCCGGAAGAGCGAGAAAGTCGAAAACTGAGTCTACTCTCACGCGTGCGATTGTTTCTGAAAAAGACGACGTGCGTGTGCAGTGCATGCACTACATGAGACTGCCCGGCCGGCCCCACCATCTGCTGCTAGATATAGCTCCATCCATCCATACGTCGTCCCTCTCCCGTCGTCGTCGACACGGCGGCAGTAGGTTCACAGTGGCTATAGCTAGTGTCGTCTTCGTTTCAGCGCACGAGCACGCGTGCATGATGCACACACTCATGCATGGACGGATCTATATAAACTGTACTGGATGCAGGTGCATCCATAAAAATATTAAAATATAGTGATTATGATTAAATTTTCACCATGTTTGTCTCCGTATTTGCTCTAGCTCCGCCCCTGCACGCACGCACGCATGGTGGGACGATAGATATTCATGTGTGGGCGGCACGCGGCCGCCGCCGTAGGTATGGGCACGTACGGGCGTCGCGGCATACGTCCGTCCGTCCTCCGGCGTCGGCGTGCAGCACATCCACCTCGATCGCGACGTCCACCATGAGCTGCTGAGCCTCAGCCCACGGGGTCCTTGCGGCAGTGCCGACGTGCAAGGTAAAAAAGGCGTTGGACGACTAGGGGTGTGTTTAGATGGAAAAAGTTGGGGTGAAAAGTTACTGTAGCACTTTTCGTTGTTATTTGGTAAAATTTGTCCAACCATGGATTAATTAGACTCAAAAGATTCGTCTTGAACTTTACAGACAAACTATGCAATTAGTTTTATTTTTTACCTACATTTAATGTTTCATGCATGCGTTTAAAGATTTGATGTGATGGGTGGAAGAGGAAATATTTTAGGATACTGTAGCCAAGTGAACGCGGCCCAGGTAAAAAAGCGAGTGACGAGGCGCACTCGTCCCAGCCGCCGAGCAAGAATCTAGAATATGCCTTCGTATGCTTGTCTCGTTTCCGCGCAAGCAAGATTTCTCTTGTGAGCATGCATGAGAGATCCAATTTGGCTTATCTAGGCAGACAAATTAAGTTAATCTTGCTAGGCAAGGTAAAGCGAAGAAATCGAGCAAAGCAAACTAAACAGCCCGGCCCTGAATTATTTCTCACTCTGTCAATGAAAAGATACAGCTATAGATCAATTTGTACAAGTTAAACAAGTTTAACTTTAATAAAAAATATAATAAATAGTATTAACATCTATGTTTCTTACTGGATTTACTATGAAAATAGATTTCATAATTCATTTAATGATATTTATTTTGTATTATAAATCACTACCAGGTTGGTGCAGTTATCCTTGTGCAGTAAAGAACATTGCCAGGTTGGTGTGAGGCACGAGTAATGATTTGTCGTCGAAGGCAGTTGGTCAGAAATGAATGCTAAAAGCTGCATGATTATTAAGTGCTCAGAGAATCCCACTTCACTTGGAGAATTTGCAGTCTGATTGTGAATGTTAATTTTTTTATATGAGGCCTTGTTTAGATTCTAGAATTTGGACACCAAATTCACTATGCAGAATTCCTATTCCCCGTCACATCAAAATACCGGTACATATATGGAGTACTAAATATAGATGAAATAAAAAGCTAATTGCACAGTTTTGTTGTACTTTACGAGACGAACATTTTAAGTCTAATTAATCAATGTTTGGACAATTATTACCAAATAAAAACAAAATTACTACAGTGTGACATGACACTTACTATGCAAATTTTACTTCCAAATTTTGGAATCTAAACATGGCCATAACTATTTTTAAACTTCAAATGTTTGATTCCTCGAAAGTGAGAATTACATCCTTACATGGATGACGGAGGAAGTAGTATTTGAATAGCATGCTTCACCCAGGCTCGTAGATATACTCCCTCCGTCCCAGAAAGAAGGTCGCTTTGGAGTTCAAATGTTGTCCCGTAAAGATGGTCGTTTTAGACCATGGACCCCACCTGCACAAGGCTGCAGGCCTACTAACCTTATCTCTTCGTTCCCATCCTCATCCATCTCCACAATTGCGTCCATTCCGGCAATCCCCGCCGCCGCGCCCTTCCCACCCACACCGCCGCTCCCTGCTTCCTCTTCTCTTCCGCGTCCGGCACTGAGGCGGAGGCCGCAGGCGTCGAGTTGGAGCGGGGTGGTGTCGCCGCAGAACGGAGCAGAGCGGCCGTCCCCCAAGCGGAGCGGCCAGCGTGGAGGTGGAGTCGCTCGACCAGGAGGCATCCGAGCGGGCCACACCCGCTCCGTTCTTCTACTTCACCGGTGACCCTTCCCCTTCTTCTCCTTCACTGGCGTGGATTGGTGGCCGAGATCTGGCCCATTCCTCATCCATGACGGCTCGACGCGGATGGTGTGGCGGCGGAGAGCTAGAGATCCGGCCCCTCCCTCGTTTGTGGCGCCCGACGCGGAGGGGGTCACGAATGGTGCGGTGGTGAAGAGCCGGGGATCCGGCCCCGCCCTCGTCTGCGGTGCCCGGCGCGGAGGGGGCCGCATGAGGCGGCGGCGGCGGAGATCCGTCCGAGGCCTCGTCCATGGCATCGATGCGGAGTAGTCGAAGACGCGGATCTTGCTTGCCGTATGGGGAGGGCGGCGGCGACGGACCTTCCATGGAGGAGAAGCCGTGTGTGACAAAGAGGATAGGGGCATTTGTGTCTTTTACCTTCAGCCTTGGTATGCGTGAAGACTCCTAAAACGACCTTGTTTGTGGGACGGAGGGAGTATTTACCATTATTAGTACTCTCTGTCCCTAAATAAACCAATTTCTGTAGTTGTGTGATGAAGTCAAACCTTTTAAAGTTTGACTAAACTTAAAGGAAAAAAGGTAAGGTTTATGGCACCAAATTAGCATCATTAGATATTTTATAAATTATATCAATATGCTTATTTAATATCATAATACTTATATATTTTTTCTATAAATTCAATCAAATATAAAAAGGTTTGACTTCAGGGATGGAGTGAAGTATTTTAATTCACTATGCTCGTGCGCATGAGCGTAAGCAAATACTGGTACTACTAGAAGAGCTGAATCCGGTAGGTTTAAAAGGCTTGAACGAGTCGGGCAATTTGGATGATCAGGTTCAGTGCAGCTCACTTTATTAATTATTCGTCATCATGACCAAGTCCGTGTCGTCGCTGCACAAAAAACGTGTGCTTTCCATAGTGCGCACTAGAAAGCGTACAAAACAAAAGTGAAAGGAAAGAGGAAAGAAAATGCGAGCCAGGACCAGGATCCTACACGGTAGGGCTTAGGATGTTCTAGCTTTAGACTAGTTGAATCAATATTTTAAATTTGGACATGGCTACCGTCCCACGTCCGGACGCTAACCCCATTCGAATGCCTATGTCTGCCCTGCCGCGTTGTTCATCCTTACTGCTGCGCCTCACCTCCTCCTATATTGCCGCCCTAGTGTCGAGCACCCACCCGCATGCCCTGCTTCCTCAGTCTCGTATGCGCCAGCAGCGCCCTCTCTTTACTGTATGCAGCTACAGGAGTGGCCCTCTCTTTACTGCATGCAGCTACAGGAGTGGCGGCAATTTTCCTCCACATGCATGATTCCCACGCGACTGCGCTCCACTCATGAAGAAATGGAACGACGCCTGCCTTGCCCGCAACTATTGCACCTGCATGCCCACCCCCCGCGTGCCGCACACAACTACTACGCCTGCACACCATGCACGTACGCATGCAGGTGCGCACCGCATGCATGTTGATGCGCATGCAGGTGGGGGACCGCGCCACATGCCTGTTGATGTGCCACGCGCCCGCTTCGCTTGCCGCGCACGTGGGGACCGCTACGCCCGTGGGGACTGCATCTGCATGTGCCCGCTTCCTACGCCAGCTAATACTGCAACATGAAAGCACTTCTGCAACATACGTCTGAAATATGTGAAACATATACAAACAAATAAACACACATGCAACATATGTCTGAAACATATGAAACATTTGGAATAGACGCTTGCAATATATGTCTGAAACATATGCAACATCCAGATGAAACACTTGCAACATAGGTCCCAAATAGGTGAAACATTTGGAACATAAACTTGCAACATACATGTATAGCCACTGCAACATATGCAATATCCAGATAAAACACTTGCAACAGCTGAAACATTTGAAACATACACTTGCAACATACGTGTATAGCCATTGCAACATGTGCAACACCAGATCTACTTTTGCAACATCTAGATAAAACATATGCAACATACATCTGAAACGCATGAAACATACGGTTGCAACATGTGCTCATCTACTTGTTGCCGCCCAACGGAGGCTAGTTGACGCGTCACGGGGGAGCACAACGCGAGGCGCACGCGGTGCCATGCGGGTTCGGTGCTACCGTGCCAGGTGTATGGGCGCACGACATGAGGCGGGAGGCGCATGGGCGCGTGGCACGAGGCGAGGGGCGCACGCGGTGCGAGGTGAGTCTGGTGCGACCGTGCAAGGCGCGAGGTGTAGGGGCGTACGGCGCGAGGCGCAAGGCGCAGGGAAGAGTGCGGCGCTAGGCGGGTCCGTCCCATCCGGACGGATGGATGTCCCCATAGGAGCATTACTGTTTTATTGTTGAATAGTGCAAAAGGCAAGAGATGACATGGACTCACGACGACATGTACATTTCACAATATATCTACCTCTCATAGCACGATGTTTAGGGCTACTTGGTGCAGTCTCTCTATGTTCATATTTATTTGCTATATATATCACTTGTATTTCCTTTATAAAAAAAGAATATCACGCACTTGTGTTGGGTCGATTTATCAGCACTTAACAGCATGTGTAACACAACAATGTCGTACATATATAGATGCCGGTGCTTTCAGGGAAACTCGATCTAGAAGCCAACAATTTGGTGCAATTCATGTTTTTATGATGGGATATCATATTGGTATCCAGATTAATGGAGTAAGGTCGTTTTCGGCATGTCCCCCACATATACTAGCACGCGCGTTGGTTGGATCCGTTCATTATTCATTTCGGCCGTCGTTTTCAGCTGCAAAATCGACAGCATGCACGCGAATGATTCTTACCTCCACCACCACTTTCCAAAGGCTAGCAGCAAGCACACAACATGCAATCCCCAGGTGTTGCTCCCCATATGCATCGTAATGTTTTGTGACATCAATCCTTATATTACCATTTTCTAATCACAGTAGAGACACAAACAATTATATATATGCATGCACACTTACTCTTAGGGTGTCTCCAGTGACCTTTACAAATCGCTGGCTCAAATTAAAGAGGGAGAAAATAAAATATGAAAAAAATCATCATGACAACGCTAGTAAAAAGAAGGTGAGAGAGCCTACTCGAGCGATGCGGGGTTGAGAGAGCAGCGATGCGGGATGCAACGCGCGTACGGTGCAACCAATCAGATTCTCTTACTGGCCTAGCTAGATGCAAACTGACAACCAATCAACTGCGGTTGCATCCGTCAAACTTGGATAAGAGATCCTGGCTAAGCAGAATCGTGAACCACTCACGTCCTTGTAAACACACGTACATCGATCCCACTTTTATGTAATTATGAGTACATCGAAAAGGCTGAATCAGAAAGTCAAGCGTATCGCTGACAAACCCCACTCCTATGAGTGTGTTAGCATGTTCTTTAACCCTGATGGATAGGTTTTACCGCAAAGAATTTAACTAGTTGAGCTACTCAGCTTGCATATTAGCATGTTCTTGATATTTGCCAACTTTTCCCTCTAGAAAGACTTACCAAATCCCAAATAGGACATAAGTTTAGTCTAGCCTTTGCCATTTGCAAGTTTGAATGAAAAGAAATAATTTTGCATGGATTCGTTACAATTTTACATCATTACATATACAGCTAGAACTACATCAAGAGACATGCTTGTAACTACCGTGCCCGTGATCAACACTAGTAGTACTTGTTATAAAAAAAACCCTAGTAGTACTGAAGTAGACCATGAAATAGATATTTTGAAATAGGGGAAGACAGAACCACAAAAGGACCAATGTTTTATAATCTTACAAATCAACATTAGTCTACTAGAGAAAACAAAGTGGTGACGATTATCCTCACAGAAAAGGTTGTGACTATTATGATGTGTAACTTTGTGTTAGTGTTAATAAGACAAATGTGCTAATGCATTGCGCACGCGCCACATTTTTTTCCCCCTAGATCGACCTGACAACTGACACAAAACATGCCAAATAAACCGAGTCAAGAACATCAAGTTACAAAAGGGCAGGTTGATATACCCTCATATCTACCGAGTGGGTTAGTCATTATGCTAGCTAATAAGCTTTTGTATTGGTTCGAACCCCGATGACTGCGGTATTTCCGTGCACAGTGCACGAGAACGAGGAGAAAAGACTCTCCGGTTCAAAAAAAAATTTTTTTTGTATAGGCCATAGCCTCATAGGTGAAGCGACAACTTCGATTGGTCGGCCAGTGGCATTAAAGAAATATGCCCTTAACAATGTGTCCCAGTTCACAAAGCGTTTCCTTTAAATACAACACCAACACACACTACCGCCTCCAACAGAGCTTCAGCCTTCAGACTTCAGAGCACATCACAATTCTAATCAGCACTTCAGCAGCCATCATCATGGGGAACTGCTTAGTGATTCAGGACAGGAAGGAGATGAAGATCATGAGCGTGGACGATGGCAGCAGCCAATTCCTCAGGGTGCCATCCCCCAGCAGATTGATGATGAAGGTTCATGACGACTCCCTCGGCGAGCCCCTGCCGGCGGCGAGCGTTCTTCAGGTGAAGGCGCCGGCGGGCACCGTCAGGGTGAAGCTGGTGATCAGCAAGCGGGAGCTCAAGAAGATGCTCGACAAGGAGGGCATGTCGCTGGACGACGTGGTGTCTCTCATGCGCAAAGAAGCAAGCGATCGGGAACAGGAGTACTGCTGTGGAGGGTGGCGGCCTGCGCTGGAGAGCATACCAGAGGGCAGCGATCTGTAGCAGCCGGGCTCGATCGTTCAGATATCAAAGTTGCAGTATCTTACAAGTTACAGGATGCCTTTTGGAGCTCCTTTCCAAAAAAAAAGAAAGAAAGAAGAAGATACCTTGTAAGATATGCTATCTATACATGTAAACGTACAGAGACAATACTATAGATATAGATATAGATGTAGTAGGAGTTTTGAGATAGGGATTCTCTCATCTTTTCTTGGTCAGATTATATGTAAAAAAGAGGTAAAGATGATCCTGGAAATCAGTCAGGTTCTTGTATGGTGCCCCACCCTGTGTCCTCACGGTCATCAGCAAACTATCTATATTTATCATTATCAACAGGAACAAACAACTCAAGGGTTTCACATGCATACTTCTGCTATGTATTTGATCCTTCGTAATTGTCACTGTCAGCTTCCTGTCTATCTTAGTCTATTGTAACAGTCAGTAAAAACACGACATACCCATGGCACTGTCATAGTTGGTTTTACATATGTTTTTCGCGAACCAGGTTTACAGCCCGTGTTTTGGTTTTACATATAGTTATGTGTTTCTGCACTGTTGCCATTGGCAGGAAGGTGGGAATCAACATGAGCTAAGAATTTGCACAACTTACCTCTTAGGCATGTGATACGTACTGATGAGATGTACCAGGTCTGTTAAGCTGAAAACAGAACTCTGCACTCTGCTGTAAGCCACTTCAAGAAGTTAAATTGTTAGTAAGGCTGCATTTCTTATTGAACTGCAGAGGATTCCACCGAAATTCCTAGAGATCAATCAATCAATTATCACTACTTTTGCAGAATCGGAAATTTTTTAGTAATTAAAAGGTAAGCATTTCAGACAGAGAAAAATGAACTCATAAAAAATGAGACCAAGATACTGCTTGCAGTTTAAACCAAATAACCAAACGAACACTTGCGTTCCTATCCTTGACGGTTTCAGTGGCGGACGCCAATTTCGACCCTGCAAAATGACGAAATCTCATCGACACGACAGGTCCATGATAAACTAGAAACATCATAGCGATTTCCATGGAGAAGCCGGGAAGACATTTTGCCAACAACTTTGTGCTTATTTGTGATCGCGAGGATGTAGAGCATCTGCTGATCATTTTGTGTTTGTTGCCCCCTGCCAAGCTGTACGAAATATGTGCCTGAAAATCAGTGAGAAAAAATTTTACACCATTATGTTTGGGCTGAGAAGAATCAAGAATGTACAACTGGAGGCCCCATTCTGAGACCGAGATGATCCATCTTGTCTTGTGTGCCACACAACACTTGAACACAGCCCAGCCCAGCCCAGCCCAGCCCAGCCCCATCTAAATGGTCTCGCGAGCCTACGGCGACCAGTTCTAGGCCGCAAGTGTCATGCCCCAAATGGGCCCATCAAGGATCCGCCAGCCCTCAGGAGTAGTCTAGGCCCATGCTCGCACCAGCCCGCCTTCCTGACCAAGTCCAACGACGATCGCCGGCAACGACGACGGAGGGGACGCGGCAAGGCAAGGCAACCGACGACGGAGGTGCGACGCGGCGGGCTTGAGCTTGGTGATACAGGAGTTGGGTATGCGCGGCAGCGGCGGGTGGATACGGAGAGGGTGCCGGCCGGCCGGCCGTCCGCCATGCCGGGAGGTGCGGGCGGCGGACGGACCGGTTCCGCCTCCATCGGCAAGAGCGAAGGAGGTCGATCGGCGCGGCGCCTCACACGGTCACACCCGCTAAATTTCTAATAATCCCTTTTATTTCTATTAATTCGATTGCCATTTGCTGTTACGATTGCACCTTTCCTCTGATTGAATTGCCCGATTCAGCTACCATTTGCACGTTACAAGTACTAATTGATTTCGATTTGGCATCCAAATCATCATAACCATCATAACTACTAACATGCAACTCTAGTTGTGTATAGTATATCATTGCTACTGAATGGTTGTTCCTAATTTCCTATTACATCATCCAAATCCTCTGTTTTAAGCTCTGTTTTAAGCTCTGTTTTCAGCTTTGTTTGTAACTTGATTTTTGTAACTTGTTTTCTTTTTTTTTTAATCTATTTACAGTAGGAGCCTCTGGCTCCTCCTGTTTTCTCAAAAAAAAAACATCATCCTCTATCGATATATCATGCTTACGGTGCTCTTGATAGGCATATATGCCTTATTTGGAAGGTTACTGTACAAGGAATGGCCTAATCCAGTAATCCATCCGTGCTTAGTACAACAGTATAACGCAGCCTAGCCAATAAACTACTTAATGTTCTTGTTTGCTTAAAGCTGTACATAACAATATAATAGTACTGGTCATGGAAGAAACTAATTAGAGCCTTAATGAGTTACCTCAAATCATGCTTGAAGTTTCAACTACTGTACCAAATGTGCATGCATCCAAACTTGCCAGGCGTACCAATTTTCAATCTGCTAGCAGCTCGGCTCATGCATCACCTAATCCAATCATAAACATTCTCCTATTCCTTTCGGGCTATTATTAAATCCTCTTGTAAATATTTTGTGCACATTTTCATGCCTGATCATTGGCAAGAAAATAGTGGGTGACAGGGTGAGGACAGAGGAGCAGAAAGGCTCACGATAGGAACAGCATAGATTAGTCAAGTGCTTTAAGCTTTCAAGTGTAAAACGAAAGGGACATCTGTTCTTATTCCAGCATCTTTCCTGATTGAAAATGGTTATTTTTTAAATAAAGTCTAAGTAGTATTTATCCCAGCCTCTGCATGGGCTATGTTCTCAACCATCCATCAATATGAGTTCCAGTCTCCAACTGATAAAAGTTTGCTAGCAAAATAGCCAAACAAATCGCATTATTAGTAGACATCCACCCATGATTGACGAGATGTCCACCGACCATCGTTTTCAACATACAACATGCCCACATCATATTTATCTGAAAGAAGTCTCCTTTTGTAGCTAGGACCAAAAGCAGATCCAGTGTGTATTGAAAAAGATCTAAGCTTTGTTGGTGAATTCGTGATTACTGACAGGATCACGTTTACATGCATGCCTAATATATCTCCTCTTTGGTGACATCTGATGTGGAATCACACAGTAGTGGAGTTCTCTTTTAACTAACATGAATATGATAAGCCTCGTGTTTTTCACTACTGTAAATTACATCAGTTGAGTCATCATGTGATCACTGGAGTTTAGATGTGGCTTTAGGAACCCACCATTATGTTTGTGATTTGCACTTCTGCAGATTCACACGATGTATCAAGTGTTGCTTTCAATTACTGTGTAATTGTGTGCAAAAAGATGTTAAAACATATACGTATTATTTAACCTCTGTCCAACACATCAATGACAAGTGACATTAGCTAACACAATAAGCGCATTGATTGATAGGACTTAACACTGGGCTGAGGGATTTAATATGTTAGCTCACGTTTTGGATATGGATTGGATTGGTGTGGGTTTTGGTATTGTTTGACAAGGCATGGATGTTGACTCATTAACAGGGGACAATGCCAGGCAAATTAAAATCAGGAATCAAATTAAAATATTGGTGTTGCCTGTCCAGTAGGTTATGTAATTACTTTCGCTGCATGATTGGGCATTGACATGATTTTTTTTTTTGAAAGCAACGAGGGGGAGAGATTCCCCACCAAATTTCATTCAAAACTCTGCAGACGCAGTGGAAGCAGTAGTGTTACAGGATATAAGGTAACAGCGCCACGCATTCAAGCTAGTTACATCCATGTCAGTTCTAAGGCGGTGCTTCCAGACCACAAGGTCACCACACACTTTGGAGATGATAGAGCGACTAGTTGGAGATTCGGTTCTGAAGATTTTCCCATTCCTGGCTTCCCACAACCTCCAGAGAATGGTCTGCAAGACAAAAGGCCAAAGCTTGGCATCCAGGTTAGCAGGCACCCTGGCATTCCAGATATCAACATCAGATAGGTCAGTCACATAAGAGAGGTGCAGCCGGCTCCATACTTTCACGGCAACGCCAATGACTAAAATGTCCTTGCGGTTGCTATCCAATAGTTTCAGACGTTTTTTTATTTTGTGCATATAATAATAATGTGAGCGGTTGATAACACCAGATGGCTCCTCTGTTTTTGTTAGGCAACAGTTTGTGGTCTCTTGCATTTCATATTAGTTTCTCTTGAACACTTAAGTGAACTTCAACTTCAAGTGCAGTTACATGTGCTTTGAATGAGCTACTACTAGCTCATTGGATAGCTTGTTGATTGACCATGCTATCATAACAGGGATTAACAGGCATGGTGAAAGTCTAAATGTGATGGATGGTGTGGCATTGTTGAGTAGAAAACCAGCTGATCCAAGAATTATTTTGAAGTTAAAAAGAAACAATTATGTTTCGATAGTCCCTGTAAGATTATGTTATCACCAATGTGAAGTTGTAATCCTTCCCACGGCTCATAATATTATTAAAGAAGTGCTTCTGTCCATATCCATCCATCTACAGGTCTCGCGTTCTAGTTTTGCAAGAAAAAGAAGGGCATGCAATAAATAAACAAATATAAATTAGGAGGACTTGCTGGACCAACCAGGGAGGGAAGTCAGTTCCGATGTGATAAGTGTGCAACCTGGGATTCCTGTGGCTTCATGACAAAAGTTTTCAAGTGAAGACAAGGCCCTATACTTCCTCTCTCTCTCTCTCTCTCTGTCTCTCTCTCCGATAGGGAAGAACAAAATCACAGTACAAAAGCAGGCTATGAGGACAAAGTATATCGTGCTCTGAAACTGGGGGATTGGCACACCTAAAGAAGCTGAAACTATTACACCTTTCTCTCCGATAGGGAAGAACAAAATCACAGTACAAAAGCAGGCTATGAGGACAAAGTATATCGTGCTCTGAAACTGGGGGATTGGCACACCTAAAGAAGCTGAAACTATTACACTATCATATCAAACAAGAAGCTGCGGCGTGTGAGAAAGAGCTACTCAGAACAGAAACGGTCAAGCCTGCCTGCGCTCCAACTCCTCCAAAGCTACTTCGTCGTCTCCAGGGCTCTTTCTTGTTGGAGGTCTCCCAGTCCTGGTATGTTCTTTGATTTGACTCCACCTTCTGCAGCATCATGATCAGCTGATTTGATCTTTTTGTGTTCTGGATGCAGAAGCTTCTAGGTTGCTGGTTAATTAATCTACAAGAAGAGCAGAAGGGTTTGGGGCACGGATATCTGTATTAGGAGCTCTGAGCGTGCTGCGCAGGATGGGAGAGACTAGTAGTTCTAGCCATTCAAGGCAGGATCCTTGTGCTCTTGGTTATGGCTTCCATGGTGCCATCGCCAATTCCACTCCTGCAAACTTCTTGTAAGAACACCTCTTCCTCTTCCTCTCTCTCTCTCTCTCTCTCTCCCCTCTCTCTTTTCCTCTCATTCTGTTTGGCATCTTTCTTCAGTTTTGGGGCCAGGTTTTTTGCAAGTGAAAAGGCAAAGATGAATGAGCTGCAACTTGATTGCATTTGTTTCAAGTTTATGAATTTTTTTTGCATGAGTTCCTCAGTTTTAATTTCTTGATTCCTCTGTCTGTATCTTCTGTCACATTACCCAACGACGTTGCTCGTGCTTCCTGCCTCGAACATTTCTGCTCTACCTCTAATGGTTACTGATTGCCATTTCACATGCCTAGCAGTGACCAAGAAGGAGCTGCCTATTTTGGAGAGCTGGAAGAGGCTTTCATGCATCAGGTTGCCTCACTCACAAGAACTCAACAAGCTGCAACCACCTCCATAGCTCATCATGGTGACATCAAGCGTATGTTAATCTCTCTCTTTCTCTGCTTTATTAGTCGTTTTCTCTCTCCCTCTCTCTGGCTCTGACCAAGACCAAGAAAACAGACAACCGTTTCTCTCTCTGGCTACTGGGCACTGGCCAAGACCAAAAACGCACAACCTTGTGAGGCACTTTTGCAATAGTTAGGGCAATGTAGTCAAAAGCAACCATGCAAGAGCAGCAGGAGTGGCAGTTGTGCAGCTGTGCTACTTGTGTGTGGTGTGACTACCTTGTGATTCCCTTCCCTCCTCCTCCTCCTCTCCTCTCTCTCTCTCTCTCTCTAGAGTGCAATAAGTTGATCTCCATGGTAGTACATGTACCACACTACCAACTCTCTAGCTCTCTGTAGGCAAAAGCTCAAAGAGAATAAGTTCCGTTCACTTTCACTGCCGCAGTGGTCCCACTTACCTTCCCTTGTGATCCCAATGCATCCTTTCATGATATCTTGATCTCCCAATGCATCCTTTCATGATATCTTGATCTCCTCTCTGGTACTGGGATAGATGTCTTGATCTCCTCTCCCCTATGATATCTTCTTGCAGCCTTTCCCACTGCTGCTACTGTCACAGCGGCAACGGCTACAGCTAGGCCACCTCCTACACTGGACATCTTCCCAGCTTGGCCTATGAGGTCTCTTCACACACCCAAGGTATGGACTAGCTACAAGTAGAGCTATCCCTGCTTCTAACTAGTATACGCAAGAACACAAGTTTACAACTGCTCCCCCTATTGCTTTTACACGTTAGGAGGGCTCAAATGTGACAGCAGACAGCACAGACGACTCGGAGAGCAGCAGCAAGAACAACAGCAACAACTCCTCAGATCAGCACGGAGCAGCAGCAGACATGCAAAGCCACTTTGATCAAGTTTCACAGCAGCAGCAGCTTCAGCACAAGGTAGGCATTTCTGTGGATGCATCTCACTTTTTTTTTGACGCATTTGACTTCTTTGGTTGTGTTCTTTGCTTCTGCATCCATCTGACTATCTCTCCTGCATGGCTGCATCCTCATCAGTCAGCAATGAAAAAATGCAACCTGTTCTCATGTCGCTAGCTAGCCCACAAAGTCACAATTTCCAAGATGTTCATGCAGCTAGCTAGTAGTACATGCCCTCCTATTGGTAGAAGAAGACATTATTCCATGGCATTTATGGTCTTACTGCTCCCAAGATCACCAATCCCAACATGGATAGGTGTATCTTTTGCCCCTAGCCCCCTATAGAAATAAGAAGATTTTCTACTGCTTCGCTGATGTTTTTGCACTGGGTTAATGTTTCTGTGTACTGCTAGTATTTAGATGGAGAATATGATCCCTTATCTTTGAAAATTTTATATTGATCGAGTTAGGACGACGGACAACATCCTCTACAAGAACTAGTCATCTAGTTTTTCATCTAAAATAAGAGCTAGCTAGTCCTCTAGATCAATGGCATTTTGCTATATAGGTGTGTGGATAAGTCGAGTAGGCTAGTAGAGGATACGTTAGGTAGTGCATGATAGATCATGTACTGCCCTAATTCGCAAAGTTTCTTACAATATTATTTTGTCTCTAGCTTACAGAATTGTGCCCGAATAGAAATGAGCCAGCTGATGCTTAAATAATGGCAACTTTGGGTCAGTGGGGCTTTAGGTACTTTCTGGTCAATTGATCAACTGCCAAGATATATTGGGTGAAAACATTATATATGAACTGCATGATTCACACTTAACCGAAAGAACTTTGCGAATTAGGGCGTGACAACAACATGAACAAAAAGCAAAAGCAAGTTTTGTCTGTTGTAAGAGTGGGTGGCTTCCACCAAATGTACACTACTGTTTTTTTATTTCTGATTGATGTAACGTGAATGTTGATATCCTACTATTTATTGTTTACGCCATGGGCACACACAGATGAACAAAAATAGTGTTATGTCATTTCTCTCCTATTGTCTAATTGTACTCAGGTTTACTGATTTTACATGTTGTGACTTGTTCATGTATACTTGCGGTATGCAGAATATGGCAACTAGTTCCACTCCAAGGACCGGCAAGACTCCTGATCCAAAGGTCTCTATCTGGCTCTTTCAGTTACCTATTGCAGTAGTTCATTCTCAGGTTGACGCCATGCAAGCTAATGAAGATACATATGTACTTCAGAATCCTAGATGATGAGTTTGATCTTGTCTCTTCGTGTCAGCAGACAATCAGAAGGCTTGCGCAGAACCGAGAAGCTGCACGCAAAAGCCGGCTGCGAAAGAAGGTCAATATTGAGCACTATTTACTTAGAAACCGAATCATTTAACAGTGAGTTTACCAAGTTCTTGACAGTTAATTTTGTCAATGTGCTATAGGCTTACATTCAGCAGCTTGAGAGCAGCAAACTGAAGCTTGCTCAGATTGAACAGGACATGCAGAGAGCACGTTCCCAGGTACACTGTAGTTTCTAGGTCTGTGAGTTGCCTTCTGACTACTACCTGAACATCTGAATCGATGAAACCTGTACTCGTGTGTTTTCAGGGCATCTTTCTTGGAGGAGCTCCAGGTGCAAACACCAGCTCAGGTGCCTAATCTGATCCTCATTTCTCAACGTTCTTGTGCGTTGTTGGAGATATAAGTACCAACATTTTTATAGTCCACTTGCCTCACCATCAATGTCCAGGCGCCGCAATGTTCGACGTGGAGTACGCCCGTTGGCTGGATGACCATGGCCGGCGCATGGCCGAGTTGCATGGAGCTCTGCATGCGCACTTGCCCGACGGTGACCTCAGAGCCATCGTGGATGACACCCTGACTCACCACGATGAGCTGTTCCAGCTGAAGGCGTCGGCAGCCAAGTCTGACGTGTTCCACCTCATCACCGGGGCGTGGACAACCCCTGCCGAGCGATGCTTCCTCTGGATGGGTGGATTCAGGCCATCAGATCTGGTCAAGGTAGGAACTTGTCTGATAATCTGAATAGAAGTATAGAACAACTGATGTCAAAGTCAAACTGCCTGCACTATACATACTGTACATAACTGCATTCACATAGATTGATAAACTGAACTCAGTCTTAATACTTTTCAATACTTAAATAACAAGATTTTTTCAACCAACAGTAGGAAACAATGAACTCAGTCTAAATCTGACGTCATTTTAGTACAGCAAAATTTTCCATGTTCAGTACAGATAATTTTTCATGTTGCTGCAGACGCTGCTACCCCAGCTAGATCCCTTGACTGAGCAGCAACTGGTAGGCATATGCAACCTTCAACAGTCATCACAGCAGGCAGAGGAAGCTCTCTCCCAGGGCCTGGACCAGCTGCATCAGTCACTAGCTGACACCATGGCCGGTGGATCTCTGATTGACGACACCAACATGAGCTTCATGGGTCAAATGGCCCTTGCCCTTGGCAAGCTGTCCAACCTCGAAGGTTTTGTGATACAGGTTATGGTTTCACATCAAATCCTCACTCTTGATCATTGTGTCAGTGTTATATAGTCCTCCACTCAACTTCATAGATGAGCAAGTAACCACTTAAATAGGACTTCCAGGAGTTATTTTTAGGCAACATCAAGTTTAATTATTCAATACTATGTAGCTCACTCATATCTAATAGGCTTTATGATACCATCAGAATGTATAAATGTGGAAGTTTCATGTCTGCGTTGTGGAAAAGATATGATTTGTCAACTAAGCATGTAATGATATCTTTTGGAAATACATCTGTCCAATGTTCCTGCAACATGTGTTAAAGCTAGATGTATAATTTCCAGGCTGATAACTTGAGGCAGCAGACTCTTCATCAGATGCACCGGATTCTGACAGTTCGGCAGGCAGCTCGATGTTTCTTGGCCATTGGCGAGTACCACAACCGCCTCCGTGCCTTGAGCTCCCTCTGGGTTTCTCGGCCTTGAGAGTAAGTACCATGCAGTTCCTTCGTCAGTCCCCTATCTTTAGTTGGTTTAAGAAGTATCCAACCTCTAGTTTTTTTTCCTCCTTTTTTTTTGAAAGAGATCCAACCTATAGTTGTTGAAGGTAGTATTGACTAATGAGTGAACAAACTGTACACATTAATTAATTTATATAGAGTTAGAAATTGATTCAACATCGGTTGAGATGGTTTGGACATGTTCAACGGAGGCCTCCTGAGGCGCCGGTGCGTAGTGGGGTTCTAAAGCGGGCCGATAATGTAAAGAGCGGTAGAGGTCGACCTAAACTAACTTGGGACGAGTCCGTTAAGAGAGACCTTAAGGAGTGGAATATCTCTAAGGATTTAGCTATGGACAGGAGCGCTTGGAGACTGGCAATCAACGTGCCTGAACCGTGACCTCTTTCTGTCTTGTGCCATTTATGTCCCTTTATGTGTCTCCCTGTTTATCGTCTCTTTTGGGTTTCATCTCTAGCCTACCCCAACTTGCTTGGGACAAAAGGCTATGTTGTTGTTGTTGTTGTTGTAGAGTTAGCCAGGGCTTCTGGATAGAGGATAGGTATATTAAATTAATACCATGGTGTTCCCTACTAAATCAGCAGGGAATGGACTGCCCTCCTACCAGGAATCAAAATTCAGCAAGCAGCAGCAGCAACAACAACAACATAGCCTTTTGTCCCAAGCAAGTTGGGGTAGGCTAGAGATAAAACCCAAAAGAGACGATAAATAGGAAGACATATAAAAAGACATAAAAGGCACAAGACAGAAAGAGGTCACGGTTCAGGCACATTGATTGCCAGTCTCCAAGCGCTCCTGTCCATAGCTAAAAAAATTCAGCAAGCAACAGTAACAAAAAAATAAAGTCCATACTCACCTAAAAGAAGGGCCATGCTATGGCATATTAGATGTTTGGCCAACTATCTGAACTCTACAAAACCCTAAAATAATTAGCTGAAGAGCTATAGCATATCTTTTCATTTTTCAAGATGCTTCCCTGATCCATTTATTATTGCTGGTGCCTGTATGGTGTGCAGGATACTGATTGCAGATAAAGGCAATTGTGGGGAGATAAGCATTGCGGCACAAGCATCCCAAAGCCAATTTTCATCCTTCTGATTCACGCATGATTTAGAACTAACTTTCGTCTTAGGAGCAAGAGAGAAACGACTGGGAAGTGGAAAGGGAAGTTTTGGATGATTGATGTAACGTCTGAGAGGCACAGAAGAGAGCTGGGAAATGTATGAAGCTTTAGAACAGGGAGTGTTTCTGAAAATGTGCGGAACCTGTATGGGCAATTTCCAGGACGTGAAATTGTTTAGTTCACTGGACTCGTGTCCAGTACTGCATATTCTTTTGGTTCTGTCCAGTCTAGATTCTCAAACAGCACTGCCTTTGGTTCTGTCCAGTCTGACAGCTCTGCCTAGGTAATGAAAGAATTCATTCGGCAACTCTACAGATAATTGCTGGTTACTGCATGGCCCTGTTGATCTGGTTTATAATCCGTATTTTTTAGCTTGTTTTTTTCAGCTAGAACAGTGTTTTTCTCTTACAATAAATCAGCCAACAATGCTTTTCAGCTGGCTTATCAGCACAGCCGAACGGGGCCATACTTATCTACTTGTAATTTGTATGATTTTCTCCACTTTCTAGTTACCCATAAGGATTACTAATACACTATCTTAACTAGATCTGGTTATTATGATGTAATCTTTATCAATGTGTCCACCTATCTGGTTATTATAAAATAATAAAGAATTAAAGATAGTGTCTGATCACAATCGAGGTCGGTGAATAAAAGTATAAAACCCTCCCAGACATAGATATATAATAAATCAAAGTGAAATGTCCATCCTCCCAGGCATAGTCGACATGTTGACGCGAAGATCAGTCACACACCACCGGGCTAGATCACCTGGGTTGCTGCGGACCGAAGAATGCAGGAAGACTCACACTTATATGGTGAAGAACAGAGAGGTTTATGAGCAAACCACCAAAGGGTAACCAATCGTGCTTGCGTGACGAAGAACGGCTAGTTTACAAGCAAACTAGTAAAGAAACTGTCGAAACTCTCGCATAGGAGGGACCACGTTAGGGTAAGAACATGGGCGGGTTGTCCTAGATCGGCTGATAAGCCTAGGGAGCCATCTTGGTCGTCGGATCAAGAGATGAACATCAGCATATAGGTTGGAAAAGGGATTAGGGAAAAAAGATATTAAATGTGAATTGGACGATCGTGTGGCCATGTACCCCTATTTTATAGGTAGTAGGGGTGGTCTTATCCTATTAGAAAATCAATGTGGTACTATTTTTATGCTATTATTATAGAGTTTTTCTTATATTAGATCAAAATTGTCATGAACCTATATAAATTGGCATAGGCCCAATTTGAGTGTCAGCACGACCAAAAAGAAACCTTCCCCCACTGAGTGCTTCCCCAAGATCCCAAGGTAAGTTGATGGCACTGCGTGATGCAAAAGTGGTATTGCAATAACAACAATTCCAATAAATAGTAATGGAAGATAAATGATTCCCATGCCAACGGTCACTTTATACGATTTATTACAGACGGTTCTCAAGCTAACGCCAGTGGAACACACCATTTTCTACTGGTGGTTAGAAACCATTTTTGTAAAGTGATGTGACCAGCTAGACCTGGTCATCATTCTAGCAAGATCTGATTTAGGGCCTTTTGGGAGGGCTCCGGCCGGCTCCGGCTTCACCTGCGAAAATACTGTTCACGGCACTGTAGCAGCGCGAGAACGGGAGCCGGAGGAGCCAGAAAAAACGAGCTTCTCCGGCTCCGGTGAACAGTTGCGCATGTCAGTGAGAGAGGGAGATGAGGAGAGAGAAAACTGGCTCCGGTGAACAGTGATCTACAGTGATCCGCGCGGGTGGTGTCAGGGGGAGCCGGAGCCGGCCGGAGCCCTCCCAAAGAGGCTCTTAGATCGGGCCAAAGTGATAAGTTGGGAGAGTGGATAGAGAAGATAATGGTGATATGCGGGCTCTACTATGTCATTTACACCAGCAAAACTAACATGCTTTATGGCCAAGGATTGCTGGTCTTCGAGTTCCATGCGAGCTAAAACTAAACTCGGGCAATAGTTGGATGCTTATATATAAATCATTAATAGACCATAGCAATGATTCAATTCAACGGTATTTTCCAAATTAAATTTTTGATGATACTTGACGTTCAATTGAGCGGAGAGGCTCCTTAATTTGTTCCAAGCGGAAAGGAAAATAAACTGTAATGGCAGAGATAATAACTACTATGCCAGTCCAAATCATGATTTTCATCGACTTGGGTTTGTTGTCTCGTGAAAATTGCAAGTTGCAAATCTATTCCCTGGCTATGTTTTTTTTTTTCGACCGCTCGATGGAGGTTGACTGCTAAGGTTGGCAGGTTGTTATGCCAAATTTGCTGCGGTTCCAACTCAACCAGCGATGACGGTGACAGTTTAAATCTAGAACATCAATATAAAGGTGGAATTTCCTCCCCAGAACTGATTTTTTTTTAGAATCTCCCCAGAACTGAATATAAATAAATCCAAGTGATGCTTGACGCCCCGTTTTTGATGAACTGAGGAAAAACACAGGAGAATAGGAGCCTTTTTTTTTTGAGGAAAGCGAGAATAGGAGGTTTATATGATTTACTAGTAAATATGCTCATGTGTTGCAACAAGAGAAAAAAAGGCTATTAAACATTTGATCTCTTTGCTTTAGTTGTGGCACAGCTGCAGTAGCTTATTTTGTATATGTGCTACCTTTGATGTTGTGAGTGGTTGACAATATTTACAAATCTATTATTTTTTTATTTTTTATATAAAATTTAAAAACTAGACTTCATTTTGTCATGACCGAACATCTATTATAAGTTAATATTGGCAATATATGGCAATGTCCTATTGATTTGTATTGAATTAAAATACACCTTGATAGACTTCTTTTTCTTTTATTGTAAAGCACAAAAATATTTACTCGTAATATCATAGCTTTAGTTTTCATACTATCCATGTGTTGGTAGAGTTAGAGATCAAGTTTCGTGAAAAATATGTAATTTTCGTACCTTGTTAAAGTCGGCAAGGGGTTAGTCATCGTCATGTCAAGAATTGGTCTATCAGTTGATAAGTACTGAGTATGACTCGTACCTTTCTCGATTTCCACATGTCAGCCTCCTTGAGAGTTGCATTGGGCATCTGCAGACAACTTTAAGATTTGCATGGGTATATACGGATATCTTAGCTAAGAGAAATATTTATTTTAATTAGATTGGATGACAAACTGATCGATTGAGATTTCAATTTATGTTTTGATTAGTTAGATCATTGGCTAATTTAGATTATAATAATAATTTATTTCTAACTAAAACTATATTAACAACTTAACAATCGGAATATTTGTTTATTAGTTAAGAGCCAAAGTTTCAAAGTTTTAAAGACACGTACTGATTTATTATTTATACCTAAAAGTTTTTTTATAGAATACGCAGGAGGGCTGCGTATCATTATATTAAGATAGGGAAAAAGAAGGCTCAAGAGGCCAGTACAAAACAACTCACACCATACTACACCCCCACAGGAAATTATCTGCTACCCACGCGCATGTTCATATGAAGAGACTACGACCAAAACACAAGTAAAAGAGAGCCGCTAAACACCACGCTACCAGCAACTAGACCTCTGAGACCCTTGGTGCCAGCTAGCAACCAGTGATCGGCCTCATCCTGTGCAAGGAGAAGCGCTCGATCCAACCTAGGCGAAACGCCATTGAACACTATGTTGTTCCTTTGCTTCCAAAGGATCCAAGCACCCAGCATGACCAGCGAGTTAAAGCCTTGCCCCCACCTCCTTGTTGAAAGAGCTGCCAGCTTGTTGCCACCAAGCAAAGAACCTTGTGGTACTTGGTTGAGGTGCTACATCTGGTAATCCAAAACGATGGAGCAGCTGGTGCCAAAATTGCCGTGAGAAGACATAAGAACATAATAGATGCTCAATTGTTTCATCCTCCTGGTCGCAAAATGGGCAATGCTCTGGATGGGGCAGGCCACGTCGAGCAAGTCTATCAGTCGGAGAAGATTATTCCATGGCGGCTCTATTGAAGATGAGGGCGGCAACTGCGACGTCAGCATCCTCACCAATATGACATAGAGACATTTATTTCTAGAAGGCGACATCAAGATAGAGATGGTGTCGCTGCCATGGAATAATCTTCTCCGGTCTCTTCTCTGTTTTATTGTGGTTAGATCTGGCCACGATGAAGGACTTGAGATATTAAGTTTTAGATCGGTCTTCCTCGTTCTTCAGTGGCAGAAAGAGAAAGAAGACACCAGAAAGAAGAAGTTTCTCAACTCCGCCTACATGAATGTTGGCCGTCATTCGTTGGGCATATGTTCTCAGGCCTTTTGCCGAGTGTTTGGCTGTGCGGTCATCCATACTGCAAAGTGTCGTACAGGTTTGGTCTTGATATCTGGAGCTATTCACGGCGTGAGTATAATTTAGATGAAAATCAGTTTCTGAATATTTGTATAATTCAGAGTGTTTGTATGTATTGATGTACCAGCTATTATTTAATATAATTTTTATTTCATAAAAAAACGGCATGATATTATTGGATGTGATAGCTGGGGTCACAACTTTGCAACAGTTGCGGCTTATTATTGCCCTCTTGATAGGTTCATGCTCCCTCATTTGTCTATACAGTACAAAATAGATTTTAATGTTTAATTTCTCTTCTAACCATGGTTTTAAATAGCTCGCTATTTTTGCCGCTATAGCCCGAAATAGCTTGAAACAAATTGTGCCGCTATTTGCGTTCATGCACAATTTTATCGCTATTTTGCCGCTAAAGTCCGCTAATTACGGTTTATAAAACGCTAAACACTTTAGCCTTAGCTCGCTATTTAAAACCATGCTTCTAACATACAATTAGTTGCTAAAAAACAATATCATCTCTGAGACACTTTAAATATAAAATCAATTTGTAGATGTTTTATATCTAAACCTGCATATAGTTTGACTAATCGTTGATCAAAATTTATAAGATTCAATTTTTTCTCCTATCAAATATGCTTATCATTCCGTTCAGTATATAATATATCTATATATACCTAATATTAAAGAGCCAAAATTTCTCCTTCATTTTCTTGATCCATCTTCCCCTGACCAACTCCGTGAACATGGAAACTATTGTTTCTGTTCGTCTCTCTACAATTCTTCTATTTTATATGACATAATGGACACATTTTCTTAACTAAACCTGGATAGTTAGGAATCCTAATCAAATATATCCCTCTGCTCCTAAATAAGCTTTTTGTCTTCCTGTTTTTCATGTCCGAGTCATTTTTCTTTTTATTTTTCATTCTTTTGGACCATAACTTTTTTTTTCTTTCCATCGATTCTGTTTTTTTACCATGACCTCCTGTGTCGGTTGATAATTTTGCTTTGCCTATATCCTTTGAGGTTTTTTTGCGAAGTACATAGTACAACGCATATACTTATAACATATGCACACTCACCCCTGTAAATACATACACATTCACCCCCTATTAATACACGCACACAAATCCTAAGTCTATGAGCATCTTCAAAGACTGGGACGGTAAATTCTCGAGACTGACAAAGCCACCACAGTCATCGCCTACCACTAAAAACACAACACCCGATGAAAAATTCACTACCACAGGGAGCCGAACCCAACACCTGACACTATTGTGATTTGTGAATGCGGCTTGACAGATCCCGCATCATAATAAAGACTCCATCCATCCCACACGTCATTCAAGTCCGTCACGTTTTATCGTTTTTTGAGCCAATAATGGCCATGTTTTGTCTCTTTTTTCGATAATGATACCGTGCGGACGTTCGTCCTGTCCAGGCACCGCACACCTAGGCTTGCGGCCCAATTAGACCAACGGTCATGCCACCGAAGAAAAGAAGGTTGCATCGATTCCTATGAAGCCTCACCATTTCCATCTGCCACCGCGTGCCCCTGGCCACGCGCTGCTGGCCCATCCGCGCGCACTCTCCGGGACAGACGCCGCGCTCGCGTCTAGCTCACTGCCACCCCGCTCGCCCGCGCTCCCTCCCTCCCTCTCTCCCCCCTTAGCGACCTCCATTGTGACACGGCTCCTGCTCCCCCACCGGAGACGAGGACGACGACAGCGGCTCCGACAAGGTAGGTCGGTCCTTCTCTAGATCTGAGTCTCCTCTGGATTTGAGCCCTCGTCCTCCTTATTCTCATCCTCTTCCTTGATCTGGATCTGAGGGACGCAGCGGTGGCTAAGGTTCCGGTGAGCTCTAGGATCCTATTCCCTTTTCCCTTCGGCGAGCTCGAAGGTGATAGGTCAGGGCTGGAGCAGAGCCCATCCCCTTGCTGTTTTTGCACGTCTTTTTTTTTGCTATTTCTCTGTGTTGCAATGGATTTTTTAGATGTTACAACAGATGATTTTAGAATGTTGTAATGGGATTTCTGGATTGTTGCAACAGATGATTTTTGAATATTTTTATTTTCATGTTTCATGGTTGATTTTTGCGATGTTGCAGTACATAATTTTTTATGTTGCAGCACATATTTTTCGATGTTGCAGTACATGTTTTTTTCGATGTTGCACTACATATTTTTTCAATGTTGCAGTACATGATTTTCGATATTGCAACACATAATTTTTGATGTTGCAGTATATATTTTTTCGATGTTGCAGTACATGTTTTTCGATGTTGCACTACATATTTTTGCGATGTTGTAATATTTATATTCTGAATTTTGCACTACATAGTTTTCCATATGATTGTGATGTTGCACTTGAAGTGTTTTCGTGCTCTTGGGACAGGGGGCGTGGTGGGGGAACGGAGTGTGTTGGGGTACATGGACAGGAGCGTGGTGGGGGAACGGGGCGCCGCCGCGCCGTGGGGGGACGACTGTAGGGGGACGGGGCGCGGTGGGGGAACGGGGACAGGGGCGCGGTAGGGAACGGGGATAAGGGTGCGGTCGGGAATAGAGTTAGGGGCGCGGTGGGGGAACAAGATGCGGTGGGGAACGAGACGCGGTGGGAGAGCGCTACCTAGGACCTGCGCCCAGACGCCGCCAGGGGTTGGACATCCGGGCACTTGGTATTCTGTTTTTTTTTTCAATTGCCGTTTTTATCCAATCCGATTCCCGAGATTCCCTAATAAAAGGCGATTCCGGAGATTTTGTTTTTTTTACAGTTTCTACGTTGACCATTTATTTTTCCCCCCTCTGGTCTGCAATTCTGTCCATTTCTCGGTCCTTTTTTCTCATGGGGACCGTAATTCCATGTGAATGGACAATATCTGCATATGCTTAAAATCATTTTTTTTGAATTTTTCAGTGTCTTGGAAACAAGAAGAAAACACGAAATCTATCGAGGAAGCTTACTTTTAATCCGATTTATCAAAAGCTCAGAGCCCATTACGGTACAGCTCATATCTCTAAGCCACGAATCGTTCAAGAGACTTCATTGCTCAAAAAACTGGTAGAGTATGTTGTAATGTATGAGCATATCTACCAGTTTTTCGTCCTTCATTCTCTACCCTGGTTTATCGGTCCCTTCACTCACCCAAGCTAAGAGTTTTGGCCAGCTTTTAATACAATAGTATAGACCATGACAAATTAGAGATTAGAGTCCTGATTGGTTCACTCTCCTGTCATGATGCAATCTCACGCCCAGTGCTTATATGAGTTATTAGAGTTTGTGTCCAATCACAATACAAAGTCCGATTCCAAGACGTGTTAGAACAAATGATGTCATTGCAATGCAAATGCATGTATTAAAGAGAGTGGATTCTTCTGTCCGTACTTTTATACTTCCCACAATGTGTTTATGTTCCTCTCTCTGCCCCATATGTGATCCTGATTCACGACTCATGCTTGTACGGGTTAGAAGAGTGTGCACCCAACAATCATACTAAGTCCAATTCTGATGCATATTGAAATGGATGGCATGATCATTATTGAATAAACATAAATCATCTATATAGCCAACAAATAAGTTGTAGTATACGTTCCATTGCAACACACGAGCATATTTTGCTAATACATAATAAAAAAAGAGAAACTAATAATGACTAATCTATTCTTTTTTTCTGCTGTTCGGCCACTCAATTGGAGTTTTATATCACTGTTTCCAAGACGCCTATGTATTGAAAACAGTGCAAACAAGTTTCAAGTCTATGAAACTCATTTTATCCTATGAAACTTTTATCTTATCTCTCTTCGTCAATACTACATTTTTTTAGCAAAACTTATTTAATGTCCATTAAGCTTTTATAAAATCTCCATTGTGAGACCGGTCTTCGAGATGGAGGCAAAACCAAAGTAGGAGTGGTGCTGTCTTCCCGGTGACGTCCAGCGCAGCACGCAGCAAACAAAAAACAGGACGTCTGCGAGTACAAATAATGAAACCGGCCCGTCCCGTCTAGCGGTCCAAGCGGCGCGTAAATTAAAAATCTGCACGTCACGTTCAGGCCCACTTGTGAGGAAAGGAAACTACTCCGCCGACCCCACCCCAGACCCCACCCGCTTTCCCCTCCCGTCGTCCCCGGCCGGCGCCAACGCCACTCCAGTGAGCCGAGGCGGAGACGGTCACGGTGGGCAGAGTGACACGCCGCGCGCCACGCACGCCTCTCGACTCCGCTCCGCTCCAGATCCCGCGCAGCCACCCACCCATGGCGCTCGCCGCCTCCCACCACGGCCTCCTGCCCGTCGCCCCCGCCGCCACCCCTACCCCTACCCCGTCGCGGGGGCACCTGCGCTTCCGCGCCGCGCGCCCTCTGCCCCGACCCGCCCGGAGGTGAGCGATCTGATCCCCGCGGTGCCCGGGGCCCCGTTCCCGTGCCGCCGTGCTGTGCAGGCCCTGGTCGGATGTTGCTCGCTCGCTCGCTCGCTGGCAGCCGCGAGGGATCGAGTCTCCGACTCTCCGTGCTGCGCGGCTTCGCGAGATTATCCACTCGCGTTGCTCGTAACAGAGCAGCAATGGTTTCGTAGAATCGTAGGTGCCGGCTTTAGTTCTCTCTTGCTATAGGGGAGTTTTCGTCCCGACGACTGGAGATTATGGTTTAGCCCGGGTAATTCAGCCTGGTTCGTCGTTCGACGGTTTCGCCGAGTTGTCGGTTGATGATTTTGTTAGATTGGTATATGGAAGTTTTGCCTGCGCCTGTGATAAGTTGGGCAGTAGTAGGATTCGTATGGGATGTTCTGTCTGCACGTCCTGTATCTGTTCAACCCTCAACTCTGTCGTCTCAATTCCTAATAAGTTATATATAAAACTAGCAGGGCACCCATGCAAAGCACGGGGTGTTTTTTAGGGGAAGGGGAAAATGGAAACTGAGGAACAGTAATGGGTCTGTGGTACAGTAACGAACCCGGAAACGTTCGTTAACGCGTATTTGGAACAGTAAACCCGTTACTGCTACGGCTTTACTATTACAAACGGGTGGGCACTCTTTATAAGACCCGGTACTGTGTTTAGAACAGTGTGCTGCAGTGATCTGTGAGAGAGGCCGGTGCCACCAGGCACCAGCTTTTATATATATAGTTAGATGATAGTACTAAATAGATCTGTCTTGTATAATACTCTTACTTACCTGTTCTATACACTGTACGTACTAATCATCTTTATCTTTTTCAAATCTTACCAGAATTTGTTGCCAATCTATCAACTCAGCTAATGTGTTGGGAGCTTCTTCAAAGGTATGTTTCCACATAGCTGTTCAAACGTATAGCTGGTTTCCATTTCTTTTACCCCTACTTTTGCATCCACAGTTCATGTCAATGTAACATGCCCTTGTAGTCTCGATTATAAGATCTGTTTACTTCTCTATTTGGCTGTCATTAGTGTTGCAGCACATATATGTTCTGATATACTGTTTTAATAAATGTTGGCTTTACTGCTTTAAGAACTCCATTTTTCCCTCATGCTTTATTCTTGCACGTGCTGCTATTAATCAGTAGTAGATGCTACTTTTTTGTTTATTCAATTTGCTGATGTGTATTCTTGGGAAAATTCTCATCCTAGACATCCGATGAGGCAGTCCCAGTCCCAGTTGTCCAGATAGATCAAGAGTCAGACCGTGATGCAACCATTGTGCAGCTAAGTTTTGGAGATCGTTTGGGGGCACTACTTGACACGGTATAGATTTTACATGCACCACTGATGCTTTGTCTTTACATTGGTGCTGCTCAAAAAATTGTGATGTTTACATTTTTTGTTGTATCTGCCAATTATTTTGCCTGGTATTCACTGTTTGCAGATGAAAGCACTCAAGGACCTTGGTCTTGATGTCACAAAAGGAAGTGTGACAACTGACTCAGCTGTCGCACAAACAAAGTTCCACATCATGCGATCGTGGGTGCTTGCCCCTTCCTGTTTTATTTTCATGTGCAGCATCTAGTTATGTGTGTCTGCGTGGAAAACTAAAGAGAGCATTTGCTATTCCTGCACATATGCATTTACATTCGCTTTTAATGCCTAAGTGCATAGCATCGGCACATTTATGCTATCTTTGTTCAGGCTTTCATGTGATAAGGTTTCTCAACTATACTCTGTAACCTGTACACACATAGATATCTTATACTGTTCCACTATTTTTCCTCTATTTTTCATCTAGCCTAGTGTTTTCTTGAAATATTTGATAGTAATCATATAAATCCTCACACATATGCTTTGTCACATATCAGTCATTCAGAGTATTGGTATCCCTTCTTGAAATCCCTTGTTCAGTCTTAGATGAAAAAGGGTGGCACCCTAAGGACTTTTGTACCAAGATTCCATTTAAATGCTATAGCGTTACTTTAGCACTACAGAATTTTTATTTGGATTAGTTCTTACAGTAATATTTTCCCCTCCCTTTTGTATGTATTTAGTGGACGCAAGGTTGAGGATCCTGACATGTTAGAAAGGATTCGGCTAACCATCATCAACAACCTTCTCCAGTATCATCCTGTATGTTTCAGATTCTTGTGTGTTAGTTGTTACTCTGCATCGTTATTGCTGTACCTATTTTTTACTATTTCATTGAATGTAACTAACATAGCAGTCATGTCATCCTTGTATAGGAATCAAGTGAGAAGTTAGCGATGGGTGAATTTTTTGGAATAAAGCCTCCTGAGAAGAAGGCAAGTATAATGCATTCCCATTCTGTAATTTCAGATGCTGTGCTGCATCGTGTTATCTGGGTTTAGACATCTTTTCGACTACAATCTGTGAATTATCTCTATTTTACGAAATGGAAGGCTTCAAATTTACTCTGTTATGCTATTGGTTCGTGCTTCAATCGTCGATATGTTATTAAGCCTGAACTTGCATTCTTTGATCTTTGAACTGGCAGGTTATTGTCGATATTGCAACACGTATAGTTGTTGAAGATGATGGACCAAAAAGAAGGTTTGATTCTGCTAGCTCCTTTATTTAGCATGATCCAAGCACGTACGGCCACTTCTAGATTAACTGTTATTTTGCATGCTTCTTGATGTGTCAGGTTATATATGTCAATCTTATTGTTTGCATGCCCATGTGTATTGTTTTATCCTAGCAGAAGTCCTATACATTTGAAAATAAGTACTAACACCAAGTGATATATGTCCCAAATATTTTGTACTACAGAATGAATTAGCTATTCGTGTACACCTGTACAGCAAGACATAAGCCAGAACCTCTTAGGATTGATCCATGCGGTCTGCATTATGTAGTATCAGTTCCTGTAGATAGACTTGGAAAGAGCTATGCATTAATTTTCACAAACCAAATAATAGTAAATTGGATCTGGTTAGAGCAGAAAGTTTTTAGTATCACAGATAGGCTGAAAACATGTAGGCATGGGCAACACAATACTACATGAGGCCATCAAAGTTGTTTTTCCTCCTTCAGCCTATGTAATTGTGTGCTCTGTAATATGTATCATTAACTGTTTCAGGATTCTTTTAGCCCTATATTTTGCTTTTGACATAATAATCAGCTTCAAATCAGTTTTTTGTGCCTATCTATTAGTTGTATCCTTTGTTCCTTTGAACTTTGATGCATCTCAACATGTTAGAAATGCATATTTGTCCTTCCCCAAGAATCACTTCCAACATAAGTAGAATCTGAATCTTTTTTGTTCATACAATGCTGCAGCAGTTGCTTCCTCATTGATTTCTGTTGAAATTCGCAGCATGCTTTACATAGAGACAGCTGATCGGCCTGGCCTACTTCTTGAGATAATCAAGATCATTGCAGACACAAATATTGATGTGGAGTCAGCTGAGATTGATACTGAAGTACGCTACATTTCACTTCATTGCTTTTTCAGCTAAGACCATTAAAGCCTGTTAGATGATATTTGGCTTATTTATACAGGGTTTGGTTGCGAAGGACAAGTTCCATGTAAGTTACAGAGGTGCAAAACTAAACAGCTCCTTATCTCAGGTCTGCTTCCTTGGTGGTTTCAGCAACATCATAATCATTTCTACTTAATGTGATTTTTTTTTGTCTTCATTGTGTTCACTTGCACACTTTATTTTGCTTTTGTATAGGCGCTGATCAATTGTCTGCGTTATTACCTCCGAAGGCCTGAGACAGATGAAGACAGTTACTGATTGTTGTGTTGTCGAACCTTCCTAGTAGTACATTAAAATCAGAAACTTCAAACTTTGGCTTGAGTTCCTTCTCTATGAGCCCCTTGTACTGTTGCAAATGGAGTTTCCATTGTAGCATCCATATATTATATATGTACATGGTGGCATTGAAATTTGGCTCACTAAACCAGTTTGATATTTTGTAGTCATATACAGCTGGGAGCAACAGAATTAGGTTTCAATCATCGTTATCCCATTTGATTCCTGTTATAAGGGATCACATTGGAAGGTCCTCACATGATTGATGTTGTCTGTAAGTTGGTACAATCCATTTGCATGTAAAACTCAGCTGTGGACTGTGGTGTTCTGTGATGAAATAAATAAAAGAGCATTACAAAATCACCGACCACCTTGGTCCTGCTCCCTGTCAGATGTGCTTATTGTAATTGAGGCCCTGTTTAGTTCCTTCAAACTTTCAAAGATTTTACAATATTTTCCATCACAACGAATCTTTAGACACATTCATAGAGTATTAAATATAGATAAAAAAACTAATTACACAGTTTGGTTATAAATCACGAGACGAATCTTTCGAACCTAATTAGCCCATGATTGGACACTAATTGTTAAATACAACAAAAGTGTTACTGTGCTTCTAAAATTTTTACAGGTGTAACTAAACACAGCCTGATTTGTTATCGTCAGTTGAAATAGCTGCATTTATACTGAACCTTTTGTACTAATGGCGAAATTGAGATGAGCGTGAAGTTTGGGTTCTTCAGATATCAATCTGTGCATCTCCCAAGTCAGGGTTGAGCGGCATGTCAGAAATGTGCTCTGTTATATCGATAGAAAGGGCCCAACTTTGAGTATATATATATATAGGCCATGTCTGGATCCCTCCAGTTTTTACCAGTTTTTAAGAATCTGGCTTTCGAAAACTGAGTGGGATCTATGCCGGTTTTTGCCATTTTCTTGTGCCAATTTTTGTTAGATTCTTAAAAACTAGGAAGTTGTTGATATCCAGCTTTTATCAGTTTCTTGTGACTCATAGAGCAATAAATGAAGTTAGATTCCAAAAAACTAGGTGATCCAAACACCCTACAGTTTTTGCTTACAATCCATATTTTAGAAACTAAAGACAAGGATTGATTTTTAAGAATCCGAAACTGATACAAACAGGGCCAACTGAAAAACGCAAAATGCATTTTGAGTTTGTCGTGGATTTGAAACCTCTATTTTTTACTCGAAGTCGTGGTTTCTTCGATGTCCTTTGTAGTTTGTACAATTGTACATCCAGGTTCATTGTATGTTTGTATCTGCGTATCACCACCCTCGAACCCTAAAGATTCATGTAAAAAACCTAGCATTTGAATTTGATTTTGCAGCTTTCATACTCCTGGTCGGATGAATTTGATTTTGCAGCGTTCAAACTCCTGGTCGGATTTTGTCAGGATTCACTGATTCAGGCTGCGTTTAGATGCAATTTTTTTTTTTGCAAAATGCTCCTGTAGTACTTTTTGTTGTTATTTGGTAATTAGTGTCCAATCATAAACTAATTAGGTTTAAAAGATTCGTCTCGTGAATTTCGTCTAAACTGTGTAATTAGTTTTATTTTTTATCTATATTTAATGCTTCATGCATGTGTCCAAAGATTCGATGTGATGAAGAATCTTGAAAAAAATTTGCAAATTTTTTTTGCATCTAAACTGGGCCTCAGTGTGTGTGAAGTAGACTGTGAAGCACTGAATCTAAGGCCTCGTTTAGATGCATCTAAAAGTTAAATTTTTTTTCACTCTCTATCACATCAATTTTTAGCCGCTTGTATGGAGTATTAAATGTAGGTAAAAAAATAACTAATTACACAATTTAGTTGGAAATCACGAGATGAATCTTTTGAGCCTAGTTGGTCTACGATTAGACAATATTTGTCAAATAAGACGAAATTGGTACTATTCATCGGGTTGAATTTTTTTTCAATCTAAAGGTGGCCTAAGACAAGATTCTTGCACACATCTTGATGCAAATGAACGGTGCAGATGGCGTGTGCACCTCCGGCGGCAGCGCCAGCGCTGCTCTGGTAAACGTGGACGTGGCCTTGGTTTCCTCCGATCCCTCTTCCTCTCCACCCCGCGGCGCCTTTCTGTCTCACCAGCCGCCGCCGCCGCCACTGCCACTGCCGCCTAGGCATCACCGCCGTCAACGCCGGCTCAGCCGCCGCTTCCCGGGCATCTCAGTCAAGGCCCCCCTCCGCCCGCCCTCCACTCCAGGTCGGGGGCCGCAGCCTGGGGCGCGCGCCCTCGACCCCATACGGGCGCCGGAATCTAGTGGATTGGATGCGTCGCAGCCTTTGCCACAGATTCCTTCTCACCGCCGCCGCGCCATCATACATGGCGAGGCGTCGCCGGGCGGTACCAGAATCATAATCCATGCTATTCAACATCCCACACTGCAAATCACAAGCTCCTGTAGCTGCCGCCGCCGTAGCAGCCGTTTCCAGCATCCGCTTCTCCTCCTCCTCCTCCCTGCCGGCGCTGGTTCCGCCGCCTCCGCCTGCGCCTCTGCACGAGGAGAACCCGTTCGCCGCGCTCCTCGCCTCTGAGCCCCCACCGCCGGAGCCTCTCCGCCAGGTGCTCGCCACGGGCGACGTCCACTCCGCGCTCCGCGGCCTCCCGGGCCTCGCGCGCCAGCTGTTCCGGTGGGCGGAGACCACCCCGTGTGGCTTCCCCTGCTCCGCCTCCGCGTTCGCCGCCGTCCTCGCCCCGCTCGCCCGAGCCAACCACATCCGGGCCGCCTACCCTGTCTCCCTCCGCGCCCTGCACCTCGGCCTCCTCCTCCCCCTCGTGTCCCTCCTCCTATCCGCTCCCCTCTCTCCCGTCCCACAGTCACTATTGAGCCTCCTCTTACGCTTGTCCACCAAGTTCTCGAAGGAATGCAAAGCCCGCGACGCCACGCCCGACACCTGTTCGACCCTGTGCCTGTCCGCCTTCCACGAGATGGCAAGCCACGGCGTGGCCCCTGACGTTAAAGACTGCAACCGTGTGCTCCGTGTATTGCGTGATGCGGCCAGGTGGGACGACATTTGTGCTGTGCATGCGGAGATGCTCCAGCTCGGGATTGAGCCGAGTATTGTCACGTACAATACTTTGCTGGATTCTTTCTTGAAGGAGGGAAGGAAGGACAAGGTTGCCATGCTACTGAAGGAGATGGAGACCCGGGGGAGTGGTTGCTTGCCGAACGATGTCACGTACAATGTGGTGATTACTGGATTGGCTAGGAAAGGTGACCTTGAGGAGGCAGCAGAGCTGGTTGAGCGATTGCGGCTGTCCAAGAAGGCTTCATCCTTCACTTATAACCCACTTATCACTGGGTTGCTTGCAAGGGGCTTTGTCAAAAAGGTTGATGATTTGCAGCTGGAGATGGAGAATGAGGGCATTATGCCTACGGTAGTGACGTACAATGCAATGATCCATGGGCTGCTTCAAAGTGGGCAGATAGAGGCTGCACAGGCAAAGTTTGTGGAAATGAGGGCGATGGGCTTGCTACCAGATGTGATCACCTACAATTCTTTGCTAAATGGGTATTGTAAGGCGGGTAATTTGAAAGAGGCGCTTTTGTTGTTTGGCGATTTGAGGCGTGCAGGGTTAGCACCAACAGTTTTGACATATAACATTCTTATAGATGGTTATTGTAGATTAGGTGATTTAGAGGAAGCCAGGAGATTGAAAGAGGAAATGGTAGAGCAGGGTTGTTTGCCTGATGTTTGTACATATACAATTCTCATGAAGGGTTCGCATAATGCGCATAGCCTTGCTATGGCAAGAGAATTCTTTGATGAGATGCTGAGCAAAGGTTTGCAGCCGGATTGCTTTGCCTATAATACAAGGATTTGTGCGGAGCTGACCCTAGGGGCTATTTCCAAAGCTTTCCAGTTGAGAGAGGTGATGATGTTGGAAGGCATATCTTCCGATACAGTGACATACAATATTCTTATCGATGGACTGTGCAAAACTGGTAACCTGAAAGATGCCAAAGAGCTGCAGATGAAGATGGTCAGTAATGGTTTACAGCCTGACTGTATCACATACACCTGCTTGATTCATGCGCACTGTGAAAGGGGACTCCTAAGAGAAGCAAGAAAAATTTTTAAGGACATGATCTCAGATGGTTTGGCACCCTCAGCTGTGACCTACACTGTTTTTATTCATGCATATTGTAGAAGAGGAAACCTTTATTCAGCATATGGTTGGTTTCGGAAGATGCTGGAGGAACGAGTTGAACCTAATGAAATAACATATAATGTCCTCATACATGCATTATGCAGGACGGGCAGAACTCAACTGGCTTATCGTCATTTTCATGAGATGCTAGAAAGGGGATTGGTGCCAAACAAATACACATATACTTTGTTGATAGATGGGAACTGTAAAGAGGGCAACTGGGAAGATGCGATGAGATTCTATTTTGAAATGCATCAGAACGGTATTCATCCAGATTGTTTAACACATAAGGCCTTGTTCAAGGGATTTGATGAAGGTCGCATGCACCATGCAATTGAGTACTTGGAGAATATCGTTTTGGGTGAATAGATTGATCGATCTCTGAAAGCTTGTCCTTTTGCCCTTGCTTCGCTGATATCGCCCTGTAAGAGCTTTCTCCTATATGCATATTTCTCTTCATCAGTGGCTTTTTACCTAGCTTTGCTCATGTCTGCAACCAATTTCCGTTTTTGTTTTCAGGTCAGAGGTGATAGATGGAGTTCATGGGCCATTCATTTCAAAATGGAAAGAAAAAGAGAGTTTGAAACAACATTCTCTGAGTTAACCTGCTGGGTGCTTTCTAAACGAATAGTTAAGCATAAACAGGCTTTCCTCTTGCTGCTCAGAGATGATAGATGGAGTTTGGGGGCAATTCCATCCAAAAGAAGAAAAGCAAGAATTTGGGACCATGTTCTCTTAGTTAATCAGCTGGGTGCTTCCCAAATGAATAGTTGATCACAAACAGGTCTTCCCCTTGCTGCTTAAACCTTGTCAGAATTCTTTCCTTGGCATCATAGCTATGGAGATACGTTTCTAGTGAAAATTGGGTGGTAGGCATCTGCTCCGTTTCTAAAAACCTCTCTTGATACAATTCTGTCCCCTTTGTTATTTCCTTTTGATAATGTATACTGGAAACCTGTTGGCCTTCAATTCCTTACCCAACTAGCTGAAATAGTAAATGGCCGTGGCCCTTTGCGACTGAGCTTTCTTCAATTATATATAGGATCTCTCTTGGTAAGAACATACCGAGAATTTTTTGTAACGAATAATTCTTGTATCACCATCAATTTTGCCATAGGCATATGGTATGGCGCCTAGCCTTGCTACGTAGGGCGTATGGAGGAGAGTGGTGGAGATTGATCTGGCGTTGACGACGGCGGGGTGCCGTGGCGGCGCTAGGGCAAGGAAACAGGAGCGAGGAAGAATTAGGGCACCAGGCGCCCAAGGGTGTCTAGATGACACAATCCCAGGCTATCTCTTTAACTTTCAAAGTCTGACTCTTATACACCTGGACTCAACCTCCTGAGCTATAATTAAGGAAATTCTAATTAAGGAAATTCTAAAACGAGACAAATCTAATCCAATTGACTTAACCCCAAACCAGGCCTATGGCCGGCGGTGCTGCCGCACCCAACATGGGCCGGTCAGCCCCGCTACTCCTTGGTCCGGCGCTTATACATCTTGCCGACCATAACATCTCTCCCCCCCTCGGGAAACAGCTCGTCCTCGAGCTGGAAGGAGGGATGGGCTTCACGAAAAGTTGGAACCGGCTCCCAAGTAGCTTCGGACACTGGCATTCCCGCCCACTCGACGAGGACATGCCACACGCCGCGGCGAAGTTCGGAACGGAGAATGCGCACCGGACGCTGCAGTGGCCGACCATGACGTAGAGGAGGCAGGGCCGGCACACTGGACGGAGGTGTACCCCGAAATGGCTTGAGGACGCCGACATGGAAGACGTCGTGGATGCGCGCACCATCGGGAAGCTGCAGACGGTAGGCCACCTCACCAATGCGGCCGAGCACCTGGAAAGGTCCCGCATACTTGGGCGCTAGCTTGCCCCGGCCCCCAGGGACCAGATTCTTCGTGTGACGGTGGAGCATGCGAAGGAGGACCCAATCGCCAACGGCGAACTCGAGGTCGCGGTGGTTGGCGTCGTAGAACCGGCGCGCGTGCTCTTGAGCCTGGAGAAGACGAGCACGCACATCCGCAAGGAACTCATCCCTGGAGCCGAGCAGATCGTCCACCGCCTCTGTACGTGCATGCCCCTGAGCATAGGGCAGCAAATCAGGAGGCGGACGACCGTAGACCACCTGGAACGGGGAAGTCTGGAGCGCCGTGTGATAGGCTGAGTTGTAGCAAAACTCAGCCCAAGGAAGCCAATCCAGCCAATCACGCGGACGGTCACCTGTCAAACACCGAAGATACATAGTAATAGTCTTATTGACAGCTTCAGACTGTCCATCGGTCTGCGGGTGGAAGGCAGAACTCATTCGAAGTTTGACGCCGGCATGACGAAAGAGGTCGCGCCACACATGACCCGTGAACACTGGATCACGGTCGCTGACGATGGATTCCGGGAAACCGTGTAAGCGAACGATCTCCTGGAAGAATGCACGGGCCACCGACGAAGCTGTATAAGGATGGCCGAGCGGAATAAAATGAGCGTACTTCGAAAACCTGTCCACCACCGTGAGCAGGACGCTCTTGCCATGGACCTTCGGCAGGGCCTCAATGAAGTCGAGGGAGATGTCCGCCCACACACGCGACGGCACCGGCAGGGGCTGTAACAACCCGGCCGGATGGAGCGTCTCCGTCTTGTTCCGCTGGCACACCGCACAGGACCGCACGAAGTCACCCACGATGCGGCGGTCGTGCTCAACGAAAAACTCCGTGCGGAGGCGAAGCAGTGTCTTCTGGATGCCCTCGTGGCCCTCAGTGTGGGCGAGCTGGAGAATGTCGTCGAGGATAGGAGAGGAGCCGGGCACAAACACACGGCCCTTGTGCAGCAGCAGCCCCTCGCGGACGCACCAAGAGTCACCGTGAGCGCCGGCGGCAACGGCGTCACGACGAGCACGTAAGGTGGAATCGGCGTCCATCTCTCGGCGCAAGTCGTCAAAGATCCGGAAGGTAGGCACCGAGACGGTCGAGAAACAGGCTGCGGACGCTCCCGACACGCTGGACAGCAAGGGTTCCTCGCCGTCCCGCCTGGAAAGAGCGTCAGCGACGACGTTGGAGCGCCCGGGACGAAACTCCACCCTGAAATCATAGCCAAACAATTTGCTAATCCAGTGATGTTGCGGTATGGTAGAGAGGCGCTGGTCCAGCATGAACTTGAGGGCGTAGTGATCGGTCCGCACGACGAAAGCCCTGCCCCACAGATAAGGCCGCCAATGGCGCACGGCCTGAACAAGACCGATCAATTCGCGCTCATAGGCCGCCACTTTGAGGTGGCGTGCGGCGAACGGCCGGCTGAAGAAAGCTATGGGCGCGCCATCTTGATGCAACACAGCCCCAAAACCGGATCCGGAGGCGTCACAGTCCACAACGAATGTAGCTGCGAAGTCCGGAAGGTGCAGGACAGGGGCGGCGGTGAGAGCAGCCTTGAGGTTGGCGAAGGCAGTCTCAGCAGCCTCCGTCCACTGGAATGCGTCCTTGCGAAGCAGCTGCGTTAGTGGCGCAGCGATGATCCCGTAATCCTTGATAAATCGCCGATAATACCCGGCCAGCCCAAGGAAGCCGCGTAAGCCACGCGCGGCACGTGGGTGCGGCCAGGACTGCACGGCAGCCACCTTGGCCGTGTCCATGGCCACCCCTTCTCCAGTAACGACATGGCCGAGGTAGTGGACAGCCGAGGTAGCGAAGGCGCACTTCGACCGCTTGAGATGGAGGCGGTGCGCGCGGAGGACGTCGAAAACCGCACGCAGGTGCCGGAGATGCTCCGTCCAGGAAGAGCTGTAGATCAAGATGTCGTCGAAGAAGACGAGAACGCAGCGGCGGAGAAACGGCTTGAGGACATAATTCATCAAGGCCTGGAACGTCGATGGCGCGTTGGACAAGCCGAAAGGCATGACCAGGAACTCAAAGTGTCCATGATGAGTCCGGAACGCCGTCTTGTGGACATCTGCAGCAACAACACGCACCTGATGATACCCCGAACGCAAATCAAGCTTAGTAAAGAACTTCGCGCCATGCAACTCATCGAGTAACTCCTCGACGACTGGGATGGGAAACTTGTCCTTCACCGTAACGGCATTGAGGGCCCGGTAATCGACACAGAAACGCCACGAGCCGTCTTGTTTCTTCACCAATAGCACGGGCGCGGAGAAGGGTGAAGTACTAGGCCGAATAATCCCTTGTTGGATCATCGCCTCACATTGCAGCTCCAGTTCATCTTTTTGAAGTTGTGGGTAGCGGTACGGGCGGACCGCCACAGGCTCGGTGTTGGGCTTCAGATGAATATGGTGATCACAAGACCGAGCCGGTGGAAGCCCCGCAGGTGCTTCGAAAACGTCGTTGTAGGCGTCCAACAGCAGGTCCAGAAGGGCCCGCTCGGCGCCCTTGTCGCTGCCGAGAGACGTAGTGAACAGAGCTGTGGAAGAAGCCTCAGCTGGCGCGCCCACCCCTGTCCACACCACCCGACGCCCATGGAGGAACAGCGTCATGCGCAGGGAGGTGAAATCCCAGAGAATGGGCCCCAACGACCGCAACCACGTGAGGCCGAGGACCATGTCGTACGGCGCCAAAGGGATGGAGAAGCAATCCACCGTGAAGCGCTCGGTGCCGATACGCAGCTGAACAGCACGCGCGAGGCCCTGGCAGTCGACGCGGTCACCATTAGCGACGATGACGTGGGCACCTACGCTGTCCGAGAACTGAAGGCCGGCACGACTTGCTGCAGCAGAGTTGATGAAATTGTGGGTCGACCCCGAATCCAAAAGCGCCATGAACTCGTGGGCCCCAATCCGAACGCGCAGCTGCATGGTGTCGCGCGCCCGAATGCCCGTTGCCGCGGACAGGGAGATCATCGGCTTGTCCGGATCGAATGAGGCCTCCTCAGCCTGAGGCGGCGCGTCATCGGGTGATATGCTGCTGCTCCCTGCCACGTACCGATCGGAGGTTGTACGAATGGACGATCGGAGGACGAGGCTTGAAGGCTGATCGGCGGCGAGGAGCCAGCGGCGAGGCACGAGGGAGAAGAGCGGATTGGCGCCGTGGCGGTGCTACAGTGTCGCGTTTACTGTTCACGCGATGTTTACTGTTCGCGCGACTAGGGAGGGTGGCGGCTAGGGTTTGGAAACTCCCGGCTCCCTAAGGGAAGCCGAGCAATAATAGATTGCTCTTGCTTAATTATTTCTCAACCAACGTTACAAATATATAGCCTATTCAGATCCTAATTTAGGGAAATAACTAAACTATTTTAAGGAAATATATAAATAGATAATCAGCCCACTAACGGGCCTAGCGCCCACTAACGGGCCTAGCGCTGAGCCCGACATAACATCTCTCCCCGCCTGGAGAAACAGCTCGTCCTCGAGCTGAAACCTGGTAGAAGCATTGTCAACCAACACCGGGCTCATGCTGGAACACTGCATCAGTCGCCACCGCAGCTGGTACGTCGTCGTCGAGGAAGTCAGCCGACTCCAAGTAGAACAGTCGCTTACACTGATGGCCGCGGACGTAGGGCTCATCACAATTGTAACAAAGCCCTTGACGACGGCGCTCCAACAGCTCCTCCGGTGTGAGACGACGAAACGAGGGAGCTGGAGCGGGTAGGGGCGTGGGAACAGCCAGTGTAGCGCCAGTAGTCACCGAGGGACCCGCAACCGGGTGGCGCGGCGTCGGCAGACCCGGACGTGGAAGGGAAGGCGCCACGAACGAGTCTGCAGCTGGCTGCAGTGCTGCCGTAGCCGTGGCGCGGCTCTCAAAGGCGCGGGCCAGGAACATCGCCGACTGGAGGTCGGGCGGGGCGCGCATCGCGACGTCCACCCGAATGTGTTCCGGGAGGCCGCCGACGAAGAGCTCCGCCTTCTGGCGCGTGGAGATGTCCCGGGAGTGCGCGAGAATCGCCTGGAAACGGTCCGCGAACTCCTGTACCGTGGAGTGGAATGGCAGCCGGCCCAGCTCAGCCAACCGCGAGCCGTAGATGGGTGGGCCGAAGCGAAGGCGGCACAACTCCTTGAAGCGCTCCCAGGAAGGCATGCCCTCGTCCAGCAAGAGGGCGTAGTACCACGTCTGAGCGACGCCAGTGAGGTGGTACGAGGCCATCCACGTCCGTTGCTCCACCGGGGTGCGCTGGCCCCAGAAAAATTGCTCACAATGTGTAAGCCAGTTCAGCGGATCAACGGAGCCGTCATACGTGGTGAAGTCCAACTTGTAACTCTTCGGCTGAAATTCCGCCGCGCCGAAAGCCGCGGGGGCAGCAGCTGCGCCGAACGCCGCGGGGGCGGCAGCCGCGCCGAAAGGCACTGGAGCGGCTGCCGATGGCGCTGTGCTGGGCACCGGGTGCGGCCATAAACTGGAGCCGTGGAAAAGGGGGCCGTCGACGCCGCCGTAGAGGGTGCCCGACGCAGGAACGCCCCCATGGCCAAAACCCGCGGTGATGTGGGGCGCCGGCGGAATGGCTGTACGCGCCGGCGGGGAGGAGTAGACCGGCAGCGACTCGCCCGTGAGCCATGCCGGTAACGGGGACGGTGAGTGGGGGAACTTGATCTCCTGGATCGGCACACCAGCGGGGGACATCAATGATGCCGGTAAAGTGGTGGCCGCCGTGTCGTCGGACGGCATCCCGTAGGTAGATGACGCTGGAGGAGGAGGCGGGGATGGCAGCAGCGGCTGCAGCGATGGCGGTGGCGGGGTCGGTTGCGGCCCTAGCAGGAAGCCATGGATCCCGGCCACCATCCTGCCGAGGTCGAGAACAGCCGCCGTCAGCTGCTCGTTCGTCATGACGGCCACGGCGGAGGACGAGGAACCCGTGGTCATCGGCAAGGACAGCTGTGGCACCAGGGCCGTCGTGGAGATCGGTAGCGGCGGCACAGCGGTGGGGATGGTGGTGGAAGGCAGGGGCGGCGTGGTGGTGGAGGGCAGCGGCGGCACGGTCGTGGAGGGCGGCTGGATCGACATGGCGAAGTCCGATACCAGGTTGATATGCTGCTGCTCCCTGCCACGTACCGATCGGAGGTTGTACGAATGGATGATCGGAGGACGAGGCTTGAAGGCTGATCGGCGGCGAGGAGCCAGCGGCGAGGCACGAGGGAGAAGAGCGGATTGGCGCCGTGGCGGTGCTACAGTGTCGCGTTTACTGTTCACGCGATGTTTACTGTTCGCGCGACTAGGGAGGGTGGCGGCTAGGGTTTGGAAACTCCCGGCTCCCTAAGGGAAGCCGAGCAATAATAGATTGCTCTTGCTTAATTATTTCTCAACCAACGTTACAAATATATAGCCTATTCAGATCCTAATTTAGGGAAATAACTAAACTATTTTAAGGAAATATATAAATAGATAATCAGCCCACTAACGGGCCTAGCGCCCACTAACGGGCCTAGCGCTGAGCCCGACATAACATCGGGCTCCTCCGGCTCTTCAACAATATAATCGGGAACCTCCAAATAGAACAGACGGGCACATTTGTGCCCGCGAACGAACGGCTCGTCACAATTGTAGCAGAGGCCGAGTTTGCGGCGTTCGGCCATCTCGTCAGGCGTGAGCCGCTTGAACGCCTTGGAGGCATCGGGCGTGGAAGCTGGTACAGCCGGCGGAGCACCCCCCAGGCGTCGGTTGGCCCGCTGGGGGGCTGGGAGCGCCAAACGCTGCGGCGCGTTGCGACGTTCGAAAGCCCGAGCCAAATACATGGCATGCTGAAGATTCTGGGGCTGATGCATCTCGACGTCCACCCTGATGTAGTCGGGGAGGCCACCAGTAAATAGCTTGGCGCGCTGCAGCGTAGTGAGGTCTCCTGCATGCGCCGCACGAGCCTGGAACGCCTCCATGTAGGCGGCCACGTTGTCGCCAAACGGTAGCCGGGCGAGATCAGCGAGGTGATTAGTGTTGAGGGCGGGGCCGAAGCGTTCCTGGCAATAGCGACGAAAATCCGGCCATGATGGCCGGCCGATGTCGGTCTCCAGCACCAAGTACCACTGCTGGGCGACTCCCTTTAGGTGATAGGAGGCCATCCACACCTTGTCGACCTCCCGAGTGAGCTGGCCGCGAAAGAACTGCTCGCATTTGTTGAGCCACCCCAGTGGATCCTCGCGGCCATCGTACGTCTCGAAGGTAATCTTGTGGTACTTCGGCACAGCGGCGGACTCCCAGTCGGACGACGACTGGGGGTATGTTAGGGACGGGGCCATGTGAGCAGAGGCCGGGAGCGGCATAGGAGCGACGGCCCCGAACCCTGGAATCGGCGACGGAGAGCGCGGGAAGACGATCTGAGTGATCGGCAAACCCCCGGGTGGTGGCGTAGGGCCCTGCGGTGTCGCGGCCAGCTGCTGCGGCGGCGTTGGCGCTGGAAGGGACAGCGGCCGTGTTGGGACCCCCGAAGCCGAGGCGGAGGAGTCCGCAGTGGCGGCTGTGACCTCGGTGATTGTTGGCGGGCGAGGGATGCCCCCAAATCCTGGCAACCCGAACTGCGGGAACGCCGGCCTGCCGTCGAGGGCCGAAAGACGTGCGCCCTGGTCCGCTAGATAGGTGTTCATGGCGGACATCTGAAGCTGCATGCTGGCCAACATCTCAGCAATCGAAGCTAGGGTGGGCGGCTGCGCCGGCTGTGGCGTGGTTAGGGGCAGCGACACGGCCGACATTGGAGTGGTGGTGGTGGTGGAGGCGGGTGGGAGCGACGGCGCAGAAGCATTGGTGGAAGCGGTGGGATCCATGGGCAGCGAGGCAGCTGATACCAGGTTGGTATGGCGCCTAGCCTTGCTACGTAGGGCGTATGGAGGAGAGTGGTGGAGATTGATCTGGCGTTGACGACGGCGGGGTGCCGTGGCGGCGCTAGGGCAAGGAAACAGGAGCGAGGAAGAATTAGGGCACCAGGCGCCCAAGGGTGTCTAGATGACACAATCCCAGGCTATCTCTTTAACTTTCAAAGTCTGACTCTTATACACCTGGACTCAACCTCCTGAGCTATAATTAAGGAAATTCTAATTAAGGAAATTCTAAAACGAGACAAATCTAATCCAATTGACTTAACCCCAAACCAGGCCTATGGCCGGCGGTGCTGCCGCACCCAACATGGGCCGGTCAGCCCCGCTACTCCTTGGTCCGGCGCTTATACATCTTGCCGACCATAACAGCATAAGTCATAGTATATTGACCTGTCAGATATGTAACTGTATTCTCATTCATTGAATCATTTAATGAGAAGATTATTCATTTAAAAAATTCAGCTGTGTTAAAAAGGTTCTTACCCAACTGTTATTGACATGAACATTTTTTTTTGTCAAAAAGGTTCTTTTAGTTTTCGTCCCACATCAGCATTTGTTGTTTCACTTGTGTTAAAACTTCAGAGCTCCAGAGTTCGCAAGAGGTTGGATCTGAGGTGCAAACCTTTATCTGAATATATGTACTAAATGGTACTTGGTCTTGGTTAGTGATTTTACCAAATAAGTAGAAGTCGAAAGTGTATGGCCTGTATGCAAGTGAGTTTTGACAACATGCATAATAATATCAGAATCATGGACGAGCTAATACATCACATGATATGCTTGTACTCATATGAAAGCTTCAATGGTACATTGGTACTAATGCCTAACATAGTTAGGCATGCTATTGTCTAATTCAGTTTCACTCATTTGATTTGATCAGTTGTGAGCTTTATTTTCTTCTATGGTGGTTGTTGATATTTGATTTTTTTTTATTGATAGACTAACTGTAGAAATGAGGCATGCACATGCAACCTTATTAATTTATCTATTCGTCTTATCAATTTCACCATAAATTTTAAGAAAATACTGAGAGAATGCTCATGTACTGAAGCCTTTCTTGATCTTATCTAGACAATGACTGCATATTATTATAATTTGTTTTCTTCTTGTGTTTGTTGTGTTTAAGGCTTGTGAACAGCCAAGTTATAGTACTAACAATGGTCTGATCCACTTGTCATTTAGGTCACCAATATGGCCTCCATTGCACAATATTGACCATTTCTTTCTTAAGCATATGCTATAAAAGTAGTAGATTTAATAATGACACTGATGCAATTCTGATGACTCCATTGATGTTTTCATCTAATAAAACTGAATATTTTATGTTGGTATAATCATACAAAAAATTGACTCTTTTAGGGAAAGACGAATGTTTTTTAGATCATAGCATTGGTCCTGAACTACTGCAAGCAAAATATCATCCTCTGGGTTACCAGCTGTTACAAGACAAGAACAAGAGTTTAGAGCTAAATGCCACAAACTAGGTAACTAGGACTCCAACCATGTGGTGATGTTGAATTAACTTTGGACCCAATATCATCCTTCAGCTAGTGATGTTTAATAACTTTGGGTTTGCTTCAGCTTTTCGGTGAAGCATCTGGTCTAAAGAGTAATGTTCACAAGAGTAGTGTGCTACCCATCCAATGCACAGAAAGTGAAGTTAAAGCTATACAAGGACTCCTTTGTCAGTCCATGGACTTCCCATGCAAATATCTCGTCCTGCCTCTTTCCTTGTGCAAGCTAACAAGGGCTCAGATTCAGCCAATCATTGATAAGTTAGCAGACAAACTTCCTGGATGGAAAGCCGACCTTTTGAAAATGGCTGGAAGTTGAATGTTAGTTCAATTTGTGCTCACTTCCATGTTGGTTTATCTGCTCATGGCCATTGATATTCCACCTTGGGCTCTCATGGCCATTGATAAAATTAGGAGAGGTTTCCTATGGAGAGGAAGAAAGGATGCACAAGTTGGTCACTGCTTGTTGGTTTGGCTGAAAGTGACTCGGCCTTTTGAGCTTGGCGGACTTGGTATCTTCGATTTACTGAACTTGGGACGGGCTCTCCATATGAGAATGAGATGGCTTTGGCTGTGCAAAACTGAGCCAGATCGCCCCTGGGCAGCCTTACCTATTCAGGTTCAGAGTTTGATCAGAGCTTTCTTCTCCATGCCATTGTCTCAGAAGTTGGAGGTTGTAAAAAATACACTTTTTTTTGTCAGAGAGATGGCTGCATGGTCAGATATCTACCCTTGTGCCTCATGTGCTTGCACTTGTATCTAAAAGAACTGTGAACAAGAGAACACCTTATGAGAGGCTCTCAGTAACATGAGAAGGCTCTCTGATATTAGAGGAGCATTACCTATCAGGGCCATTGCAGAGTATATCTTCATCAATGGGACATATCTTGTATCCGTAGGTGCGTATGTTGTTTTTTCTGTCGGGGTGTGTGGGTGTGTTCTACGGGTTTCTCTGTGCCCATTTTTTAGTGACAGTGATACGCAGCTCTGAGCTCTCACACATTGAAAGATGTGCGACCCACAAGACAGACACCGAAAGGCAGTCAGGGTTCTTTTTTTTTGTGTGTGTGTGTGCAAAAAAAGCAACTTTTTTCTGAAAAAAACACAGTGCAACCTTTTTGACGTTGAAGCGCTAGCCAATGCCACTGTAGCAGCCTTGAAGCGAAGGCTTGTGCTGTTGTGCGAAGGAGCCGAGGCATCCAGCGCCCGGCGCAAGGGCCTCATCTGTCATCTCCACGTGGGGTCGGGGGCGAGGATCCAAGGCGGCCATGGATCGCGGCACGAGAACAGTTGCCCGAAGACGGAGGCGAGGCCCACCTCTACCCGGCCGCGCCCAACACGGGCGCTGCCGTGGCACACCACTGCCGTCGGTGGCTTGCGTGCAGGCAAAGGCGTTCGACGGAATGCCCTCCGGCTCGTGAGCCGCCGAGGCCCAGCGCGGGGCGCGAGCCGGAGCTCCTGTCGTGGGCGGACCTCCCGGCGGACATCCCTGGGGCTCGTGGTTGGTCGCCTCCCCTGCGTCGACGACCGCGCCAGGCTGCGCTCCGTGTGCCGGGCGGCCGCCGCCGCCGCTCCCGCTGCTCGTGCTCTCCGACATCTCCTTCTCCGCCTTCTGCTCCGACGGGGCTATGACGGGCGTGCGGCGCATCCCCCTGCTCTATTGGGAGATGGCTAGCGTCCGCTGCGTGGGCTCCTTTGACGGGTGGCTCATTGGCGTGCAGCTCAACAAACGTCGCTACTTTGGTGACGGCTGGTGCTTCCTGATGAACGCTTTCTGCCAGGACGTCGTCCGCCTCCCATAACCACCCACTCCCTCGATGCCTACAGTAAATCTCTCCCCATCGCCAACGGCTCTGGTGCAGTGCAATGCACGGTCAATGGCGCCCAGAATGTGATGTCTATCTGCAAGGTAGTCTTGTCCTCCTCACCTAGTCACCTGACCGTGATTGCAAGTGCATTGTGGCTGCCGTCTCCGTGCACAGGAGCACAGCTAGCCTTGCTCTCTGGCGGCCTGGGATGACGTCGTGGGGCGTGTGCCAAGGTGGCTGCATCAGTAAGTTCAGTGACATTGCCTTGTACAAGGGAAAGGTCTGCATGGTCAGCAAGGTCACCACGAACCTCTTTGTCTGACATCTCAGAAGACGACAGTGGCCTGATGGTTTCTGGTGTCGAGCGCTGTGTGACTCAACTGCTGGAGGTTAAGGATAGCTATGGACAGAGGTGGAACATAGTTGAGTGGCACGGGAAACTATTGCTGGTTGTGATATACTTGGGACCTGAAGGCTGGCACAATATTTGTAAGATTGGGGTATTTGAGGTGGACTTGGGCACAAACCCTTTCAGATTCACTGAGATCAACAGCTTGGATGGCGCCATTTGCTGTGGAAATAGCAGACGACAACCTTCGGGCACCAGATGGCAGCCTGATGAATCCAACATGGCTTTTCCCTTCTGAATGAACAGCTGCTGTAGATCAATTCTGGTCGTTGCAAGTCTGATTGAGCCGAAGCACTGCAGCTACCTGGTGTGAGGCACCATGCTATTTCATTTCCAAGAACTGGATTCAAGTGTATGCTGTTTGTTTTTATGTATGGTTTTCATTTCCAGGGTGCTTATCTGACAACTTTTATTGGTAGTAAACTGATGTGTACTTTCTTTTAATGTTTCTATGTAGACTGTTAGTGCCTGCACACTTTTAGGATTCGTCTAGTGCTCAAGAAAGAAAGGACTCAGAACACTCCCCTCTCCAATTTGAATGTTTGACTACGCGCTTTCTAGGATGAAATCAATTTTGGACCAAAGGTAGCATGTGTATGGGACGAGTACAATGGTCTCACTGCTGTTGTAATGACTTTGATATGCTGGAAAGTCTATCAGATTATGAATTAGACTAGTCTTGGTGTTGTAGGAATACAAGTGTACAACTTGGGGAACAAAATTAATAAGCAAAATAACAGCTGGCAGCTGCAGTTCTTCAACATTTTGAAAATGGACCTACTGTCACACATCTAGGGGCTCTTCTCCTAACAAGAGTGCCTTGAGAATTCGGTCGGTCCATCCATCTACCAGCATGAACATGTGTCCACCTTCTGGGACTTCATGATACTTGATCCATGGAAGCTTCTTGGAAATGTACCTCTGCAGCTCAACAAGCACCAACCTATCTTCGTATCCTTGCCAGATGTGTACAGAACCCTCATTTTGAGGAAATGGATTGGTAATGTTCATTGGATCAAACTCCCAGCTTCCAAAAGCGACAAGTAAATCACGGTGGATTGATTCATAAATGCCTTGCTGCCTTGATTTATTCTGAAAAATGCAGCACCAAATCAGTGCTATGTCAAGAAATCTTTAAAAGGGATAAGTTATTTTTCTATATAACATTGCTTCAGGTCAGCTTTGAATACATATGTTTTTTTGATACTCTTTCTTGGTGTATTTTTCATGTAAATGTATTACTATATTATTGTCTCTATGGCATGAATGCTTAGGAAGCTAATCCTTGTATAATAATCTTATTAAATTGACCTGCTCTGACTCTGTCAAGTAGCACTTCATGTTCTGCTATCTTTCTTCTACATTTATCTCTGAGGCTGTGATTTACCTCAATGGTTTTTGGCATTGCCATCATCTTCTGAAGAAACTCCATATCATGCTTGCTAAATATTTCAGGGTGGTGCATGGCTGCTGCAGAAGAAGGGAACCACCTCTGGGTCATCCACAGGTAAAGCAAGGATGGTATGTTATGTGCAATCCAAAGAGTTCTCTGCTCTGGCACAACCAGTCTCTTGAAAGCCTGCCTGGATAATTCAGCTGGGAAAGAAGGCCACCAGTAATTGATAATTGGCACAACCATCGCAGCTCCTGCAAGCCTGCACACAAAGCATATGTAGCTTTTACATATATGAAGGGTTGCATATTTCATTAACAATGCGTGTGGTTGAAGTTTATGTTTGCCTGTGTGGTATATACTGGAGGCATCCCCAAACTGAGTATCCTCCCATTGAGGCCCCTAAGACATAGAACTTCTGCCCAAGCCCCAGCTGGTCAGCAAGCTCCTCGATATCCAGTGCCTCGCTCTTGACATGCCGCTTGGGATTCGGGTCACTTTCCCCATATCCAGCTCTATCATAAGCAAGGAGGTAAATTCCCAATTCTTCCACAAGCTCCTGATTGACAGTTCCAAGAAACTAGCTGTAAGCAAAATATGAAGTGGGGAAAAGGTATCTCACTTCTAGTCATGTTGTGCTGTTTGATTTACCTTAGAAACAGGTAAGGGGAAGTCCTTGGTGCTATCAAATGCATGGACTGTGATGATCTTGTACCTGGCCTTGTCTTTCTGTACTCCATCTTCTCTGTATGCAAGGTACCTTCCGTCCCTGAGTTTGATCCTGGGAGATGTCAGAGGAGGGCCACCTGGGGATCCACAGAGTTTTGGGGGCGGTGGCCGGAGAATCGCCTGGAGCGCCAAGCCGAGGAGCACAACTGGAAGAACAAAGACTAATTTAGGGGCCATTTTTTCTCCAAGATCTGGTTGTGTTTTGAGGTGAGAGAAGGTAAACGTGAATTTAGCTTTGAGTGGCTGGGAACACTTGCAATGTCGGTTGTCCTTTATTCCACTGGTGGCCTGATTACAACAGATGGACCGCACCGACCCCATCTTGCTTTAATTATTTGTTTATTTTGCCTAATTGTACTTTAGCTTTTGCTGCTGAGTACATATAACTTATTACATCCTCATGGTGTACATAGACCCAGATGACCAGATCTATGTTCCTGTTTTACAGGAACTATGTAAATCTGAATATATTTGCCATCTTTCAGAATTTTGGATTTCTGGGTATGCAACCATGGGAGAAGAGGCACAGATCTGGCGTGACAACTGGGCAATAGCATCAGAACTTTTGTCTGTGGACGGTCGACCAGTGCAAACATTACAGCTTTCTGTTCCGACTTTACCATGTAGTATCTCTTTGTGGGAATGATTTTGCCCCCTATCATTTTCCCCACTGTGATGATATTTTTTTCCACACCGGTAAAACCGAATTTCATTACCATGGCAACGAAATTACAACGTCAGAGTTCAGAAACCATAACGTGACGCATACGAGAATAAAACCATCCAGACATATGATCACCAAGGGAACATATGTCTGAACGCACCGGAACAAGCTACCATCATATCACAACTTCTCCCTAACAACGAGAAGTACAAAAGCATTCCTCATGAACTAAGTTTAATGTCAAACTGTCATCCTCGCTTTCAACTGACTAAGTCTTTTCATCCAGCGAACGGAACCAGCTGATACTCCTCCCGCGTACGCGATTGCAGATCTTGCTTGTGGAAGAAAAGTGCCGTCGATTTCACCACCTCAGCACCTTGATCACTTGCTCCTTCAGGCCCTCTTTGAGTAGACCTGCCCAATATGTCAGGAAAGAACAAATCAAACAAACAATCTCCGTCGGAGATTTTACCCTTTTTTTATCAAAGCATACAGTGTTTCTTGTACGCCAAATGGCCCAGAAAACAACAGCTAACCCAACTGCATGCAAATCTGGAGCTTGAGGTAAAATTTTGTGAATCCAAAACCAATATTGTTCCATGCTATTCGGTCTGCAATCAGACCCCAAAGAATGGGCTAAAAGGCTCCAAACATATTTGGCCGTCGCGCACTCAAAGAACAAATGACCACCATTTTCATTCTCAGAACAAAAAGCACAGGAACTGTTGCCCTTCCATCTACGCTTAATCAAATTGTCTTTAGTAAGAATGACGTTTTGAGATACAAGCCACATAAAAATCTTAATTTTCAAAGGAATCTTAGCTTTCCAAATCATCTTGAAACTGGGCCCATAATCATGTCTACATAAGAACTTGTAAGTTGATTTAACAGAAAACAAACCAGATTTTTCTCAATCCCATTTAGCCTGATCTTTATCAGAATTAATGCCATACCGGAACACAATGTCACGTAGTCTTCTAAATTGACATTGAAGGTCTTCATGAAGCCATCTCCTGAAAGAAAGTCTCCAATTTTTCAATTTCATGTATTCAACCGAGCACTCCTGCTCGCAACTAATCTTGTACAAATCAGGAAACTTGTCTGCTAAGGAGACAAGCCCACACCATCTATCATGCCAAAAACTAGTAGATTTACCATTTCCCACTATCATGGATCTCCCTTTTAAGTAAATATGTCTCACCTTTAAAAGATCATTCCACACAGGGGAATTCTTGGAATTTTTAGACAGAAACACAATCATCCCTTTTTTTCATATACTTTTTCCTGATAATATCTTGCCAAATGCCTTCACCATTTTCAGCTTTCCACCACCATTTACACAATAAACTGATATTCATTCTCCTCAAGTTTTTAATACTCAGCCCACCCTTATTTTTAGGCTTTGTAATCTTAATCCATTTAATCAAGTGATACTTCTTCTTCATATTACCTCCTTGCCAAAAGATTTTTTTCCTAGCAGTATCCATTTTGTCAAGGACTGACACAGGCAGCCAAAACATCGACATAGCATAAACTGGCAGGTTACTTAAGCAAGAGTTAATTAACACCAGTCTACCCCCTAAGCTCAAAGAGCTATCTTTCCACCCATCTAGTCTTTTCATTATCTTTTTAATAATTGGCAGCCAATCAGCAATATGTAATCTGGAGCCAGCCACAGGGACTTCTAGTACTTAATAGGCCACTTACCAGTTGCATAATTGAACATGTTTGAGAACTCAAGACTCTTAGTTTCACCTTGACTCACCATAATGACCTCACTCTTAGCAAAGTTGATTTTAAGACCAGACATGTCTTCATATAAATACAAAAGAAGCTTAAGGTAAGAAGCATGCTCTTTATTATCCTGGATACACAAAATTGTATCATCAACATATTGCAGGACAGCAACACCATTTTCAATATATTCTGGACCAGGTCTTTGATTAAGTTGTTTCTTTGAGCTAGGGAAATCATTTTGGCTAGGGTGTCAGCGGCAATATTGAACAGTAAGGGAGACAAAGGATCACCCTGTCGAACACCTTTTCCAGACTTAAAATACCTACCAATGGTATTGTTCAGTTTGATACTAACAGTACCAGAGCTCATCACAAGTTTAATCCAATCACACCATTTAGCCCCAAAACCCCTTTGTTTGAGACATTCATACAGAAAGCCCCAGCTAAGCTTGTCATAAGCTTTTTCAAAATCAAGTTTAAGAATCAAACCATTTTTCTTCTTGATCCTAGTATCATGGAGTATCTCATGCATGGCTAAAATCCCATCCATAATGTTTCTGTCTTTAAGGAAATCAGACTGACTCCTATTAATAATCCTACCCATGACCTTATCCAATCTAAGCATTAAAGCTTTAGTGAAAATTTTGTAAATGACATTTAACAGTGTTGGCTTCTTTGATTTTAGGCAAAAGGGTTATGATGCCACCTGATTTAGGACTATTGCACCTTGCATTTCACCTCATGAATTTATGAGTGCGATCTGATTTAGGACTAACTTTTTTCCCCACTGTTGTTGCTTATGTGCTCTGTGCAGGATTGCAGCTGTGACGGGATCAGTATGTCACTGCTGTGAATAAGAGATAAGATCTTGTGGTGCTGCCTGTTGCAGTACACAGGCCTAGTCATCTCTGAGCTGTTGTTGCTGGTGCCGCCGATGGAGCAAACTGGCAACAGATCAGGCATGCATCAAAGGTGCTTAGCACAGTGGATTATTCAGAGGCGTGCTCTTGGTATCAGGTGACCATCAGAGCTGCACTATGATCCCGGCCCCATGACTGCTGCTGCGGTTCAGTTTCTTTGCTTGCAGTGTACAAGTGGGTACTAGAGAGAATCTGAAACCTCACCATTCACCAAGGATCCAGCAAGTGTTGTTGTACTGAAGTGTCGAGCCTCCAAAGTAGAGAGTTGTTGTACTGAAGTGTCGAGCCTCCAAAGTAGAGAGTGACTGACACGTCCTGGTTGCCAATGGACAAATGGTAGATGACTCAGAAAACTGGCGACCATTTTTAGGTGCACGCTGATAGCGAAAACGCACTGACCTGAATCACATGACCTCCCCAAGAGTGCAAGTTGGTACTGCTTGGTAGGGTATCACGCGGATGGATCCCAGATCAGAGCCCAGCTCTCTCTGTGGATTTCAGTACAGGAACAGGAGCGCACACGTACGGGTTCGTGTTGAGTTGTCGTGGAGACGAGAGAGCAGCAGCACGTACCAGTACGACCCAGCTCATCGCTGCCAATGGGCTCTGGTCCTGGTACAGCCCCAAAACACCAGTGTTTATCGCTTTCGGTTTGGTACCACAACACAGGAGCTCTTTTTTTTTTTTCCAAAGGGACGGCAAAAGCTTTGCCGCGATTTCTATTAGACGAAAAAAGAAAAAAGACAAGTACCAGCCCAGTTTTTTTTATGGAAACTGAGCCATAAAAACCATACAACTGAGGGGAGTGTCCTACTCAACCCAAATAACTAAAGAGCAACTATCACAACTCACGCCACCACTTGCAGCTTGGTCGACGTCTACTCAACTAGCAACTTACTGCTACTGGAAGCTCCGAAGAACAGCACAGAGCCAACTCAACTTGATTGGCAACTCGACTTGCCCATTTAGCAACTACACAACGAACAAAAGAAAGAAAACAAAGAAGCCGGACACCCCCATCGAAGCCTCCTGAAGCACGACCACGATCAGGTTGCAGGAACGGGGTAGCAGAGCGGAGTTGGAAAGTCTCACGACGTCTTCAAGAAGGACACGACGCCGAAGGCGCCGACGTCGCAAGCCCACGAGGGAAGGTTTTCACCTGCAAATCCAAAAAGGACGGGAGAAGAGGTACAAGAGGGACGCCTCCAAGGAGGAAGCGACGTCCGTAGACACCGCCGTCCAGGCTTTCGCCATGACCTCAAACCCCCGCACCACCACCGCTCCCCAGAGGCCACCGCAAAGGGGACGGACGGTCACGAAGGAGGCGCCAGAGACGAATGCGGGCGTCCCCGCCGACATTTGACGCCACTATCCGTACCACGAGTGTCCTCGCAGCAAGCGTAGCCGCATGACGACGCCCTCGACCAATCATAGAGATGGGCCACGAAGAGCCGGGGGAGTAGCAGCCACCTGCCAGCCGAGAGAAGCCGGACGAAGCACGCCGAAGAGAAACCCACCGCCGGAACCGGCCGAAGCCAGCCAGCAGCAAGTCGTACCCGGGCTGCGGCAAGGGAGAAAGAGGTTGACAGGGAGAAGAAGGGGCCAGGGAAGTGGAGGTAGAAGCCCCAGCCACCCCGCTCGCCAACCCCTACCCCCTGGCCGCATCCGGCCCCCTCCTCGCGGCCTCGCCAGCCGGCCAAGCAGATCCAGCCACCGGACCCGTGGATCTAAGGATGAAAACGGTCGGAAACAGTCGAAAACGGACTTATGATATAGAAAAACGAAAACGGTCGGTTCGGGATATTTCTACATTTAGCAATTAAAGAGTAAAAAAATGGTTGAAAATGGTTGTGAAACTAATTGAAACTGACAATTTTTCATGTTAAAAAACGGTTCATAATATAGAAAACGAAAACGGTCAATTCGGAATATTTCTGTTTCGTTTTCATCCCTACGTGGATCCGGCCGCCGGCCACTCGGGGCTGCCACCCCCGCGTGGATCTGGCCGCCACCCTGAGTCGATTAGCCAGGCAGAGCCACAAGGCCACAACTGGAGGCCGGATCCAGCCACCGGAGACCGCAGATCCAGGCACCGGAGCCCCCAAAGCCCAGCCAAGGCCGACCAGCACCACCCAAACCATGGCCGACGCCGAAGAGAGGAAAGCAGGGAGAGGGTGACCGAGGGGGAGGGAGGGGAAGAGGGAAAGGGCCCCGCGTGCCGCCGTCCTTGCGACCGCGCTCCAAGGGAGCAACGCCGCAGGGGACGACGCTGGCCGCACCGCCCCTGCCCCGCCATGGCCGGCGCCCCAATAACACCGAAACAGGGAGAATCGGAGCCGGGTCCCTGCGCCCACGCCGGAGGCCGGCCACACCAGATCAGGCCCAACCGCATGCATATCCGGTCGCCGAAGTCCGGACTGGCCATCCCGGCGCAGAGGAGCCAGCCATGGAGGTCCGGACGCCGCCCGCCAGGCACCGAGGAGAGGAGAGGGAGACCGGGGGAGAAGAGGGGGAATGGGGAAAGGGCCCCGCCGCAGCCATCCTTGCGGCCGCACGGTCCCCGAGCAGCGCACTCAAGCGGCAGCGAGGTAGGCAGAAGGGGTGGCGAAGTTCTTCGGTGGTGGCGCTGGGTTCCGCCCGAGCCGCTCCCAGGGAGCGACGCGGGGGCAGCTACCTCGCTCATATGGTTTCACAAAAGAAATTTACCTTTTTTTTATCACAACACATTTGGTGAATTATTACATGTAGATAACTCGATGTTTTTGAAGCATTTCCATGTTTTTACCAGCTAATAAAATATATAAAAAAGAACCGTGACAGTGGCGATACTGGGCAGAATTGGTGCAGATTATTATGAATCATGAATGATCAGCTCTGGTGCCCTGAGCCAGCCAGTTTTCAGATACAGGATGATTTGGCCACCACTGCAAATTTCTGCTCGTGTATGAGCCTCCACGCAACGCGCGCAACGTCTGCCAGCATTCCAAAGCCGGGAGATCTTCTCCAGAACCATGAGCAAATACTTCCACTTTCTGAACCAAATCCTGCGGCTTCCCACCAAGTGGGATATAAACAAATAAAAATGTAATATTTCCAAATCTCGTGGCGTTGACCGCCCAAATTCCACACGGAAAACTAGCCCAAACCCACACGGAAACTCGCCCACTGTCAGCCCCAACATTAATAACAACTTTTGAGTACAGCATTAGCATATCATCTTGTGTGCTTGGATTCTGACTCGTACTCAATCAAGTGGCGACACCTTGATCCATGGAGATCCGTTGCAGCATGGCCCTTGCCCCTCCAAATCTTCATGCCATGATCCGAATATCTAATTGCCTCCTGGCGGTTGCCCCCACAATGATCCTCCTGTCATTCAGGTTGGTTACTTACCACTCATCTGCATGTCCGGTCCGGGGGCAAAAGGCTCAGTGGACGGCTCCTTTTTGCCGAGGTGCTTCAGACCTCCGAGGTGTCAGATAAACAGCTCATGCCAACAACCAAGAAACATTGCCATCTGCATGGAGGTGAAAGATGATTATTGTGCCCTAAGAGATGTTTACATTAAACTTGCTAGTGAAGCTCAACTCTGGTAAAGCAACCTTTGACCTTCTTTTATTTTTTTTTGGATTTAAATGTAAGTGGAGCTAGTCAATAATTACTATTGTGGAAAACACACTTGGCAGCTATTTGTAAAAGCTTGGCAGCATATATCATAGTTAATTTCTGTAACTGCTTAGCACCTGCAGCACGCTGCACGCCACAAGGTGCCTTCCTCTGAAATGCTCCTGACTACCAGCCATACATTTGGCTTCGTTACATTAAAAATGCAATCATTACGATGCTTCCAGGTTTGCCATGCAACTAAGATGATAAAAAGAAAAATTGAGGCCTTTCCCTCCCTCCCCCCCCCCCCCCCCCCCCCCCCCCGGATTTAGAGCTTGGTACCACCGTGAGGAGAAACCTGCTGAGCTTGGCTGGGTAGCCACCTGCTGCAGTCCCAAAATTGGAGGACAATAAACCATGCTTGCCTAGAGAAACCAGCATGTGCTGTATAGTTTCATACATTTGATCATAGAAAGGGAAGCAGTTAGGGTGTGGTAGCCCACGTGTGGCGAGGCTATCAGCCTGTGTCGATGTTATGTAGGACTTGACCCTACATTGTCATTGACTAGTTTGGTGGTATAAATGAAAAAGTGCACCTGAAGTTGTGTTATGGATGAAAATTCCCCTTGACAAAGCCCTGACCACTCCATCCATCCATCCATCGCCATACTTGGTGCCTGGACCTTGTCGAATCACTGCAACCAGTGTGTGTTTGATGTTGTGTCCCAGAGATAGCTAAAGCTTTACTGCTCGCTGGTGAAGAGCTGCAGTACTGGTGTTTGGCTGGGGCAAAGCATTACATACCTCTTAGCCATGGTGCCAGGCATGAGTTGTTGCTAAGGTCGAGGTCGTTTTATAAGTTGTAAAAGGTGCTAATGTGCGTTTATTAGAGAAAAAAAAGAGAGCCCTGACCTGATATTGATAAATAAACTAGTCAAAGTTGCCAAAAACCAGACCTGTTGAGATTTACCAACCAATGGTGCAATTATATGCACTCACCATTGGTTGGAACAACTACGAGATTCCACTACACTAGCTAGGTTCAATCAAATATCATGGCATTGGCCAGGAGTAGAAAATTGTCACCAAGCCGTACTTGACTCCACTTCTACCACTCGGGCGTGGTGCCATGCAAGCATGATGGCAATTGACCATAACAGAAGAATGCATAGAACTGTACTTGGCTCCACCACTTATGGAAAACTATAAAGATTTTTTAAATGCTCAATCAAGAAGAGCCTAGGAACTTTTTATAACTGAGTTGACATCTCTGCACTAGACAGCACCCCTACATGATGAAGTGGTGGTGGCACTGCATTCTGTTGCTTTATTCTCTTTAGTGACTTGTCGTCATGGCATTCCAAAGAAGAGAATAAACAGATGTAATTGTAAATCAACTGGTATCACAGTTTGAGCAAAGATTCTGGCAGCAACTAAACTCAAAGCTTCTCTTTTCCTTAACAGAAAAAGGGGCAGCTAAATGAGGGTTGCCTAAACAAATAAACCAGCAAAGATAGGGTTGAGAGGCTTCCATGTGGCATCTTGTCTCCCAGATCATGAAAAGGAAATATTAGACGACAGGAGGATAAGAATATAGACAATTTAAGTAAACATCAAATCAAGCATGCCAAATGGAATTGATAGTTTCACCAAAAACCAAATTCTAAAGAACCATATTCCTTTTTTTTCCATTTAGATCCAGAAAAGTCACACTTCCCTATTAGAATTTTTTTCATCTGGATGGTTTTTTCACGATAAGGTATTTTAATGTGCTCACCAGAAATCAGATACTACTACACGTTTTCCAGAATAGCTCATATGTTTTTTTTAAATGCAGAGCCAGTACACAAATTTGATAAGGTGATCAAGCATCATATTCTGCAGACCACGTCAACAATGCAGCAATTTTTTTTTGTCTCCAAGCCAATAAAAAAATCCCCTTTATTTTCCATTTTTTCTCCACAAAACGATACTTCCTAACTTGCCATGAACAGCTACATAGATATGTCATTTTAAGGAAAAAAATGGAAAATGATAAGGTGCTTGAATTGTGCTCTCCAGAAATCTGATGGTAACGATTTTATGTAAAAGCTCACTTTTTTCTATTCCAGAAGGGAACAGAGACAATGGCACGTGACAATTTGATAACATCATTAAGCAATAAATTCTGCAAAGTAACTGTCATGCAGACCCTACATGTAGATAGGGAGAATGTTTCCCAATAATACCAGATAGTTTAGCACCGTAGTCTTTACTGGCCCACTTCCTGGAGGTGTGTTAACGTTTTATAAAGAATTAAACATATTGGTCTATCACATATTTTCTTGTGGATTCCACGGTGACCTGAAATACTTTGTTTGTCATGAAAGAACAATTTTGCACATATGTAGTCATCAAAGAGAGAAAAAATGCTTTATCCCAAGAACTTGAAAGATGAGACATGAAGCATTGCTTGCATAGATTTTATCTGTAACCGTTCCAGAAGATATGACATCCTTTGTTGGCTTTCTTGGAAAAAACGGTACAACCCTCCTGTTGCCATTTCAGCTGCATCCACACCATACCCAACTAAAAGATACACATGCCTCACATCCTCTTTTTATCCTACACTCAGAAGCAGCCTCCTAACCGCTATAAATAGAGGCTTGTCCTCTACCAATGCCCAATAAGCAGCTCACTGCGTATCATTGAGTGCATTCACTTGCTCCATTCAGTCAGAGCATTTCTTGTGCAAAATACAAATACCTGTCCCTCCAACCATGTCTAGGTCTGTGGAGCCTCTCATAGTTGGGCGGGTGATTGGAGAAGTTCTCGACTCCTTTAACCCATGTGTGAAGATGATAGTGACCTACAACTCAAACAAACTTGTATTCAATGGCCATGAGATCTACCCATCAGCTGTTGTATCTAAACCTAGGGTAGAGGTTCAAGGGGGTGACTTGCGGTCTTTCTTCACATTGGTTAGCAGTCAAATGTTCCATCATTGATAAACATTCTACAAATGCTATTCCTTCCCTGATGGCCATGGTCATCAAATTTCAGGTTATGACAGACCCAGATGTCCCAGGACCAAGTGATCCATATCTAAGAGAGCACCTTCATTGGTAATATTCAGCATTTCTTACCTTAGTAGGGGTGTCAAATAGCATATATTGCTGAGGAAGATAGAACCATATCTTTCATATAACAAAATTGCATGTTTTTTAGCATTTCAATGAGTAATCTGGCTAAATGGTATCCTTTACATTTGCAGGATCGTGACTGATATACCTGGGACAACAGATGCCTCCTTTGGTAGGTTCTGCTGATTCAGGCTTAGTCTATTCCATGTTTTATTGTTCTTTGAATTAATAACCATGCATCTTTCAATTGCAGGGCGAGAGGTCATAAGCTACGAGAGCCCAAGACCAAACATTGGTATCCACAGGTTCATTTTTGTGCTCTTCAAGCAGAAGGGTAGGCAAACTGTAACTGTGCCATCCTCCAGAGATCATTTCAACACCCGGCAGTTCGCTGAGGAAAATGACCTTGGCCTCCCTGTAGCTGCTGTCTACTTCAATGCACAGAGAGAAACTGCTGCTAGGAGACGCTGAAAATTCCAGCTCTTATTGTCCACCTGATGATAAATAAGGGCCTTCTGATCTTCTTTCTAGGAAGTTAATGAACTTATTCTACATTAAATTCTCCTAAGTCCTGAGCCCTACCCTATAATAAACCAGATGCATTTTGCTGATTGTATTAGTACTATAATGTTTTGTAAGTGGGAAGAATGAGAATTATGAATGATTCATGCTTGTGGTAAATTTTTATGTGTAAGATAATCTGCCACTGAAAGTCAGAGACCAGGGTTGGTGGATACCCCCCACAGGGAATAAAGTTCATCTTCTGTTTGCAGCTTTGGACTATGTGCACTTTTTCTAACAGGCAATCTCCTGGAACAAAAACTGTTGGATCTTGTTGTCTCAACTTGTAGAACTATTAAGACACCCTAACTGCATTTGACTGCTATATTGTTAAGAGAGGCATGGATAGAAAACGGAGATATCCAATATACCCAGAAGATTGCCCACTGGACACATGAAAAGTATGGAGATGTCAATGTGGAGGGCCTTTTTTGCCCCTATCTTTCCTTCATTTTGTCCTTAAGCCAAATGACCAGAATTCTATTCCATGCATGTTAAATACAATCCATTTAATTGAATCTGACTGTAAACTTTTTTTTCTCGAACATGCAGAAGAGACGCGTATCTTTGCATTAAAGAGAGGAAAAGGGAAGATAATCCCATACAAACCTCCTTACCCGCCTAGAGGGTATGAGGAGGTCATGAGCTAACACTACAAAAAATCATCTGGACACCTAGCATACACCAAGAAACAACCCAACCAGAATATAAAAGACTCACGCCTGACCCTCTACTTGACCTTCTATGCGACCAAATCTGACTGTAAACTGAATGCTCTCTTTCCCATTGGTTTCTCTATGTGTTTATTGGCGACATACAAACAACTATAGGCTGTAACAATGTAATATGAAGAATTGTATCTGTTTATCTCTGTCGATGAGGACTGAGGAGTGGACTCCTAGTTCCCTTTGCTAGTTGAAGGAAGATCTCAGGTACTGAAGATATTAATCTATATACCTTTTGGAGAAAAAGGACTAAATTAGATGTTAAAAATTTAAAACTATCAGAAATTCTCACATAACTGATATAGGCATACAAAAATATGCAACAAAAAAAAAATGTCCACACAATTTGAAAATTGATACCCAACATAAATATAACTGTTCAGATTTTAGACTTCTAATAACTTATCTTAGGAACCCACAAATGCATGAAGCAAACCAATCAAACAATTGATATTCATGTCGCTCCTTTCTCTCCTGATGAATGTGAGTATGTTCAACAGAGAGAATGATTTATATTTTCATATGATAACGAAAGTAAACCAACCAGAGGCTCTTGGCAGTATGACATAGTGCTTCCTTAGTAGCCATTGACATTTCCTCGAACACGTAACCATTGACAGTGTGTGGCCAAAGCTGCAAGATGACAAAGGAAGCACTAGATATAATTAGGACGAAGTCTTATCATAGGTGACAACTTCAACATCAAGTATCGGTTGCAGATAAAAAGTTACACTACATATATTTTTCTGATTCCGAAATGCTTTAAATAAAATGTTTTATGAACAACATCTATGATAACAGTTCTGAATGATGCTAAGTTAGAAAATTCTCTTCCCCAGATAGGTCATATCCTACAGATTTGTTTCTTTGTCTTGCTTTTCCGTTTGCTGTGCTTAGTGGAGGAATGTCACAGAGCTATATATCATAACCATAGTAGGCAACTTTGTCCTTTCTGAAGTCTAGGTTCATTGCAGATTTCAATGATAGTAGACAACTTTGTTCTTTCTGGACTTTATAGGTTCCTTCTATAGTTATAGATTGTCAAGGCCTTGTTTAGATGGCTAGTTTTTTTAATCTAGTCTACTGTAGCACTTTCGTTTGTATTTGGTAATTAGTGTCCAATCATGGACTAAGTAGGCTCAAAAGATTCGTCTCGCAAATTACAGAGAAACTTTGCAATTAGTTATTTTTTTACCTACATTTAGTACTCCATGCATGCGTCTAAAGATTTGATGTAATGGAGTGAAAAATTTTTAACTTTAGCCTTGATCTAAACAAGGCCCAACTTTCAGGTGCATAGTTTTGCTCAAGGAAACGTGGAATGGAACACACACCACATCTGATGTGGACCCGTTTTATCAAGGATAAATCAACTCAACCTTTTTATTCTGCGAGGAAAATGAATAATCAACTCAACTTGAGTAAATCAACAGTAGACACTTTGAAGAGATGTCATGAAATAAGTACGGAAATATCAGATATCTGCTGGATTATTAGGGAATAATCAAAGCAAAACTAGCACAATTGTGTCCAAGATGATATGGCGCAGTGGCGGACCCAGCAAATGGAGATGGATTTACACATCTACACCTGATAATTTTTGCCAAAAAGCTCGAGACTAGTAGGCATCAGTCAATCAAATAGCAAAATATCTTTAAGCTAGGGTTCGGGTGCTCGGCTTCGCACACCAGGAAGCGAAGAGAAGGGTGGGAATACCTGCTGGTGGGTGCTCGTCGCCGGCGAAGAGACCGACGAAGGCCTCCGCCCCTGGCGTAGGACGGGAGCGGCGGATTCGACGTCGTCGGAGACAGAATCACAGAACGCATGCGGGCTGCGGGGGAACTCGGAATGGACCGTGCGGTGGACGGGCCGTAGCCCAGGCCGGGGTTTCTCAAAAAAAAAGGGGAGAGCCCACCCGCACCCGGCCTTCTCCTGGCACGTCTTTTACACGAATTTCTTTTGCAAATTGTTTTTTATTTCTTTCTTTATCTCCTTTTTATCTTTAAAATTCTGGAATTACAGTCACCAATCTTTATTACAGTTTTAAAAGCATGTTTTCAAAAAGCAACACTAACAAATGAGACGTAGCCTAGACAATTATATTAGGCGATACCCTTTTTCCTCAATAACCAAGGTTGTGGATTTGGATCGATTTCAGTTTTACAGGCTTCATACATTGTGAAGAAAAGTACTCGGAATTGGAAAGTCCGCATCAGTCTTTTATCTAATAAATGCATGATTTAATGAGCCATTTGCTGGCTGCACACAAAAGATGTCGGTGGAAGGTATAGAATTTCTCGGTTGAAGGTCTAAAAGAAGTAATCGCTAGTGTTTTCGGTTTTAGCAATGCGTCTTCTCTCAGAGAATTAAGGAAAATAAACTAACCTTGTCTATCTGTGTTCACCTTGACATGACAACCATCCATGCTTGGCATGCCCATTTCAATCTTGGTATGTTGCTTTTCTTTTCGAGTATGGTCGAGAAGCACGTCCAGTATGTAGTCCTAAAAATAACATGTAAATAAGAATATAACATCATTTCTGCTCAATCAATTAGACCAAACAAATGCACTTGCTCTCACAAATTTGAGAATGTAGTTTCTTGTTGAAGCCAAACTCCTAGGAAGTTTGCCATCCTAGTCGGTGTACCTACTACACCAAAAACTACTTCAACAACTCTTCAAATAAATCTTGTAACATGACAATCAATAAATATAAATGTTGGATGATCTCTTTGTTGTAAAAAAAACATCTACCGTCCCCTTTCCAATTTCTCTTTATAAGGTTGTCCTTTGTTAAAATAACCTCTTTTAATAAGAACGAAACAAAAATCTTAATTTTGAGAGGTAATTTTATTATTCTCGACTTAGTATATATATCCCGTTCATGGACAGTGCCAATGTCTAGTGGAACATTATTAGTTTGAATAAATAAATAATAATGATATCTATTTATAGTACATTAGAGATAAGAAAATTGAATATTTTTTATATTTTATTAAGGTTTGATATTTTTTAAAATTAATACTACAAAATCTTTTCACTTTAACCTAGAAAAATCTTATGAACCTAGAACGTTTTTCTTTGTAAAGCTGTAACACCATTTTTCTGAACTAGAAACAATTTTCTCTATATGATAATTTACAAGTGAACGTGAGATATTTTTATGCTAAATATCGGACAGTGGTTCTCATGAACAAAGAATATTTGTTCTGCTCAATAAAAAAGGATGTGGACTCATTAAAATTTTTTCTAGATGCTGGTAGCTGCAAAACAGCTCATTTGGATGGTCCAGGAATATAGAAGGTTGGGCCAGAATGAATTACACTTCTACTGTCTACACTCTGTTGAAGCAAGTCAGAGGGCCAAACAACGCTCAAGGCTTTTTTTTTGAAACGATCGGCGGGAGCTCTGCCAAACTTGTATTGATATAGAAGGGAACAAGCACTATACAAAACAATCACACAAAAGAAACAAAATGCACAAAAACTAAGCTATGCCTCAAGCAAGGGAGGTAGGAATGATCACACAAAGTTTTTTTTGGCTCCTGCTGCACACCAGAGTCTAGCCTTTCCTTCATCTTCAGTGCTTCCGTTGTGTTATGGCGGCGATCAAATATTCTCGCATTTCTCTCTTTCCAAATCTCCCATGCTACTAAAATGGCAAGTTGCCACCCGTCCAAGTATGCACGACATTGCAAACTCGGAGGCTATAACGGTAGTGTGCAAGTGAATGGCAGATTCATCCGTGCTATGGCAGAGGGGGCAGACCTGTTGATTGGGACAACCACGTTTTTGGAGGCGATCTGAAGTCCAAAGGCGATTTTGGAAAGAAAGCCAGGTAGAGAATTTGCATCTGGGAGGGGCCCAAGTGCGCCATATGAGCTTGTCGTGGCCGGTGGAAATGGATCCCAAGAATTGAGTCAAGTATGCCGAGCGTGCTAAGTATTCACCAGAAGCACAGAAACGCCAAGTGATCTGGTCCTGTAAGTTTGGGTCAAGGTGAGTAGAGAGGACCTTCTCCCAGAGGCTCACAAACTAGGAAATTTTGAGGACAGAGTTTATGTGTAGCACGTTCAAGTCCTGGTCCCAAACATTTCCAGCTACTGCTTGCTGAACTGTCCTGTTCTTTTTCCTGCTCAATGCAAAAATCGTGGGTGCCAGGTCCTTTGGACAAATCCCATCCAACCATGTGGAGTGCCAAAATAAGGCCTTTGCTCCATTTCCAATTGTAATTTTTGTCGCCGCATTGAAAAGCCTTCTATCTGTATTGGTGCAGGGGATCTCCATCCCAACCCAAGGCTTATTTTCGGACTTCCAAGATTGCCATAGCCAACTTTGCCGCATGGCCCGTGAAAATTTATAGATATCTAGCACTCCAAGACCACCCAATTTTGTTGGTCGGCGCACCTGTTTCCAAGCCACTTTGCATTTCCCTCCAGCTAGCCGTGTTCCGCCCGTCCATAGGAAGCATCGTTGTTTGGCATCCAGCTCCTTAAGGATTCCTTCAGGAGGTCTAAGCGATGTAAGGAAGTAGATTGGCTGAGCCGACAACACTGACTTGACAAGCGTCGTGCGTCCGGATGTTGTGAGAAGCCTGCCCTGCCGGCTGCCAATGTGCCAGCTTGCTGGAAGCTTTGTCAAGTAGGGGATGGCAATCGACCTTTCTTAAACGCATCAAGGTGAGAGGCAGACCCAGGTACTTTAATGGGAATGTAGCACGTGCAGCAGGGAAACTATCCAGAATCTGATTCAAGTTGAGTCCCCGACAGTGAATCGGCACGAAGGAGCTTTTTTCAAGATTGGTGGATAAACCAGAGGTTGTGCCAAAAAGTTCCAGAAGGGATCTCAGGTTTGTGTCGTCTTGCGATGTTGGATCAAGGAAGATTGCAGCGTCGTCAGCATATAGCGAAATTCGCAACTGAGCATGGGGACCGCTCAAAGGGGTGAGGAGGCCTTCCTGAGTAGCACACTCCAGCAGCTTGACAAGGGGATCAATCGCTAGCACGAACAGTAGCGGGGAGAGGGGTCTCCTTGCCTCAGTCCATGACCATGCTGGATCGCCTTGCCTGGAGTGCCATTTACTAGGACTTTTGAGGTGGATGACGACCAGATGGCAGCAAGCCAATTCCTCCATCTTGTTGGGAAGCCTCGCCTATGAAGAAGGTCAAGCAGGTAATCCACAAATGATACATCCGGCCTAGATGGAGTTGGCCGAGGTCCAATAAATTAAGGTTGCCTGGACCCCAACAGTTCTTATGCACACCCACTCGGGGAAAGACCCAATGTCCCTAAAAGACTAGTCTGATAGGGAAGGGTGGCTCTCTCTTTTAAGGTGACTTCCTCCTCCCAAGCTAAGCAAGGTGAGATTATTTAGAGGCTCACACGGTCGCTGTCCGACTACAACTAGGCCACTTGACCATTTTTTGTTACGTCTTTGCTAGCAGGTAATAGTGGAGGATGTCCTCATCATTCTCACCTCCTTAAATAAGGGCCCAACTCTGATACCAAATGATGAGATACAGGTCCGATCTTCCGAGAGGTAGCCGGTAAGTTCGATTTGTGGAGATCTCGACGTTGGCGATCCGGCTTCAAATCAGACACGATTCGAATCCTGCAACCGTTACACCACTGCTCCGTTGGTTATCAACCAAGCACAACTTGATTGACCTCGCCAAGAAGGTTTTTCCTGCAAGCGAATCGAAGAACACAAGCAAGAAGGTAAAACACGCAATCTGAAAATTGCAAATATGAATGATGCGAATATCAATAGAGGGTTCAAGAACTCGGTTCCAAAGGACTAATCGACACAGTGGAGGAGATCAAGAACAGGGGCCCTGGATCACTGTAAAAGGATTTGTCACCACAGTTACAATGAACGATTCAGTTTCTCGATGGAAAACTAAACTCTAAACAAAACCAAATGATAACAGACCGAATCGAAGGCTTTTGTGATATCAAGTTTGAATAGCAACGCCGGAGTGTTTGATCTGTGCAGTCGTCGTGCAAGATTTCTAACATACATGAAATTGTCGTGGATCACTCTCGTCTTGATGAAGGCACTCTGATTACTAGAGACCAGTTGGTTCATGTAAGGCTACAACCTCAATGCCAGGATTTTGGTGATGATTTTGGCAATGCTATGAATGAGAGGCTTATTGGCCGATAGTCACCAATCCTTTCAGCACCTTCTTTTTTTTGGCACCAGAATAATGTTTGCAGTGTTTATCATTGTGAGGCTATTTGTTCTCAGATCATAGAAACTTTGGATGACGCTCATCAGCTTGTGCTTCACTAGGTCCCAGCAAGTGAGGTAGAAAGCCATAGGGAAACCATCCGGACTTGGTGCTTTGTCTTTTGGCATTTGCTTAATAGCACCCCCAGAACTTCTAGCTTGTTGAAAGGGGTGTCTAGTATGGTAAGGTCAACCTACGGTAAGTTCAGGGTGTCCTAGTTGAGGTCAGTCGTTCTTTCAGGAGGACGACTCTGAAGTGAAGTGCTCCTGGACGATAGTCTGTTTTTCCACATGGTCGATGGCCCAACCTTGTTCGTTTTGTAGCCTCAGTATGAAATTTTTGCGCCTTCTTGAATTAACTTTGAGATGAAAATTTTGTGTTGGCATCCCCGAGCTTTAGATTTTTAATGCGCGAGCTTTGGCGCTTCCTGGCCCGCTCTAGGATTGAAAGGCCCACAACTCTGTGTTTTAATCTTGTGCGCAAATCCCTTTCCAATGCAGTGAGAGGTCTGCTCTCTTGGGATACATCCAGCCGTAAGATGACCTAGCAATAAAAGCAGCCAGCACCGACTCCAAGTTGTTCTTCGTCAGAATCAATGCTAGATGTAGAAGAAGCTTCATTCAAAGTTTACAGTCCAATGAAACAGTGGTATATACGCAAAATGAGAAAGAACAAACAGTGCTTCAACACTTCAACAACCTATTTGGCAGCCCAAAACCCAGAACCCACACCGTGAATTGGGACATGCTTGATTTACAATCACAGAACCTATCTCATTTTGAGGAACAGTTCTCAGTTGAGCAAGCTAGAGCAATGATAAATGATTTGACTACGGAGAAAACACCAGGCTCGGATGGCTATATTGGGATTTTCTACATAGCGTCATGGGAAATAATCAAACATGACATAATGGGAGCAGTGAACTACTTCTACAATCAGCATGACTAGTACCTAAAGATGTACGGTCAACACTGCACATATTGTCCTCATACCAAAGAAAATTGATGCAGCCTCGTGGTCTGACTTTCGTCCAATAAGTCTGATGCATAGTATGGCCAAACTGATATCCAAACTATTGGCGTCAAGGCTAGCCACCTCCTTTTCTTTGACCTCGAGAAGCCAGAGTGCTTTTACTATGGAACAGAGCAGGATGATAACTTCCTGTACATTCAAGGGTAATCAAAGATTTACATAAAGCCAAGTATCCAGCTTTATTCGTCAAGTTGGACATCATGAAGGCTTTTGCTTCGATCAAATGGGATTACTTATAGGAAGTTTTATAGAAACTAGGATTTAGCGCACGGTGGCGAGCTTGGGTGTGTGCCCTCATGTACACAAGTTCCTCTGTTGTTTTGATTAATGGTTCAAGAGGTGAATGGATACGATCATGGGAGGGGTTTAAGGCAAGGTGATCACCTGTTATCTTTACTATTTGTTCTGGCAATTGACCCCTGTAGAGGCTCTTTGAAAGTGTGAAAGCCCAAGTTTGGTTTTGGTAATTAATGACACCAAGTTGCTAATGCTATTGTATCAAGTGTGATTAAGCTAGGCATAAGCAACATGTGATGGAGGTGGATGTGGCAAGGAGTTGTGGCCACAAGATCACAAAGAAATGGTGCATGGACATGAAATGATGATCATGGTGGAGATGCACATGAAATGATGGACATGATGATCAAGTGAAGGAGAAGGATCTAAGAGCGCAAGGCAAATGTATAATCATAGGGTTTTCCCTTTGCCGGTCTAAGATGAGTAGAGAAGTGATTGACCGGGTTTAGGATACATAGCCGACTATCAATTGGGGCAATCACGGTTAGCTCGGAAATCAAGTGCCACTAGATCAATGTCTTGAGCATATGCATTTAGGATCTAGTAAAGAGCTAACATAACGTCTTAGAAAATGTTTGTGAAAATGCTAACACACGAGCACAAGGTGGTGATCACTTGTTGGTGTTGGCACATTTGCGAAGGCGGTGAAGTTTAAGCAGTAGAGAGGGGTTTGGGTTCCTCTCTCCCTCCCGCCGAGCTTGCGAGGCGGGATTCGGCGCTTTTTGGAGAAGTGAAATGCCTATTTTCTATTGCGCCGAAAGTTGGAAAAGAAACGGAGGCGAACGGAGGTCACTGCGTGCACCGGACGCTGCACCGGACGCTGCACCGGACGCGGTTACTGTGCGACCGGCGCGTCCGGTCAGGCGAACAGCGGTTCACAAGGACCACCGGACGCGGTGCGCGTCCGGTCATAGGTGACCGGACGCGTCCGGTCGTCCAGGGAGCTTACTGGACTCGCACCGGACGCGGGCACTGTGTCGTCCGGTCAGTTCTTCAGCGCGTCCGGTCGTTGTTTCGCGGTGCGCGGCTCCGTGTTGACCGGCGCGTCCGGTGGGTCACGGGACCGGCGCGTCCGGTCGTGACCAGCGCGTCCGGTCGCTCGGTCGAGCGCGTCCGGTCAACGGTAACGGCTAGTTCTGACGCGCACTGTTCACGTCTGTCGCGTAGTGACCGGACGCGTCCGGTCACCCTGACCGGAGCGTCCGGTCAGCGCGATTTCTGCCGCGTCGGTTGTAACGGCTAGCTGCGTACCCCTTCGTTATAAATAGATGGTGGCCGGGGTTTGAGGGTAACTCTTGCACATTTTGAGACATAGAGACATCCTTTGAGCTAGAGAACAACCCCCTCCACTCATCTCTTTGATTGATTGCACATCTTGAGTGAGATTGAGTGAGATTCAAGTGCATTGCTTGAGAGTTGCATTCTAGAGGCACTTGATCTTCGAGTTGCTGCGGATTTCTTGTTACTCTTCCGTGTTTCCCGACACGGTAGACGGCTTGGAGCAGCGGAGGTGATTGAGCTCGCAATTGAGATTGTTGGAGCCTTCATCAAGTGTTGTAAGGGGTTCTTGATCCTTCCCCGCGGGAGTTCGCAAATTGGATACTCTAGTGGAACTCGTGGCTTGGAGGATCCCCATCTTGTGTGCGGTTGTGCGGCGCCCGCCGAGGGCTCAACTCTTGATAGTTGATTAGCTCGCGAACCGACAAGTGGGTGCATCGCCACAACGAGGAGTAGCTTGCCGGGAAGCAAGTGAACCTCGGGATAAATTCTTGTGTCATTCTCTTCCCGAGGATTTCTCTGGTGTGATTGATTGATTGGTACTTCTCGTCTCTACACGGCGGTATAATCACTCGAAGCCCTTCTCTCGTATTACTTCTCGTTTCTAGCTTGTTGTTGTGTTTAGTGGATAGCCTTGTACTAGAATTGTGTAGGTGGCTTGCTTAATTAGTTAGAGCTAGTGCTTTGTGCTTCGCCACCTTTCGTACTAACTTGTGGTCAAGTAATTTGTGTAGAAGTTTTTGTTAGGCTATTCACCCCCCCTCTAGCCTATTTGGACCTTACAAGTGGTATTGGAGCCGAGGCACCGTTTATTTGAGGCTTAACAACCTACGGTGAAGAAGAAATGGCTCAAATAAGTTTACACATCAACAACACAAAGAAGGCACCTCACTTTGATGGCACAAATTATGCATATTGGAAGGTTAAGATGACCGCACACCTCAAGTCAATCAATAGAGAGGTGTGGAAGGTCACCGAAACAAAATTTGAGGTTGCTAATCCGGAGGCACCTACACCGGTGGAAGAGAAGAAGCTCCAATGCAATGATATTGCCATTAGTGCTCTTCATGAGGCATTAGATGACAAGACATTTGAGCAAGTGAAGAACATAGAAGTTGCACATGATGCTTGGGCCAAGCTAGAAGAAACATTTGAGGGCACCGAAGGCACAAAGACCGCTAAAGCATATATCTTGCAAGAAAAATTTTCAAGCTTCAAGATGCAAGATGATGAGAGTGTACCGGAGATGTTTCATAGGTTGCAAGTCATTGTAAATGAGCTCAAGGCACTTGGAGAAGAAGTGAAGGACAATCAATTCTCTATGAAGTTCCTAAGAAGCCTACCTAAGAGATTTGACACATTGATCACCGTGCTAGTGAGGACTACATTGAAGGATTCAACTCCTCAACAAATATTTCAAGAAGTGATGACCGATGATTCATATAGAGAAGATGATGAGAAGGATGAGTTGGTCAAGAAGAAGAAGAAGGAGAATGAGAAGAAAGATGATGAAAAGAAGAAGAGTGTGGCATTCAAAGCCACCACATCCAAGGGCAAATCCAAGATTGAATCATCAAGTGAAGAAGACTCAAGCTCTTGTGATAGTGATGACATTGATGAGAAGATGGCTCTCTTTGTCAAGCAATTTGGCAAATTCATGAAGAAGAAGGGCTATCGTGCAAGGAGGAGGAAGAACACATCTAAGAAGAATGAGCATACCATGAGATGCTTTAGATGCCATAGCAAGGACCATCTCATTGCAAAGTGTTCTTATGATAGTGATGATGAAGATGCTATCAAGAAGGAAAGGAAGAAGCAAAAGAAGAAGCAAGAAAAGGAGAGTTCTCATAAGAAGAAGAATGATTCTCATGTTGCTACATGGGATAGTGATGATTCCTTAAGTGATGATGAGGATGACTACAAGAGCAAGAAGAAGGGACATGCTAGCATTGCTATCCAAGAGAAGGTCTCCCTCTTCGACACTCCATCGTGCTTCATGGCTAAGGCCACTAAGGTATCATCCGATAATGAGAGTGATCATGATAATGCTAGTGATAGTGATAGTGATAGTGATGAAGAAGAATTCACTAAAGATGAACTAATCACTATGCTAGAAGATTGCACTCAACATTATAAAGAATCTAGAAAGGAATGCAAGGGCTTGCTTAAGGAAAAGAAAAACCTTATGCAAGAACTTGATGAGCTTAGAGCATCTTATGAGAGTCTAAAGGTAGACCATAAGAAACTTCAAAAGTCTCACACTAAGCTTGAAGAAGCTCATTCCTCACTAGTTGAAAAATGTGAAAACATGCCAACTAATGTTGAGAAAGCTAAAACTTGCAACATAGGCATATATTGTGATATAATTGATGAATCTTGTCATAAGCCTATTGTTGTTGCTCCCACTAACCCTTCATGTAGCTCATCTACATCATCCTCATCTAGTAGTGATGGTTTCACTTGTGACTCCACACTTATAGTTGAGAATGAAAATCTCAAGAAGGAGGTAAAAGAGCTCAATCACACTTTAGCTAAGGCTTATGGTGGTGAGGACCGCTTGCTTATGTGCTTGGGTAGCCAAAGAGCTTCTCTCTACAAAGAGGGATTGGGCTATAACCCCAAGAAAGGCAAGGCCGCTTTTGCTCCTCACAAAACTCGTTTTGTGAAGAACAATGGTAGCTATTGCAAAAGTTGCAAGCAAGTTGGTCACATAGAGCAACATTGCATGAACAAGAAATCAAATGCTAATGTATCCTCAATTAAGTTTGATTCCTTTTATATACTTACCAAGGGTACAAATAGTGTTCATGCTAAGTTCATTGGTGCACCATGGATGGGCTCAAAGAAGAAAGCCATTTGGGTACCAAAAAGCTTGGTCACTAACCTTGGAGGACCCAAACAAGTTTGGGTACCTAAAAGGAATTGATCTTGTCTTGTAGGTCAATTACAAAGCCGGAGGAAGGCATTGGGTGCTTGATAGTGGGTGCACTCAACATATGACCGGGGATTCTTGTATGTTCAAATCAATTGATACTAGTCAAAATGGTGGTTTTGATGCTATCACTTTTGGCAACAACAAGAAAGGCAAGGTCAAGGGGCTTGGTAAAATTGCTATCTCAAACGACATGAGCATATCTAATGTATTGCTAGTTGAGAGCTTGGATTTCAATCTTTTATCGGTGGCACAACTTTGTGATCTTGGCTTCAAGTGCATATTTGGTAGTGATGATGTTGAAGTCATAAGTGTTGATGGATCAAATTTGATATTCAATGGGTTTAGACATGGTAGCTTATACTTGGTTGACTTCAATGATAGTGAGACACAATTGACATCATGCTTGCTTAGCAAATCTAGTATGGGTTGGTTATGGCATAGAAGGCTTGGTCATGTTGGAATGAAACAATTGAACAAACTTTTGAGGCATGACTTAGTTAGAGGCTTGAAAGATGTGACTTTTGAAAAGGATAAACCATGTAGTGCTTGTCAAGCCGGCAAACAAGTTGGAAATAAACATCCTAGTAAGAGTGAAATGAGCACATCAAAGGCATTTGAGCTATTGCACATGGACTTGTTTGGGCCAACAACATACACTAGTATTGGTGGAAACAAGTATGGTTTTGTGATTGTTGATGACTATACTAGATACACTTGGGTGTTCTTTCTCTATGACAAGAGTGATGTTTATGATCTATTCAAGTCTTTTGTCAAGAGAGTGCAAAATGAGTTTCAGACTACCATCAAGAAGATTAGAAGTGACAATGGTAGTGAGTTCAAGAACACAAGAATTGAAGATTTATGTGATGATCTTGGTATTGGACATCAATTCTCACCAACATACACTCCTCAATCTAATGGTGTAGTTGAAAGAAAGAATAGAACTTTGATTGACATGGCTAGATCAATGCTTAGTGAATACAATGTGAGTCATTCATTTTGGAGTGAAGCCATTAACACGGCTTGCTATTGTAGCAACCGTCTCTATTGCCATGGAAAGCTTGGAAAGACACCATATGAGCTATTGAATGGAAGAAAGCCCAACATTGCATACTTTAGAGTGTTTGGTTGCAAATGCTATATTCTCAAGAAAGGCACTAGATTGAGCAAGTTTGAAAAGAAATGTGATGAAGGGTTCTTACTTGGTTATTCTACCACAAGCAAAGCATATAGAGTTTGGAATCTCACAAAAGGCACCTTGGAAGAAGTTCATGATGTTGAGTTTGATGAAACCCAAGGGTCTCAAAATGAAGCTCAAAACCTTGATGATGTGAGAGGAGATCAATTGTCAAATGCAATGAAGAACATGGACATTGGTGATGTTAGGCCAAGGCAAGTTGATGATGATGATATTCATGTGATCAACCAAAGTGTGCAAATTGATGCAAATCAAGCAAGCTCTGGTGGTTCTCATGATGAAGTGCAAGATCAAGGTCAAGCTAGTGGAAGCAATCAACTCCCAATACTCCAACCTACTAGTATTGCAAGAGATCATCCATTGGATCAAATCATTGGTGGAATTCAAAGTGGTGTTCAAACTAGATCAAGATTAGCATCTTTTTGTGAGCACTACTCATTCGTGTCACTTGAAGAACCTAAGAAAATAGAAGATGCTTTGAAGGATTCCGATTGGGTAAATGCCATGCATGAAGAACTAAACAACTTTGCTAGAAATCAAGTTTGGGAACTTGTGGAAAGACCAAAGAAATACAATGTAATTGGCACCAAGTGGGTCTTTAAAAATAAGCAAGATCAAGATGGCATGGTTGTGAGGAACAAAGCAAGATTAGTAGCACAAGGATACACTCAAGTTGAGGGTCTTGACTTTGGAGAAACATATGCACCGGTTGCAAGATTGGAGGCTATTAGAATCTTATTAGCATATGCTTGTTCACACAACATCAAGCTCTATCAAATGGATGTCAAGAGTGCATTTCTTAATGGTTACATCAATGAAGAAGTTTATGTTGAGCAACCTCCCGGCTTTGAAGATGACAAGAAGCCCAACCATGTTTACAAGCTCAAGAAGGCATTGTATGGTTTGAAACAAGCACCTAGAGCATGGTATGAGAGATTGAGGGACTTTCTTCTCTCTAAAGGGTTCAAGATGGGAAAGGTTGACACCACTCTCTTCACCAAGAAAATTGGAAATGACTTGTTTGTGTTGCAAATCTATGTGGATGACATTATCTTTGGATCAACCAATCAAGATTTTTGTGAAGAATTTGGAAATATGATGGCAAATGAGTTTGAGATGTCTATGATTGGAGAGCTTAGTTACTTCCTTGGACTTCAAATCAAGCAAATGAAGAATGGCACTTTTGTAAGTCAAGGCAAGTACATCAAGGACATGATCAAGAAGTTTGGATTGCAAGATGCTAAGTCAATGAGTACACCAATGGGCACAAATGATCAATTGGGTATTGATGATAGTGGTAACATGGTAGATCAAAAGCAATACCGGTCTATGATTGGAAGTTTGCTCTATGTCACCGCTTCTAGGCCGGATGTGATGTTTAGTGTGTGCAAGTGTGCAAGATATCAAGCTTCACCTAGAGAAAGTCACTTGAAAGCAACCAAGAGGATATTGAGATATCTTAAGGGCACTCATGATGTTGGATTATGGTTTCCAAAGGGGTCTAATTTTGAGGTGATTGGATATTCGGACTCCGACTATGGTGGATGCAAGATTGATAGAATGAGCACAAGTGGCACTTGTCAATTGCTTAGAAGGTCTCTTGTTTCATGGTCATCAAAGAAACAAAATAGTGTTGCACTATCTACCGCCGAGGCCGAATACATTAGTGCCGGTAGTTGTTGTGCACAATTGCTTTGGATGAAGGCCACCTTGAATGACTTTGGAATCAAGTTCAAGAATGTGCCATTATTTTGTGACAATGAAAGTGCTATCAAGATGACTCAAAATCCGGTTCAACATTCAAGAACAAAGCACATTGACATAAGGCATCACTTCATAAGAGACCATCAACAAAAGGGTGATATTTGCATTGAGAGCATTGGCACCGAAGATCAACTAGCCGACATATTCACAAAGCCACTTGATGAGAAAAGATTTTACAAGTTGAAAAATGAATTGAACATACTAGACTTCTCCAACTTGAGATGAGTGCAACCCCACATTATTATATGACATGCCTCTCCTCCGACATAGCAAGGTAAAGTTGTTTGACATATCATCCATACTTTGCTAAGGACATGTTTAGAACATATAGACATATTTGCATGACAAATAGGCTCATTCATGAAAATCAAATGAGTTTAATGTATATATGGTACCACTATTGCTTCTATGTTTGATTGATCTAGTGGTAGCATATGACTTGTTTGTGGGCTTGCAAACCTAGTGTTGAATCTAGAAAATGAGCTCATGATGTGTAATTCAACATGGTCAAGATAACCCTTATACTTTATGAGGTGTGAAGAAGCTTGTCCTTGGATCAAACCGAATTACATATTCTAGGCAAGTAATCTAGATTGAACCATAATTTGGACTCCCTCATTTTGATTGACTTAACTCTCACTAAAATTGGCACCTTTTTGGTGATTGTTGACAAAGGGGGAGAGAAAAGTCACAAAGGTAGAAAAGTCACAAAGGGGGAGAAAGATATAATAAGAGGGGAGAGAAAAGTCACAAAAAGAAAAAGTTACTAAGGGGGAGAGAAAGCATAAGATAAGACTTTGGAAAGGAATCAATTAAATTTGAGCACACAAGTAGGGGGAGCAAGCTCATGAACTATTTGTTGCATTTGTATGCGCATTAACATGATGAATTGTTGCATTGCAAAGCTTAAATTCTTATTCATGTTTGTTTGGTGATTGCTAGAAATAGAACTTGAATGATGAATTGTTGTGAGTAGCTTTACAAGTGGTATCTAGACACCTTTGCTTATAATGTTGATCTCACGAGGTATTTTAGTGTTTGTGATCTTTACAAGTGATGAATTACAAGTGGTGTCTAGCTACATTGATGCTAAGGATGGTATATAAAGGCAACTCCGATTGGTATCACGCTTCAAAGGTCCATTCTATATACCTTAGCATCAATTTGATAGTAGTAACTCTCCCAAAATTCAAATCCATACATATGTGCACAATTGAACCAAACTCATGGAAGCACATATGTAGGGGGAGCTAATACTATCGAAATTGAAAATTGATTTCATTTCATATCTTTGTGATGGTTGTCATCAATTACCAAAAAGGGGGAGATTGAAAGCCCAAGTTTGGTTTTGGTAATTAATGACACCAAGTTGCTAATGCTATTGTATCAAGTGTGATTAAGCTAGGCATAAGCAACATGTGATGGAGGTGGATGTGGCAAGGAGTTGTGGCCACAAGATCACAAAGAAATGGTGCATGGACATGAAATGATGATCATGGTGGAGATGCACATGAAATGATGGACATGATGATCAAGTGAAGGAGAAGGATCTAAGAGCGCAAGGCAAATGTATAATCATAGGGTTTTCCCTTTGCCGGTCTAAGATGAGTAGAGAAGTGATTGACCGGGTTTAGGATACATAGCCGACTATCAAGAGGGGCAATCACGGTTAGCTCGGAAATCAAGTGCCACTAGATCAATGTCTTGAGCATATGCATTTAGGATCTAGTAAAGAGCTAACATAACGTCTTAGAAAATGTTTGTGAAAATGCTAACACACGAGCACAAGGTGGTGATCACTTGTTGGTGTTGGCACATTTGCGAAGGCGGTGAAGTTTAAGCAGTAGAGAGGGGTTTGGGTTCCTCTCTCCCTCCCGCCGAGCTTGCGAGGCGGGATTCGGCGCTTTTTGGAGAAGTGAAATGCCTATTTTCTATTGCGCCGAAAGTTGGAAAAGAAACGGAGGCGAACGGAGGTCACTGCGTGCACCGGACGCTGCACCGGACGCTGCACCGGACGCGGTTACTGTGCGACCGGCGCGTCCGGTCAGGCGAACAGCGGTTCACAAGGACCACCGGACGCGGTGCGCGTCCGGTCATAGGTGACCGGACGCGTCCGGTCGTCCAGGGAGCTTACTGGACTCGCACCGGACGCGGGCACTGTGTCGTCCGGTCAGTTCTTCAGCGCGTCCGGTCGTTGTTTCGCGGTGCGCGGCTCCGTGTTGACCGGCGCGTCCGGTGGGTCACGGGACCGGCGCGTCCGGTCGTGACCAGCGCGTCCGGTCGCTCGGTCGAGCGCGTCCGGTCAACGGTAACGGCTAGTTCTGACGCGCACTGTTCACGTCTGTCGCGTAGTGACCGGACGCGTCCGGTCACCCTGACCGGAGCGTCCGGTCAGCGCGATTTCTGCCGCGTCGGTTGTAACGGCTAGCTGCGTACCCCTTCGTTATAAATAGATGGTGGCCGGGGTTTGAGGGTAACTCTTGCACATTTTGAGACATAGAGACATCCTTTGAGCTAGAGAACAACCCCCTCCACTCATCTCTTTGATTGATTGCACATCTTGAGTGAGATTGAGTGAGATTCAAGTGCATTGCTTGAGAGTTGCATTCTAGAGGCACTTGATCTTCGAGTTGCTGCGGATTTCTTGTTACTCTTCCGTGTTTCCCGACACGGTAGACGGCTTGGAGCAGCGGAGGTGATTGAGCTCGCAATTGAGATTGTTGGAGCCTTCATCAAGTGTTGTAAGGGGTTCTTGATCCTTCCCCGCGGGAGTTCGCAAATTGGATACTCTAGTGGAACTCGTGGCTTGGAGGATCCCCATCTTGTGTGCGGTTGTGCGGCGCCCGCCGAGGGCTCAACTCTTGATAGTTGATTAGCTCGCGAACCGACAAGTGGGTGCATCGCCACAACGAGGAGTAGCTTGCCGGGAAGCAAGTGAACCTCGGGATAAATTCTTGTGTCATTCTCTTCCCGAGGATTTCTCTGGTGTGATTGATTGATTGGTACTTCTCGTCTCTACACGGTGGTATAATCACTCGAAGCCCTTCTCTCGTATTACTTCTCGTTTCTAGCTTGTTGTTGTTGTGTTTAGTGGATAGCCTTGTACTAGAATTGTGTAGGTGGCTTGCTTAATTAGTTAGAGCTAGTGCTTTGTGCTTCGCCACCTTTCATACTAACTTGTGGTCAAGTAATTTGTGTAGAAGTTTTTGTTAGGCTATTCACCCCCCTCTAGCCTATTTGGACCTTACAAAGTGCCACCTAGCTCAACATGCTACAACCAATTCAACACAGATCTGTGAAGCTAAGGGTGAGCCTATATGCTGATGATGAGACAATGTTTTTTGAATTCGACGATGCAAGAGATCAATGCAATGCTTGAGATTTTATCGGCTTTTGGTCAAGCATCTGGTCTATAACCAATCTTTATAAATGTGTGTTCCATCCAATTGTTTGTGATCCCTCACATCTCTAGTTGCTTTCCTAGATGAAATTTCATCTGAGGTCAAAGCCTTTCCATGCAAATATTTGGGTCTTGCCTCTAAATGTTAAGCCACTACGGAGGGTTGAGGTTTACCCGTTGATTGATAAAGTGGTTGTGAAATTGCCGAGTTGGAAGGCCACGTTCTTCGATAGACATGGGTGGCTTAATTTGGTAAACTCTATGAGCTTTTTCTTCAATTCTAGTGCACTTCCCAGTCTTTCCAATCAAGGAATGGTCAATAAAGCACATCGACAAGATTAGGAGGGGGTTCCTTTGGAAAGGGAAAGCTAATGCGAACGGGGTCACTATCTAGTGCAATGGCCAAAAGTAGCAAGACCAAAGAACCTTGGTGGGCTGGGGATCCTTGACTTGGGCAGATTTAGAAGGGCTTTGAGACTTATATGGCTTTGGTACAAGTGGGTTGATCCTGCAAGACCGTGGGTGGGGACTGTTCTGCCGTGCGATCAAAGGGGCAAAGCTCTTGTTCGTGCCTTGATGGTGGTAACTGTTGGGCGAGGAGACAAAGCGAGCTTTTGGCACTCATCTTGGCTAAATGGTCGAGCACCAGTTGACACATAGCACCAAATCTATACCAAATGATGAGCTTCTGAATATGAACTGGACATGAGGTTTATGGAGGATAGAATCTGTACAACAAATGGCGGAGTTTGTGAAACTCTGGGACCTTGTGTAGGAAGTCCAATTGGTGGAACAGGACAACACCTTGTGCAAGATCGGCGTAGCTAGCACAGTTTAAAGGATCAGTGTCCCCCTTTCAATTTCAAATCTATATATCTGGAGGGCGCATGCTGAGGAGAAACACATGTTCTTCGCATGGTTACTATTACAAGCAAAGATCCTAACGATAGATGACTTAATACAATGGAATTGTCCATGCAATATATTGGTATTTATTAACGCACACAGAGAAATCCGCAAGCGCACGAATACCGATGTAGCTTTCACTAAGGAGTATTCCAAGGTATCGATTTCCACGAGGAACGCGAAGTGAACTAGTAATGAATCAAGAACGTCCCAGGAAAGACTAAATGAAATGTTTTGTGGGCAGAGAGGGTCTCCTAAGATTTTATAAGATGAACTAATTAATCAAGGCTAAGGCTTACTACACTCATTTATTTTGGAGCAATAGTACCTTTCTGACCCTCGAATGAATTGAGGAGAAGTGGTAGGGGGAAGGCTGCCAAAAAGTTCTACGAAGATACCAATCCTAACGTGGTGGATTACAAAGGCCTTATAGAGCTGTCACCTCTGGGGCTACCACAACTATCCGTGAGATTGGGTGCAATCTCAGGTAAACACTAGCCTAGACACCACGTCTACACTAACGATTACTACTCTAATTCAACATTAAAACTAGAGCACTCAATGCAAGCAGAGATCAAGTAAGTAAAGTAAGAACTGAACTTAATTAAATAGAAAACTTAGAAATACTAGAGAAATAACCTGAATATTACTCAAAGATGAGCTGCACCCGCAGAGATACAAAGTCGAGGAGGATCTGACAGGCCTGGCTCCTCCCCAACTCTCTCCTCTTCTCTCTCCATATTCTCTCTACTACAACTAGATGAGAGCCATCTAGAGAGACGCTACCATTACAACTATGATGAAGAGAGTGGAGCTCAAGTGTGTGGTGTCTTGAGAGTGAGGGGGTACCCCTCCATTTATAGTGGAGGTGGAGTAGGGGCTACTCCACCACCATGTCATCAATCCGTGTGACACCCCTTCTCTTCCCTTGATGAAACCGCCACAAAACAACGCATAGGATTGATCTTCAGTGTGTTTCCTTGCATGTGAAGAAGAGTGAGGCGGTTCAGACACTGGGTGGCACCGGGCGGCGTGGTGAGGGCGCCGGCCAGTGCCCCACTGAGGGCTGGGCCCTCCATCTTGTGTGTGGTGGCCGTCCAGGTGTAGAGCATGGGTATGAACATTTTTTGTGCATTTGATCACCAACGGTTGGATGGTGGGACCATGGATCCTTATACTTCCATCCTGGAGCGTTGATCAACCAACCGACTTGCCACCAACGAATGGATTCACTTGGGAGTGTGTTGCTACGGATCAGTGACGTGGAGGGGAGCCAAGTGGCGCCGGGCGATGCCAAGTGGGCTCTAGCCCCCCTGCTGCGTGGAATGCCTTCTAGAAGCCTTGTATTGACATGTGTTGACCATTTTTGCCCCTGCATACACAATCTTCCAAGTACAAGTGGAACCAAGTAAAATCATAATATAATGCTTTTATCTTGATTTTATGCTCAAATGAATATCATGTTGATGGTCATAAATGATGAATAAGGAACATCAACAAAATCCAACATGTCTAATGTGCAACCAACATCTAAAGACAGCATGACATCTTTGTGTACTTTACCCTTTTGTTTTAGAAGTCTAGCTACTTGTCAGAAATTGGGTAGGAGATTGTATAAGGCTATCATCACCAAATGTGGAGACAATGCAACAGTGGTGCACTACAGGGGCAATCCGCTTTGTAGCAAAAAACAACGACAACAATATTAATGTACATGACATGGAATATATGGAAGGAGTGGAATTGAAGAGCTTTCCAAGAAATAGATATCACCTTTACAAGTGATGGGATTAATCAAGGAGGAGTTGGGGCTTAAGCAAGCATGCAGACACCCATATGTTCCCTAATGTTTTTTTCTTTATGTACTACATTTGTGTCCCTTTTTTACCCATGTAATTTACTTATGTAAAATTTTGACTTGCTTTCTTCTTATGATATGGCAAAGCTCCTACTAAGGTTTCAAGAAAATTGTAGATGCTCCAATAAAGACTAGTGAAGAGTATCAACACTTCAAAATCTCATGAAAAAGCTGAGTCTTCCTAACCCTCTCTTTGCATTCGGCAGTTTACTTTATAAGAATTGTCATGATACAGTAGGGTCAAAATCTAGGTTGCATAACATTTTTTGTAGTAAATTAGTCACGCTTTGTCAGCATTTGGCTAAGTGGCACGTTTATATTCTGTAAAAAAGGTTTGTAAAAGCCCAATCCAATCCACTCCTTGGGTGTATTGTCCTTTGAAAGAGGACAAACAATGAGAATAATGAAGAAAATTTAGATGTACATAGTGGCATTAAGCCCATAGGAGAGCTCCAACTAAAGGCAAAGGTATATGAGTTGAAAGAGCATATCTCATTATGAGGGCAAGAGCAAAAGAAAACTTGGCATGATAGGGTAGGAGCAAACATAATCTGACTAATAGAGACAATAATGCATTTGGGAGAAGTATTGAAAACAACAATATTGATCCTCTAGGTATTGACACGGTCTCTTATATAACACTATAACTTGCAATTGTGATAAATATATCGTTTCAAATAGTGAAAACTATATAGTATAAAATTATTTTTGTGATGAATCTGGTGCCTAACATCAATCATGAGTTGTAAGTGTAATTAACTTTTCATATATCAATGATCCAATTTAAACATATGTGACAATATAAATTTCAAAACAACCTTGAGAGTATTTATCTTTTGGTAGGAAAAAGGCGCTCCTCGAGAAGCAAAATCCTATTGCTATCAGCCGATTGATGCAAAATTGTTATGGCTATACATGCAGATACAAAAGAATTTTTTGGTCTTTGGTTCTAGTTTATACCTCATATTAAAGAGTGAAGTGATCCTTCTGTACATCCTTTTTACTTCTTACCATGCCTAGCGTCTCTCTTGACCCATGACCTGTGCCCATACGAGTCAGAACCACATGCTTTGTGCATCCAACAATGGCTCATAGTCCTATTATAATATGTAATAGAATAGATGGCACAACCATTACATAAATCTCTGAGCCACAAGAACATTCAGATGACCGCGCAACAAGGTGTACATTCCTGTTGTAACGCATGGACACATTTACTTGTCCCTTTAAAGTATAAAGATAGTTCCATGTCACGGAAATAATATATTTACACATTTTCTATGGAAACACATTATAGACCAAACAAATGAGCATGCATGATAAGTTGGAGGCTCAAATTGAGGCAGAGATATTCTATCACACAAGGAACGAATGTTCAATAACTACATCCTTGTTGATGCAATGACTAGGATGTTTTTGTGCCATGACTCTACCCACTAGGGTTTTAAATCTTGGTGTACTCCTATTTAGATATTTGTGAACTTAATGATTATGTGCATTCTTAGTCACAAAGGTGAAAAGTCAGACTTCATCATTAAGAAATAAATTAAATAAATGAAAAGGTTCCTTAAAGTGCAGAGATAGTCATGGCAAAATGGGAATTTTTGCCGCGAATAGATCAAAGTATTGACATGCAAAATTAAATGTTTTTTGAGTTTGATAGTCGAAGATATAAAAATTACTTTGTCTTCATAGTTAGTGAAGTGCTCGGATATAACAATATACTTTTGAGATTTCTATTAATTTGATTTATATTATGACTTGGATTTTGATGCACTACTCCGAATTTTTCGAAGATTTTTAAACATTTATTTCCTTTCATGATATGGAGATTCGATATGCTCTCAAAGATTTCTTAACATTTATTTCCTTGCATAGAGATTTGATTTTCACATCTATCTCTACGTACGTCACATGGATTTTAATGCAATGGTATCGAATCACAGATTATTGCATATAGATCCAAGTTAGCCTTAGGTTCTAATACTCTATAAATACAATGGTCCAATACATGTAAGGTATACACAAGCACCTGGTTACCTAGAAGAGATACTTGATTATAGCAACATCAACACCATAGTATAGTACAGGATGACCACAAAAGTGACCCTTGAAGTTTTGATCTTTGCTTTAGTTTCATCATGTTTACAACACATCAAACTCGGGGTGAGCCAGATTTTTATCGCCAGAAAGATTTGGTTCTATACAAATGCAAGTATTCCATAAAAATTTCAGGCGACTATATTGGTCCAGATTCCACTTGTCGTGAACTTGTGGAAGAATGTGATATGACTTGCATTTGCCAAATTCTCACCATGGAAGACGAGAAGACAGTAAGCATAGATAAGATTCTTCGTCTTGCACGCGATTGTAACAAGCCAGTGCCAGTCGGAAGCATATGTGGAAGTAAGTAGTTAATATCATTTGTGTTCCACTAACATCTAGTACATATATCAAGTACTAAATGTAAATAGTTGTATTCTCACACTTTTATCGATTTAGCATTCATAACAAATATGATTTATTTTGTTTCTTAGATTTTTCTCTTCCATCACTGCTATCATCATCGTCATCGTCATCGGGAGGAATAAATATGGGTACATCTATCTTTAGTATCATATCTTAGTTATAGCTAGTTGATGAATAATAACAATGAAGCCAATGTCCTAAAACATTTGATTGCATTTATCTATGACATGGACCTCTGGTGAGATTAATCTTCAAAGAGATGCAATGATGACCTCATTTGCATCTGAGTTTTTTTTCATGAAAATCATTAAGAAATTTGTCATACCATTTTATTAGAAGATCATAAAAAATAACAAGAAAACCAAAAAAATCTTGACTACATGGGACGATTCAACCTGACCCAACCACATGGGGCACCGATCACAAAAACAAAAACAACCATCACACACTGGCTACAACGATGGAAATAAGACCAAAGGCTTGACAAGAAGCAGGGGAAGAGGAAGAAAACAAATACTCTTAACAACTAAATACTACTCCCTCCATTCCAAATCATAAGTCATTCCAAGAATCTTGAAGAGTCAAAGCATCTCAAGTTTGACCAAAATTATAGCGAGAATTACAAAGATTTATAACATCAAATATGTATACTATGAAAATATAATTAATAAAGAATCTAATGATACTTAGTTGGTGTCATAAATGTTATTATATTATTATATAAATTTGGTCAAACTTGAGATGCTTTGACTCTCCAAGATTCTTGGAATGACTTATAATTTGGGATGGAGGGAGTAGAATATACTGACTATCGCTATCGCCAAATGGTATCAAGTTAGGAAGCAACTTCGGTGGGCTTTTGGGCTTGATTCTAGAGGGTACCATTGTTTCACTCTTTCTAATTATGCCACTAGAAGTACACAATAAGCCATCATATTGTCAACCTTGATTTTGTCAATTTTTGCTCGATGTATGTTTCCATGATTTATTAAACTTTATCCATTGTCATTCAAGGCTGTGAGGAGGGTTGAACTGGGCTATAAAAATTAAAAGTAACAAACATTACCTTTGTAGTTCTACTCACCCCTTATTTGGTTGAAGCTCAAGACTAAAAGAATTACACTAAGAATAAGTCCCTAGGGCCATCACATCAAACATGTCCCATCGACGCAAATCTAGTCACACACACAAAGAGGTAGTGTGCTCGGCACAAGGATCAAATTGAAGCAGGGCCAGAGAAAACCGCCCTATCTGGTTTCCAAAACCATCTTGGCTCATTTTGGTAGATTGACCATGATAAAAACCAATGAATGCTTCCTGAGAAGGATCTCGCTAGGAGGACACACCTAGGGCTGTTCTGGGTCAACAAGATGAAGGGATTGGTTGATGGCTAGAGGGGTGAATAGCCTATAGAAATTTCCTTCAAAAGCACAATAGTAGCAAAAACTAGTTAGGCAACAATAAGGCCCTAAAAAGCACTAAGCCTAACTAGCAAGCAAGCCAAAACAGGAGCAAGCCCTACAAAATTCTAGTATCATAGGTAAACAACTAGCTACACTACTAGAACTAGTAGGTACTTGAACAAGCAACTTGACTACTCAATCTAGCAAGAACAACTACACAAGACAAGCAACTAGAGAGCTAAATAACTACGCAAGCAAGGAGTGCACAAAGTAAAGAGCACAAGTGTAGTAGGTGCAAACCACAAGGGGAGACACAAGATTATTCCCTGAGGTTCCATTGTTTGTTGTCAGCTACCTATGTCCCCATTGTGGCATATCCAAGGATCACCGCTCCTCTACTAGCTCAACAATCCCTCAATCTTGGCTCTGACGTGAGCGCTAGTGGATGAGCTGGCTCGATCATGAGGTACACCAACAACATCATGAATCCACTAGAGTTACTCTTCACCTCTGCTGGTGGGGATGAGCACAAGAGATCCTTACTGTTCATCCTCCAGAGCCCCACAAAATCTCCTTGCGATGCTCGACAGATGTCCGCTACCTCTAAGCCATGTAGGTGGCGGCAACCACCAAGAGTAACAAGAATTCCACAACTTCAACGATGAACTAGTGCCACTAGATGAAAATGCACTAGATCCTCTCTAATCTCCATCAAATGTGATTTTCACTAAGAAAATGTGAGCGGAGTGTTCTCTTGAGCTCTAATAGGTGTGGATATCTAATGGGAGTGCCAAGAGAGCCAAATAGTCTGGCCACACCATCTTTTTAGAAGCCCACAAGAGAAAGTAATCATTACCAACTTTCAATAGATTTTTCATGTGCATCTAATAGATTCGGTGAACACCCGAGTGCTGCCACCATAGCTCTCCAACGGTCAACTCAACAACAATTTGAATTTAGATGTTGCACTAATGACCACTTCGGTGGTTCATCCAATGAACCACTAGAGAGATCCGATGCTCGATCTTGCCCAAACTCATGATGAAAAATTGTCTCTGGACGCAACCTCTAGTGTAATCTCTGGTGCCACCACCAAAGAGATCTAGTGAGTTTTAGAAACTATGCAAAAGGTTCTTAGGCCACCTAGATTACTCTGGTGCTCATTTCTAGTGAGTACGGGACATATCTGGTGCCTCTTTTGAAAATATCCACACATGTCAGTCGCCACTATTCCAAAGGTTTGGTTCCAAGCACTCCGGTGCCACCAGAAGAAAATGTGGATGCCCTAAAAACTTGGCAAACAATAGCGCTCCAACGCAACAGTTACAAAGAGACATTCAAACCATCGTGTATATGCACGTTTACTCTCCAGTACGGTGCACCTCACCGAAGAGTTCTGTTGGGTGTAAAAATACCCCACTGAGTGCCTCTCTCAAACCTTTTTAAAATGTGGTAACTCTCAAATGTGTCTCACGGGACAGCAACACCTTTAGCACTGAGTTAACATTTTCAAAGGTTTTCACTTGCTTCCTCATAATGCCACTAGACCTAACTCATATGCATTGTTAGTTCTCACCTAGTGGCACTAGATAACCATATTAGACCTAAACATGGCCGCACTTATCTACATACATTGGGATAGTGAAATAGAAACATACGTGTATACCTTAGCCTTAGGGCTTTTGCTTCCAACTACACCCATCTCCAACATATCCATCTCCATGTTGAGCACTTGCATTTTGTGGTTATCACCATCTCGGCATCTCCACCATGCTCCATGCCTTGCTCAACGCTATCTTGTGGACCCTAGCTTATACATCTCCAATGAAAGCATTAGTCCACTAGTTGTCATCAATTACCAAAACCAAACTTGGGACTTTCACAAGGCCACCTAGAACACCCACAAACATCATCAAGAAGCTTGCAGAACATTAGATATAGGGTTTGGAAAGGTCAAATAGTATATTGATTGTGTTTTTGATCGATTGGCCAGATGCCCTCAATTGTTCGTGGACCTTTATATTTATAGGGTGGGGTGGACTTTCCCCCTGGGGGTTATAACTCTTATAGAATCTATGTAAATATACAATTCCAATTCGGTTTTAGGCTAACAATACCATATCTGATTTCCACGAGTGTGGATCTTCCTGAAGGCCATAGTTCTCTTATCTTTACTCCAATGGGCATTGTTTATATATATTTTAATCGTCTCAATGAGAGGAATGCAATTGTGAATTCCAATTTGTAGTTTGACAAAGATGCAAAATAGGACTTGCCGGTTTTCCCAGATTAGCTGAGATCTGTGAACATATGCAGCCTATTTTTTTAGTAAAGTTTGCATGCTAAAAAATATTCATCTAGACCATAGTAGTCTAAGGGCTATGATTAACAATATTCATCAGCCACAATTTGTTCTAAGGGCGATAATCACGTTATCGGCCAGAATACTTTATCAAACTCAAGTTGATGAAGAAACAATATATGTCAGCTTCCAAACCTTCTTTGTAAATGAAGAATTCGCTGGAATCACCTCCACTTGTTGCTCCATTTATTATGTCATGTGAATCCACTGCAATATCCCATTTTGTGTGTGAGATAAGCCTGAGGAACACTACCTTGGTTGTAGAGACGTAAAAAATGTTCTTATTGCCTTTATCACCTTATTTAACACTAGAGGATGTATTCTTGATTATTGCTAACAACAATCGGATGTGGTGATAAACTATAGTTTGTACATGCAATAGGATATTTAATTAAATATGGTTGCATATGCATACTATTATAATCCGAAGGTGAGTAACTGCAATGATATAAACAAGACTACGGAGTAATCATCCTAGGATAGGATAAGGTGCAATGGCACGATTACCTTGTTCTTGGTGACTCGGCCGCTCTTGGTGTCTTGTCGATGGCTTCAAATCCACCATCCATGGACAATTCTCTCTCTTCTAGTTATCTTGTTTCTTCTTGTATTTGGCCAAAAGTTCCTCAAAGCTTGGCCTCACCTTGTTCTTGGATTTGGAACCATTTTAGTTTCCTTGGACAAATTGTCCATGCCAGTTTTGAAACCGGCCAAGCCGGTCTCTACGGCACGGCTATTGTACTTATGTCTTTGCCCCCCAAGGGTGTTGAAGTCTTCAATGTAGCATCAGGGGTCTTCTCCAATAGCTTTTGCTTGCCTTTCTTCAGAAGTTTAAACCTTTCTTCTCCAATGATCTCATTCTTGCGTTTAGTTGATTTAGCTTGATTAATATGTTTATTTGGCAATTTAAGGGCATTGGTTGGGAAGGGATCATTATCAATTTGCATACCACTAATAAGCAGTCGTGCTTCATTGTATTTGCCTACAAAAAAAGATTGCAATCATTGGTTTGGATGAGACTATGAGGTATGACATTTCTCGGTCTGGGATTTTTAAATTGGCATGATTTTAATCTTAGTGTAGGTTCCTCGGCATTGGATCTGATTGGTGCCTTGTGTGGTGTATCCTAGTTATAGTTGTCAATTTCCATCTAACTGGGTCCTCCATCTCCAGTTCTCTCATTGTCTCTTGGATTGCTTCCCACAAATCAAAAATTTCCCTCTCCTCATTGGGAAAGGACTGGTGCAATGTTCTCAACCCATTTGTTTTGTGTCAACGCTTTCTAAACTGTTGCCTCCTTTCTTATGGCCTTTTTATAAAGAGTGGGTGCAATGTTTTTGTTGTGTTTCCATTGAGCCAACTTCAAAGCTAGAACAATGTCATTTTTCCATTCCTGACGGTGATGACAATAGAGGCATTGAACAGATCATGGCATGAGTTGTTACAACGGACGTCCAATATATTCCAGATTATATCCTTACTCGTCCATTGGAACCATAACCAACGGAGCCTTAAAATGAGGGTGTAGTGTGTTGTTTCTAGAACCTGACCTTTTTTTTTTTAAAAAAAAACAACTAGCAGCTGACCCTTCAGTCCAATTGGAGTACCAAAGTTGTGCCATGTCTCCCGAGTGCAATAAGCCAACAACTTTTAATTTGCATCTTAGTACAATAAACTTTTTCATGAAAAAATGATTGTAGCTTCTTCTTGGAGAAACAATTGATCCATTTAATACATGGCTAAGCGAGGTTCGATCACGCATAACAAATAGAGTTGGCACTTGGCAGCACACTTGTTGTTTTATTTTAGGAACAAGTCCATTTTATTCCCTCAACTGTTGCCTTTATCTAATTTTGACGCCAACTATAATTAATATCGGGTAACTTTGGTTCCTCAACTACTAAAACCGTTCAATTTCGATCCCTGAAACCGCTTACCTTCCCCTCTCTTTCTCTGCCATACCTTAGCCCACCTCACTCTTGCCACAATGGACCTACGGTGCTGCCCTTAGCCATTAACCATGCAAGGATGTTGTTGTTGCTCATCTTCTTCAAGCACAGAGTGTCACTTTGGTTCAGCTCATCAGCAGGCAACGATGATCCATTGAAGGCCCAACCGCCCCACACAAATGATGCCTAATGGTCTCTTCCCCAATCAACATCGACACATTGGGCATTCTCCGATATTCCGTCCTCGTATCCCAACCCTGGTCGGCGAGCACTGAGGGCTGACCGGCTAAGGCATTAGGCAAGCCACCGCCAGCCACCCACCAGATGTCAGACTGTTGAATTCCGGAGGCCTGATGCCCGAGTGTCCGAGCGCGAGGAGCAGCCGAGCCGGTGCCTCGTCCCTCAACAGCCCCGCGGCCATGTAGCTGGCCAGCAGCCACACAAGCGTGTGGTCACATGGAGCGATTAGGAAGGCCCGCAACAATGCCGGCGACCAACTGGAGTTGCACCTTTGTGAGTGGCGATGGAGAGAGGAATGGAGGAGTGCGAGCTAGAGCAACCTGGCGCTGGGGCCAGCCGCGGTCACGGACAAATTAGCGGAAGAGCAGTGGCAGCAGCTGGATCCGGTCAAGGCCGTGGTACAAGCAGAGGTGTGTCTAGGACTCTAGGATCGCCATAATTTTTATGGTTGTAGCTTTTTTGCCATAATTGTGTGATCGAAGTATATGAATGCGGTGTGATTTGATTCACAAGACTTCTGGTTTATTTTCTTATTAGAACTCATCTCACCTATATTTTTTTTTCTGGCTCCGCTGCTGTCCAAAGCTAACCCTAAATTTCCATTCTTAACAATCTTGCACAAAAGCCCCTGTATAAATATTACTAGTAGGTGCGAGCTACCTACTGAGAGCAACTCAAAACCAGGTTGAGAGGTCAAATCTGAACGGTTTTGATAGTTGAGGTGCAGAAGTTACCCAATTTTACGGTCAGGAGTTAAAATTAGACAAAGACAATAGTTGTGGCAAAAATGGTGTTCCTTTTATTTATAAGGTCAACACACACTGGTTATTAGGGGTATCACCACTATTATAGCTAGCTGCTACACATAATATTTTGTTTGACGATGATTGGCGACGGCGATGACTGAGAGCAAGAACCATAGCAAATGAAAATTTTGGGCCCGGTCGTCTGTCACTACGAGACAATGATGGTGTATATATACAAGCCGGTAGTGATATTACTACTACCTGATTTTAATACAGATCGGTAATGTACTTAGAGGGGTCCTCTCTCACTATTAAGAGGTTGAGAGGTTAATGAACGGCAAGGAAAAGGAACACTATTAATAGTTGAGTGTATAGGTTGTTTCTCGATCGACGTCTCTAGCTCAAAACTCGATCAGTACCTCTGAAAGTAGTTCCCCATGGCTTCGAAGCCTCTGCTGGAGAAGCAAAGCCTCGCGGAAGAATTCCCAGCTGACCGTCCAAGGAAAAGGAACCTCCTACTGCTGCGGGGCGTGAAGAGCCTCCTGGAGCTGTAGTAACCGGAGTAGGGGTACGACGACGACAGCCTGCCGCTCGCCGCCACCGGCACCGCGTTACTCACCGACCGCAGTGGCAGCAGGCAGTTAGCCAGCAGGGCGTGCTCGGTGTTGTCGTCGTCGTCGTCAGCACCAGCAGCAGAACGGCGGGCACAGTGATGGTCGTTGTCGCGGCTGTCGAGGAGTGCGATGTCGAGCTCGAACAGCTCGTCCTCGTCGACAACAACATCAGCGAAGGTCTTCGTCGTCGTCGTCGTCACCTTCGCCTTCTGGTCGTCGTCACCGCTGCCCGGTGGCGTCGTCGGGTTCCAGCCGCTGGTGGTGGTCGTGGCGGTGACGACGGCGGCCTTCGCTACCATGGCTGCGGCCATGTCGTCGTGATCGTGTGTTGTTGCCAAGCTGGATTAGTGACCTTAGCTAGCTCGATCGATGAAGGTATTAGCAAGCCGTGGCGTGCAGGGTAATATATATACGATGCTTACCTTGCTTGCACGTACGTGTGTGTGCATGCGTGTGAGATGACATGAGTGGGTGGGTGAGTTTGTTCTACTGTCTTTTTGGTAGAGATGGTTGGAAAGTGTCGCGGTGGATACGCGCGCCCAAGTTAGGTGACGATTTTTGCTGACCCGGTAGAGTAGCTAGCTAGGTTACCTACTTCCAAAATGTTAGTAGTGTCTACTATTTTCTAGGAATTGCTAGCTCTCTGTTGAAACCCTCAGGTTTGGGCTAGATTAATACTGGTAATCCAAGGGTTTCGTCACACGACGACGACATGATTAACTAACTAATCGTCCCTGACATGAGTTGCTGCAGAGTAGTTGAGTGCATATATACCTCTAGTTGGTGCAGAGTTAATTTAGAGATTACCTTCAATTCGTTACGAACAACTAACAGTGGTAAGTGCATATATACTGTTATGTAGATCGATATTTGGTAGATAACTAGGCCTTATGCTTTGCCAAGAGCTTGAGAGATTGAGGAAGACTAGAATTGGCCTTATGCTTTGCCAAGAGCTTGAGAGATTGAGGAAGACTAGAATTGTTTCTTCATTATTCCTTTTTTCCCTCCAAATGACAGACATGCCTCTCTTTATATAGAGAGGGGACTAACCCTAGACCTAACTTGGTGGCTAAGCACCCTTGACCTAACTTGACGGCTAAGCTACTGACGCTTGGGCCTATTGGGCCAGCGGCAGCCTGTTGGCTGCCCATGACATCTCCCCTGCCCTTGGAGACCCAGCTCGCCCTCGAGCTGGATAGCTTGATGGCACCTTCTTCTGTGGCGTAGTGGAGCAGATGTTGATCTTGATGGGAATCTGGTCCGTTGGCGATGGTGACCAGAGGCGGTGACGACAACAATGGGATAGGTCGAGCCTCGGGCTCTGGCGGTCGACGGTGGAAGTGGTGCTGGACGTGGCGGTGGGGATTTTTTTTGTTTTTGTTTTTTTTTCCCGATGGGGCAGGCGGCTGGTGGTGGTTTCTCGATCTGGTTGTGGTAGCGATGGATAGGAGATGAGGATCGACTGGATCTCTGATACCAGGTGTTATGTAGATCGATATTTGGTAGATAACTAGGCCTTATGCTTTGCCAAGAGCTTGAGAGATTGAGGGAGACTAGAATTGGCCTTATGCTTTGCCAAGAGCTTGAGAGATTGAGGAAGACTAGAATTGTTTCTTCATTATTCCTTTTTTCCCTCCAAATGACAGACATGCCTCTCTTTATATAGAGAGGGGACTAACCCTAGACCTAACTTGGTGGCTAAACACCCTTGACCTAACTTGACGGCTAAGCTACTGACGCTTGGGCCTATTGGGCCGGCGGCAGCCTGTTGGCTGCCCATGACATATACCAGGTATAAAATAAAATAGATTGTTCCACATCTGAAATTGGTTGTTTCAGTTCTCAGGAGTACAAAAGGAACTGTTCCAGCTGCAGATCCATGCTCAAGTACTGTATGGGAATTGTGATATATATGGAGCAGAAGCAAAGAGAAATTTGTGGCGTAAGAAGTAGAAATCCAGTTGTAAGGTTTGCCATTAATGATTTTTTAATATTTGGCGCTCGATTCAGAAGACATCCACGTGAGCAAATCCCAGACTATGCACACCCCCTTCGTTTCCCTCCTTTTTTTTCATTTCTTCCTTCTTCTTTTCTTTTTTTTTCCTCTCTCCTTGTTTTTTTTTCTTTATTTTTATTTTTTTAAAAAAAAAACCATAAGAGCTCGGTAGTATAAGGTTGTGTTCGATAAGTTTTTCTTGGTAATTTGGGTTGTTATAAAAAATGTACAAACATAGTTGAATGAGTTATTATTTTAGAAGCTTAAATAAGTTTTCCAAAGAGGTTAAACAACAAAAAATCTTAATTATTTATATAAGTTCATAAAAAAATCCAAAACGACAAAGTTTTCCAAAGATGTTGAATAGCAAAAAGGAAACCTTATATGTAAAAGTTTCCAAAAATAGAAGTTTTGAGTAAAATACACCGGCGGTCCCAAAAGTTCAGAGGCGGTGTTATCTAGGTCCTAAACTTTCTTTTTTTTGTCTCTAAACTTGTCCAACCCGTTGAAACCTGTTTAGACAAGTTTAGGAATCCAAAAATAAAAAAATGGAAGTTTGGGGCCTAGATGACACTCGAGGGTAAGTAGTGATCATGTACCCTTAAATGTTAACTTCGGTGTAAATATTCCTAAAATAGCCAAGCTCTTTAGATTCGAAAAATGGTGTCTACAACAAGTTGAGTCCTTGAGTTCTATGATGTGGTTAGACAGGTTTGGAACACTCTGGCCCTGTTCGGCAGACTGTTTTTTGGCTTATAAGCCGGCTGTGGCTGATTTGCTGTGAGAGAAAAACATTGTTCCACGGCTGATAAGCCGTGCTGATAAGCTCAGCCGAACAGGAGGTCTGTGTATTTTCACAGATCCACTGGATATTTGGCAGTTTAAGATTAGGTTGTTGAGAAAGAAATCCAAGGGTTGATCCTTGAATGTTAACTCAGAAATTAGAAAACAAAAGCAAGAACTCATTAAGGAGTCTGAGAGGCTAGACATTAAACAAGAATCCCATTTGCAATACAAGGATAAGATGAATAGTATTCTAAAAATAGAAGTTTTGAGTAAAATACACCGGTGGTTCCTAAAGTTGGGAGGTGGTGTTATCTAGGTCCCAAACTTTTTTTATTTTTTGGTCCCTAAACCCGTTTGGACAAGTTTAGGGATCCTATGTAGAGGGAGCCCCTGGCTCTGATGGGTTGAACAAAATATTTGCCATTGGAACTATAAAACCACAAAAATATTTTATGCTAGGTGAAACTCTACTTTCATTGTCTTGTTGCATGTTCTCCCTTTCAGTATGTGAGTTATCATTACTCGGATCATTTGTAGTTCTAAATTTCTGCATTTTAGTAGAATCATATTATTGTATTGTTGTCAATTCTTGACATTGTGGGCTCAGTCTACTCTAGATAAGAATACGTAAATTTCTCTAAAACCAGGTTAATTGGGCTTACTGTTATCAAGCTCTGAGCATTGAAGAACGAATGACAGAACCATGATCTCATACACCAATCCTAAAGTCACTGGCAGGTAAAGGTAGCTTTTTGTGCAAATACCATGGTTATATTGACCAAGAGCTCACTTGTTTCATAAATATATTTTATGTATATTTTGTTACTCTAAAATGTCATGATTTTCTTTCAATTTAGAACTACTTACTTGATTTGAATGGTAGTGATAAAGATATCATGATCATATGGCTGAGGAGAATGCGTGACCTCCGATCCTGGTGCTTTAACCGCATGAACAACCGCTATAAGTTTGGGAAAGAGTCATACAAGTGTGCTATGATCCGAGGAAGGGCACTTTTTCATACATCTTCAATACAATGACAAGTGTATGTGCTTAGTCATAGAACGGTCTACACTTTATTTGGTTGGTTTCATCGTATCAAGTGTGGGGCCAAATGTGCGTGTTTAGGAAATGAATAATGTCCCAATCATATATATTGAGGGGTTAGTCAAAATGATGTGGACAGAAGATTACTTCTATGCAGAATAATCTAAGGTTGGTGCAGAACCTTTGAGGTCAGCATTTGGTGTCATGTAGAGGCACACAGTTAGACAATGGCCTAGACCCTCAAATGTCGAGGTTTGCAAGTGGTGTGACATATGTATTATTCATTTTCTTGAAGTTACAAGGTCTGATTCACTGATGTTATGTAATATCAATCTTCGTTTCAGTGAAAGTGGCAAAGTTGGGGAAAAAAACCTATCACAAAAGCTAAGCAATGGTCAAAGGATTGCCAATTTGCTTTAAAATAGCTGATTGTGACTATGACAGAGAGTGAGATTTCTAAGAGTAAAAGCAAGAAGGGGAAGTTAAAGAAGGCCAAGATTAGGAAAAGGAAGGCAAGTGAGGTATCAGGGACAACAAAGAAAAGATGTAAAGTTATGAGTGATGAACAAATCCAATGTCATAGAGAGTATGTAAATTATTTCACCGATCAGATCCATGTCATGTAATTGCTACCTTGTCCTTATTGTCTATCCAGCTACGTGATGGAGAGGCTTTTGGTATTGAGGTTTAAAGGATGAAGATTTGGATGAAGAAATGGAGTTTCTAGTTTAGTTAGTTATAGTATATCTAGTTTCAAAAAAAGTTATAGTAGATCCAACGACCTGTGACGTCGTTCCCACGCCCATGGAGAGCCAGAGCCTGCCTTAGTCATGCCACACTATTATCCAACAATGTCAGTTCAATGTCCTGTCGTGGGAGTTCTTGGAGCAACCTCTTAAGAACCTCCATAATGGCTTGGATACTAGTCACGTCCATTTCTCCCATGGAGAGCCGAATCATGGGGATTCGATAGTTACTGTTGTGGGCTCATGAATCATATGGTTATGTGGATAGTGGGTGGATATGCATTCAATATTTAAGTGATCTGAGTAGCCAACTATGGAAGTGAAAACCTTATATTCTATTAATACAAAACAATCAAATTTGGAAGTTAAGAAAGTAAGATTCTCCTAACTTAAATTTTATGGTTTGGATTATTTAAGTCTAAGTGAAAATTTTTTATGATAAATAATATATATTTTACTTGTTTTGATATTATTTAGCTTATCTAAAATTAGCTTGCCTTTCTGCTTTCTAGGGACACAATGCTGGTCTTCGTAATTTGGGGAATACGTGCAATGCCAATTCTACATTACAATGCATGTATTCAATTTCAGAGTTGAGGTCAGCTTTTAGAGGTTTAAACAGAACCTAAATTAAATAATTTCATGATGTTTCTACATTACAAAAGCTAGAGAGATAGGTTGGTGTGGGCAGCCTTCCCTCTTATTTGTAAAGCTATTACAGAATCCCCAGACTTGCCCTTAGATATTTTGCTAAACCACTTAACCTAGGGGCAAAATGGTTCATCTTTTGATCGGTGCATCTGACGGCCACGAGTTCTTCACGGCTTTGCTTCGCCTCAACGCAAGCTTCGCAATGACGCCATGTGCTGCCCCAAAGTCTATCCTGAACTCCATCCTAGGTTTTGAGGCCCAAACCAAGCAAAACCGCCCGGCCGTGGTTTTGAGGCCCAAACCACCAAACCTAGCTGGAGAAGCATATCCTCTATGCCTCCTCTAGGATCTCAAGACCTGTCACCGTTCGTCCTCGACCACCCAATCACTAAGTCATTCGTGCCCCGGGCAACCGCTGTCTTGACTTGGTCTACTCCTCCACATATATACTTGCTTGTCGGTGTCCCCAGGTGTCAACCACCCACGGTTAGTCTCTCGGCCCTCGATCCAAACCTCTCGTCCATCCTTCACCTCTCTATATCGGCACGACACGACCTTACTTGACCTTCTCCATAGCCGTCGATTGTCTCTGTGCTGCACATCTGTTGACAAGCCAAGAGACATGTTGCATAACACCACACTCACACCATGGTTAGTCTCCAAACTCAACCAAAGCTTAGATCATCTCCTGACAATCACTCGTTACATAATCGACACATGTGGGCACATAACAACTATGTGTTCGCAGAGGGAGACCATTGATGGGCTGAATTAATGCTAAGCCTAAGCTTATTCATCTACGTGGGGCCCATATTGGGATTGGTCTACCGTGGGCTTCTTATGAAACGAAGCCCAAACCTTTACGCGCGAGGCTCTGGACTCTGGTCATGGACCTGTTTGATCTCATCCGCTCTACCCAACCTAGTTTATTGGCCCGTTGTCCCGGCATCATTCATTAATCTAAAATTTCAGGTTGGGGCTCTCGTATCGTATCGTACCCCATGTTCTCCAAAAAGAAGTGGGAAAAAGCAAGCAGTTCCCGTTTCACATTGAAAAAGGTAGCCATCTACTCGAAGTTGATTCACAATCTATATACAACCTGATGTATTAATATATCTCCTTATTTTCTTCTATATATAAACTATATAATAACTATAACTAATTAAACAGAGGATAATGCACGATATATATGGAGAATGAAGCGCTGGAAATTGACATACGGCATCGAAGCATAAGCATCGTCAAATATAAGCCGAATGATGGTGAAATTGCTGACTGACAAGCTAAGGACTGCACTGCTGCATACATACATAGCGCAAAATGCTGCCACTGCTGGCTGGCTTCGCTCTCACCATCTAGATAGCTTCTCCTTGGTTCTACGACGACATCCACTCCACTCACTGCTAAATAGAGTAACCAGCTACTACCTGCTACAACACTACTAGAAGTACTAGCACTTACATTTACAGATAAGAAAGACAAGCATGCATGCGTGCATGCACACGACCGAGCAGTGGCTAGTGGCTACTTCTTCACTTGGGCTGCTGCTGCTTGCCGGCCGCCTTCGCCTTGAGGTTGGTGGCGGCGGCGGCGGAACCAGCAGAACCGGAGACGACGGAGCCGGAAGGGCCGGCGGCGCCCTGGCGCTGCTTGAGCTCGGCGAGGAGGGCCTTGTTCTCCTGGTCCAGCTGCTGCGCCTTCCTCCGCATCCACTCGTTCTCCTGCATGATGAGCAGGTTCTCCAGGCACTTGCCCTGCGCCATCCTCCGCAGCCGCTCGTTCTCCGCGCGCTCCATCGATCGGTCGATCCCCCTGCGCTCGATCTGCGCCCCCAAAATTAAACTACCTGTACTGTATGTATGCAAAGAGAACTAGAGAAGAAGGTAGCATCCATGAGAAAACAGTTGCCGATCGAGCAGACAAATTGGAGCAACGGAACAAGAGAGACAGCAGCTAATACTAGCGTTTGGATGCAATGTAGCTAGAGATCGAGCGAGAGGACGTCACCTTCACCTCTCTCGAAGTCTGAAGCGGTCGATCGGTTGGCCTGGAGCTTCAAAGGCAGATGATGATGTGTGCGTGTACGTACGTGGTGTGTGGAACGAAGGAGGCTTGAGCAAGAAGAGCTCGATCGGTCTGTGTTGTTGTGCTGCGATGCGATCAGGTATGCTTGGCCTGGGGGGCCTATTTATAGCCAGCCGGAACCGGAGCCGGCCCTCGAGGTCAAGGACGAGCAGCGGATCGGTGTGTGTTCAAGTTGAGCCGTTCACGAGCAATGCTGGTCGTGGTCGTCATCACACTCTGGACTACTGCAGCTGCAGACACGACGAGGCTGTCAACAGAAAAGTGTGATGATGGAGGTGAATTGATGACGCAGTCTCTCCCTGGGGAGAAGGGAAGGTCCAAAGATACGCCATCATCATTCGTCTTCCTCCGGCCTCCTCGGTCTTGTCACCCTTTGCATGCATGCATTGCTCTCGCCTGGCCTGGCTTTGCGCTTCTTCTCCGGCGCTCTCAATTCATCATGTACAGCTGCTGAACAAGAAAGATACTGTTATCAATAGCGGAGCTTAGAAATAGACGTGTAAGGCAGTGCCGATGAAAGAAACTAGTAGTTTCTATAATATAGGATACCGTACCAAAAAAAGTACTGCTTTCCAACCCATAGTTTCTATGAGTAATAATTATTTTCTCTTTCTCCTCCTAACTCTATCTTCTTCCTCCGATGGGAGTGCGACACGAGCTCCACAGAAACTGGTGGTTTCTCTCCAATGATGATTTTATGGTTTCTTGGTGCATTGGGTCAAGAGTAGACCTGATTTCTTCATGAAGAAACAATTTCTATGATTTTTGCTCTCTTTCTTCATTAATTACGTTACCATGTCAACATTTTGCCTACGTGGCAAGTCATTTAATGAGGATAGAAATCATCATCAATACATCGTTGGGGCTGCCCTAATTGAGTTGGACTTATTGTGTACGGAGTACTAGTAGTATTCTGTGTCCTTAGCTAATAGGCGTATCAGGACTTAGTCCTGAACTAAGTACTATTTTAATTTGGTCATGGGTGCTTGTTTAGTTCAAAAAAAGTTTCTCAAAAAGTGCTACAGTTGTCATCACATCGAATTTTTGAACGCATGCATGAAACATTAAATATAGGTAAAAAATAACTAATTGTACAATTTGTCTGTAAATGTCGAGACGAATTTTTTTGAACCTAGTTAGTCTATGGTTAGACAAATTTTGCAAATAACAACGAAAATGCTACAGGAATTTTTTCATAAAAATTTTAGAATCTAAACGAGACCCAGTATGTTATGTTGATATGACCGGCTTCCTCAAAGGCTTGAGCAGCCGTTCCAATTAATGTTAGGGGCCGTTTGGATCTTTCAACGGGAGGAATTAAACCTACTTAACAAATTAGTCTATTTGACTTGAAATTTGACATTTCACCACTTTTCAAAGTTCATATATAAGCTTATCTCAAATTTGTAGTGTGGAAGATGAAAATTGATTCTATAAACTATTATCCTATATTTCTATTTTACAACTTATAACATCCTCTTCAACTCACTCTACTATGACAGAAATGCAACACATAAATATTTCTTTCATAGAGCCAATAATAATATACAAATATAATTTATTTATAACTATATTAACTTAATTAATCCCCCTGTTCGGCTGAGCTTATCAGCACGGCTTATCAGCCATGGAACAGTGTTTTTCTCTCACAGCAAATCAGCCACAGCCGGCTTATAAGCAAAAAAAAAACAGCCTGCCAAACAGAACCAATATGTGTCTAAATTATAACTATTAAAATAAATTTAATTCCAAGGATCAAACGGCACCTCACAAGTTTTATGCCTATGAACATTTCGGTTTCGAGGAACTAGGGTGTAACTGTAACCCGGGTCGATCATGTACTCATCTATACCTAGGGTCAACAGGTCAATGGCACTAATTACGAAACGATTTTTTTTAGCCTAGCTAGTCCATAATTAGACACTAATTACAAACGAAATGCTACCGTTCCAAAATTTTTCAACCTTTTGAATCTAAACAAGGCCCTAGGGTCAAAATGTCAATGGCATTTAACCATTGCACTCGATGATGTCTAGCAAGTAGGAGTAGACTGCATGCAGTGTAGGATGGCGTGAAGTCGTCTTGCTGTCAACTCAAATGTTCCCCTGGTGATCTTGAACAGATCTGCTCTTCGCTTACAGTCCCGAGACCTGAACTAATCATGACCAACATTCAAGCTCATGCTCAGTCGCGCGTCATCCCATCTCAACAGCTGCCTTCATTTACTGCTACAAGGAGCTGGAGCAAAAAAATGGTACTACCACTACTATACCATTCTGAAGGACGTTGCTGATATGCTGCCACTAGCTTGGTTCGGCAGCTCATTTGCAAAATTTAACCTAGCTCGTGAGGCTCGTTACCTCAACAGTCAACACTTCGAATCAAATCAAACGTGCACTAACTGCATCCCGCAACGCAAAGTAGCTTTGTCCTAAGAAAAATATCTCAATTTTAACCAATATTAATATTTATGATATCAAATAAATATAGTTAGATTTATCATAAAATATACTTTCAAACTCCCCAAAACTTTAGAAACAAATATTTGTGTTTAACTAAATTATTTTATTAGAAACAATCCATGAATCACCATCTTATTAATGTGAAAAAAGGAAATACAAACAAAAAGATGACCCATGCATAACGTCGTCAGCGATGACCACAAAGGCTTTTTTTTTGTTTTGGTGTCACAGAGGGATCTGATATATCCATTCTAGTTTTTAGGATGTGATTCTTCCGTCTCGGCGTTTGGGTGAGAAGATGGGTGGTATTCCTATTTGGTATTTGGTTGGAGGCACGGGGGAGGGAAAATATAATCATTGTTGTTCATCCAATAGACAACCGCTAGTTGAGTCCGAATATTAGGTCTTTTCCCAGTGGCGGATCCAGGATAAAAATTTAGGAGGGGCTCAAGTTCAAACTGTTCTGAAGGCATGAAACTATGATTTTAGCGAAACTAAGATCTAAATCAACCATATAGTTTTCTACAGTAGCAACAATAGTATGTATATATATATATATATATATATATATATATATATATATATATATATATATATATATATATATATATATATATATATATATGCAACAAATGGCCACATATGCCATATTCCAACTTTTAGACCATATTTTCAAGTTAAAATACAAGATTGTTAAGCAAACATTAAGCGACCAAATCAGTAACTAACTATAAAGAGGATGTCTGAAAGGGCGCATAAAAAAGACCCTTCTTTTGTGGGAAGTTTGACAAGTAAATTGAGGTATTAGAGATCAGATGCAACAATCTGCACTGCAATTTATCAATCAACTACTTATCGAATTTGGAATAATTATAATGTGTATAAACAGAGACAAATCAGAAAGAAAAAACTGTTTACAAGTTGTTCCTTGCCTCTTCTTCCTGGCGCCTGCTGCAGCCGGCTGGGGGCTGGGCGGATGGGGCTTGGGGGCTGGCTTGCCTGGCTGCCCGCTACGGTGCTGCCTGGTGCGGCCGCCTGCACGCGGCGCCCTGCCGCTGCCGATGACCGGAGTGTCGGCTGCCCGCGCGGCCGCGCTGCTCCCCTGCTAGGCGCCTCGGCCGGTGGCTGCTGCTGCTTGCCACCGCCGCGCGTCCGCCGCCGTCCGCCCGTCACCGACAACCCCGCGCCCCCTCTCCGCCCCAACCCTAGGTGCTAGGTTAGCAGCCGCTGCTCACTGCTCCGTCCTCCTGCTCGTGTAGTCACGATCGTAGACTCGTAGTCGTGGTAGTGCGGATTCGGGAAAACATGAATACCAAGGAGAAAGCAAACAACAAAAGAAAAGGCCCGTTTTTCTACATGGGCCTTCCAAAAAGACGCTGCCCAAAATGGCTGGCTGTCTGGCCTAAGAAAGCAGGAACGAATGGGCTTTCCTCGGTTCGATCTTCCTGCCTTCGTCTTCAACCTTCAGCCCCTCCAACCTTGCTCCCATGGCTGAAATTTCTCAGGGGCGCTAAGGTGGTCTCCATGGGCGTGGCCGCGGTAAGGGGGGCTGGAGCCCCCCCAGCCCCGGTGGCAGATCCGCCCCTGTCTTTTCCAAATTCCAAATTTTTACGCTCTCTCTCCATCACATCGAATCTTTGGACATATGCATAGAACATTAAATATAGATAAAAAAACTAATTGCACAGTTTAGTTATAAATCACGAGACAAATCTTTTGAGCATAATTAGTCCATGATTGAATACTAATTACTAAATACCAACACCAACGAAAATGCTACAGTAACTAAATTCCATTTTTTTTGCATCTAAACACCCCCTTCGTCTCACCTTCTACTCCCTCTTCTAGACCTTCAGCCTCCATCCCCACCCCATCTGCTGTAGCCCGCGGATGCACCCACCTTGTCTGCCGATGCCCCTATATCTGCCGACCCTGTCCGCCTCTGAGGCTCTGACCTCAACCTGACCCGCCCCACTAGCCTCGCAACTGCCACCGTCCAGCGTGGCTCCTTACCTACAGCCTTGCCCACTCATTCGCGCAGGGCTATGTGTGCAGAGACGGAGCTTCTGGTCCGCACCTGGGCTAAGCCCAAGCCCACTCGTCCACTCATCCACATCGTCATCGAGGCCACCCACCCATGTCGTTGTCGAGCTCGCGTTTGCATATGGAGGACATCGTTTGGAGGGGACAACTGCGTACCTATAATTTCTGGGGATAGATGTGTCCCCAAATCTAGAGGAATAATCATCTATAAGAAAACTCCATCCTTAATTTCCCTAAACCAAACAATGGGACCAAATGAGATATCTCACCTCTGAATAAAAAAATCCTAAAAATGGGTAGTTTGCTAAGAATGTGTTTGGATTATTACATCTCCTTTTAACCAGGCTTATGGGATGCAGATTGGTTTGCCTATGGCTATATATCAAGTTTAGTTTGGCTCACCTCGTGCAGAAAAAGTGTGAGCCTAGTTCTAGATAAATTGAAGAATTAACCAGATTGAGCGCGTCTGGCTCGCTAATTATACTATTTTTTATTATAATAATGTTATTATTGGTTTACAATTAGTGTATAATAAGTTATATTAGTGTATTTTAAATTTGATTAAGCATAATAAAGTAAAGCAATGGCTGTTAAAGTATCACTCCGTCCCAAAATAAGTGTCGTTCCGCTCCCCGATGAGTCAAATGCTTTTAACTTTTACCAAACATATACAAAAAAATATATTAATATTTATAGTACATAATTAGTATTATTAGATATTGTTGAATCTATTTTCATAATAAACTTATTTGAAAATACAAATGTTGCTAATATTCTCTATAAACCAAGTCAAATTTATTTAAATACCATAGCGACACTTATTTTTGACTGAGAGAGTACACTAATGTGAGATTAAGTTTTCATCTTAATTTTATACGACATATGCCTTAGTGCAGGTAACCGAACACCCTTTGCCCAACCACAACCATACTGAATATAAATAGATATAGGCAATCAAACACATTGTCCTCATGTAAAATCAAGTTGGCCCAAGCCGTCAAGCCGTGCCATGAACTATGATCATGCGGGCAAGTGGGCAACTACCCAAAAGCGCCGTTAACACGCTCTAGTGAGTCCACCTCCACTGCTGTTAGGAGACCACGTGTGTGAGGATTTTTTGCGCAAACTTGCTAGTACTAATGTAATTACTCTTTATTTTGTTATATACAAAAATCAAAATTAAAATATACTAACCCTAAAATGTGCTATCTCGATCCAGTCAATCAAATTTGATGTTAAATACCTCCGTCCCATAAAATGAGTCGTTCTAGACTCAAACACGGCTACCAAGGCAGAAAGCAAATGATCAAAATGCCCCTATAGAGGAATCTAAGGAATGGGGTGCCGACCGCCCGGGAAGCAAGCTTCTCGCTAGGAGTTGGGGTCGCCTCGAGGCCAGCGGGACGCTCTGCCTCCATGCCGGCCGCTTCGCCCTAGGGCCAGTTGATCTCCCTTCAACAACGGCGGCCCGCTCGGCCTCGTCTCGACGCCGGGCAACTCCACCTTGAAGTAGCCAGATCCAGATCCACCAAGTGCGGGTTGCGCTGATTTCGTATCTGGACACCTAGACGAGCACTCCTCGCGCGGCGGTGGGAGGTGGGACTCTCCCAACGCGGTGCTCTCGCGCGGTGGTGGAAAAGAGCTGGGGCGCCGGTGGTGGAAAAGGGGAGGGAGGCCAACCACGGAGGAGAAGAGGATGGAGGGCGCCGGATCTTGGCGGAGGACAAAAGGGGGTGAGCACTGGACTCTCGCCGATAGAGAAGAAGAGGATACCGCCAGCGGGATGGAGATGGGCGCCTGCCATAGGGGTGGAGATGGGCGTCGGTTGAGGACGAGGGACGAAGGGAGCAGAGCGTAGAGAGAGGGAGGTGGGAGTGGGAGGGATAGAGGAATAGACCATAGGACCCACGTTAGCTAGCTAGAATGACATATTTAGTGGGACAAAGTTTGAACAATAGAATGACACTTTTATGGGAGCGAGGGAGTCCTAGCAGTTGTGCTACGTCAAGGCGAAAAGGTTTTCTTAATTCCTCCATGAATCCAGGTCTTTTTGACTCTACTGTAGACTCCATGGGATGATGGGACATGGCTGATGTGCCGATATCGATCTCCAGGATTTGGATTTTATTTGTCCGATTTGACATGTTGACCTGAGAACCCGAGCAGCTGGCAGCAGCAGCTGCTTCTGCAAACCCAACAACCATGATGACGGGCGCGAGAACTGCAGTTGCTGTCAGGCAGCCTGGATCGCTCCTTCCTTCCTTCCTGTGAAGGCTGTGAAGGCTGCGACGATGATGCGATGCATTTCATGATTTGGTACCAGGAGATGGATCGTGTCTGGATTCTCACAAGCCCTTTTTTTTCCGCCTCGTTTAGATTCCAGAGTCGGGGGTGGCCGACTCGGCACAGTGCCACTCCGACACTGTAGTACTTTTTGTTTTTTAGTGGTAATAATTGTCTAAATTTTGATTAATTAGGCTCAAAATGTTCGTCTCGCAAAGTACAACAAAACTGTGCAATTAGTTTTTGATTTCATCTACATTTAGTACTCCATATATATACCGACATTTTGATGTGATGGGGAATCTTCTTTTTGCATAGTGAAATTTGGGAGTGAATTTTGGAATCTAAACAAGGCCTTCGTGTGTTTCAAAGGGGAAAAAAAGACTGGCAGGAAGCACGTATTCAGGGTTCAGGCCACAAAGCAGGGCACAAGTCCAGTCTTGGAACTTGTTGTATTACACTGTACATGGCGTAGTAGAGTACTAGGAGTACTGCACTGTGAGTTGGGGGAGCTGTGGCCATTTTAACAGAGGACTTGAGCTAGAAGCAGGGTGAGCTCAGCTTGGCCTGTCGCGTACAGTATCTGGGCCTCTCGGGTAGTCAGGTGTCCGAGAATCTGTATTGCAGATTTGCAGTCTCCTCTTTCGTGAATGGAGTTTAAGGCGAGGGTTAGCGGACACATACCAGCACATCTGCATGCATTCCTGTCAGCAGTCAAGGGAGAGCATTGGAGCTTGATCTTTACAGCAGTTTTTATTTCTTGCTGTCCCAAGGCAACGGACCTCATGTAGCAACATTCAAGTTTGGCTTTGAACAATGGCTCATGCATGCATGATGTATGCTACTCTGACCATATCAGAACCACCATGGCAACATGGCGTGGCATGGGTTTTGAGCTGCCTCTCCATTATAGTAGGAGTATTCAGTTTCAGTAAACCGTCAAGAATGCGACTAATATGTGTAAGTTTTTTTTTTGAGATTGACTAATACTCTCTCCGTCCTTTATTATTTGTCGTTATTAGTGTGCGTGCTATAAGTTTGACTCAATTTATATAAAATACGTGCAATATTTGTATCTCCAAATAAATTTATTAAAAAACTAGATTCAAAGGCCTTTTCAATGATACTAATTATGTACCATAAATATTAATATTTTTAATATATATTGAGTCAAAGTTGTTTTTTGAAAAACGCAAACGATAGATATTTAGGGATAGAAGGAGTATGTGTAAGTCGGTTGTTGGCAGAATGATATACGGTGACGTTCTGTTTTCTTCAGGGATTTGGAGCAAATGGACCTTTCTGCAATCCACGACCTGGGCTTTCATCCCACGGCCCTTTCTAGTTTTGCTTGCTCTCACATTCCGTTGAGGTAGAGAAGATGTACTCGTTCCGTTTAGGAAACAATACAATTCTAGCACAGTATCGTAGTTTTATATCTTAAGTTTGATTAATTATAGATAAAAATTATCAATATTTATGATATCAAATAAATATTATTAGATTAATTACAAAATATATTTTTATAATAAATTATTTTGGAGCCATAAATATAAATAGTATTTAATAGTCGTAATATTTTTTGTTTTGGAGGAGTGAGTATAAATCTCGACCCCAAGATTTGGATTCTTCCATCTGATTGGACATGTTGACCCACACTCAAGTACTGTAGTACAGTACTCCGCATATGATGACACTTGACAGAGAGAAGTGAAATGCCCGTCAGGCCATTCTTCCGCTGCAGTCAGACAGAGCCGAACACACGACGTGTTTGACAGGGCTTCTCGCGGCTTTGGCTCTTACAGCAATATTATTTATAGGACTAGTTTTTTTTCTCTTAGGTTAAAATGAACTAGGAGTTAGAAGAAGCCACGATTTGTAGCTCTTTTGAATCCGGCTCCTCCGGTACTGCAGCGAGGAGCTGAAGTTCGAAGGAGCTCTGCCAAACACACCCATAGTATACTACTCTCTCCTTAAAAATCATTCTTATTCTTTTTAAGGGTTCTGCATCTAGTGAAAATAGATGTCTAATTATCTGTTTTATCTGATTTCATATATGATAAAATTTAAATATGGATATATGTATTGAATCCATTTCTGATATGGATGCTAAAATAATAAATGTACCTGAATCTGTTTCTCGTAACTTTTCTCTATTTAATTCCAGATCTGTATTAGAAAAAATCATAAAATATCCAATTGTATCCTAATTCGTGAGAATTATGCACATGATAAAACTATTTAAAAGTTATTTCCAATGGCAAACTATTAATGTCTAGTGATACAAAACCTAATATTGAAATATAGATATTCAGTTTAATTTAATATTGTCTTCATTAGTTTGAAGCTTGTATATTTGGTGTCTATATTTCAACGCATTATTTATTTCATTGTGTTGAACAGTATTTTCACATAACTTAATTTATTAATTTATTTATGAATGTTTTTATATATGATTGAAATGATTATTTATTTATAGATTTTCATTTTTATATACTTAATAATTAAAATATTTATTTTATGAATACAATATGTTATATACTCTTACTTTAATCTTGACTTGTATAATGATATTGTTATTCCAAAACTATTGATACTAGAATGCTGCCCATGCTAATGCTACAGTATCATCTAGAACCATAAACTAACAAACCAAAGGATAATATGATAGTTGATCATGAATAAAAATGAACAGCACAAAAAAGTCCATGTTACCCTAATAAAAAAAATAGAATTTAACAGCATTAATGACCATATCCATAGCCTAGGTTTTTTTATTTGTTTTAAAAACTTAAGTCACAAATCTTTGTGAAGATCAACACAGTTAAAAATTCAATCCTTCATCCAAAGATTCATACCATAGCCAAGGTTTTCTCCATCTTAATAGTATATTGCTCGAGGTAACGCTACGGTGATATTTAGGGTATGACATATTAAACAACCAAAATGTGGTATATGTTTTGATGGCTTGTAATTTGAAAACATAATAAAAAAACACGAATTCGATCACAACCAATGATATATTAAATATTTGTATTCTGTAAAATTATATCATCCCTAAAACATTAACCACGCAATGTTGCGCAATAAGAGAGTTGTTTTCCGCAACCAATTCTACCACCTCAGCCATCCACCAGAAAAAACAAGCACAAAACAGCACACACAATGTCCGAAGTAGATGGTCAGATGCATCAGTGACACCACCCATCCTTACATACTTGTCTCAGACAATTCTAAGTTCGATGGATCACCACATCCAAGTACAAGTAAGCAGCAGACGAATCTAAACACTGGATGAAATCACACCAAACAGCCGCTACAGCAGTCGTATAGAGCCACAAACACGAGAGGGAGGGTGTAACAACCTAGGTGTTAGAAAGGCCGTTCACACTAAACATGAAACCATTAACTTGGTTAATGATTGGTTATGAAAGAAACATGAGAAAAAGAAATAAAAAATTTCGAAGGAACAAAATTAAAACAAATTTGTTAAATAAGAATGTTGCATGTTAGGACAACTCAATTATGCCAACTATAAAAAGTCTAACTCTCAAATTACATCTTAAGTTGGTCAACCAGACATAAGAAGGTTATAGAAGCAAGCTTAGGCAAAACTAAAAATTTATCACATGGGCCATGCATGGAACACAAATCTATATATAGTCACACTTGAAATAAAGCATTTTCAACCTACTAATAACAAAGAAGGTACCTTGACTAAATATTCTACAAATGGTTCTCATGATAGGCTCTAATTGAAACAACTATAATTCACTTAAGTCAACACTAATCAACAAACAACTTATGTTAATGTTTCTCTACTATGGTGTAATACCCCAAGAATGAATGCCATAAATATGATTTTTATTATGGGTCAAGTATTTTTCAGCAAAGGTTGACTGGAATTAAGGAGAGACGAAAATTTGACTTTTTGATCCGTTGCTCGGATAGATAAATAGAGACCACCAATGCGTAGAACTCGTCGAATACTTGCCGATTGACTATCCATTTGCTTTAATCGGACTGTGAATGGTGGAGTTATGTTAATTCTTAGTTTTAAGAAGAAAAAATAAAAAAAGAAAATTAAAAAACCTCACGTACCTGATAGGGAGGAGTCGATCCTTTCCTCTCGTGTGTTTCCTCTCTCCCTGAAAGAGAAGAGGGAGAAGGGAGAGGAAGGGAGGTTCTAAGGTTTGCTGCCGTCATCCGCCGCCGTCGTAGGCCACGGTGCCGTTCTTCCTTGGACTGTTGGTTAGACATCATCTCCTCTCCTTGTTTTGGCCCTCAAATTTTTTGTTCCCTCGCTGTTCATGATGGATATACCATGTTCATCGTAGATCAGAATGGTGAGATGGTCATAGTGGCGTAGATCGTCGTGAGGTGGAGAAGAGAAAGGAGGGAAGGAGTGGATCGTCGATAACTTGTCGTCGTGTTCGCTGTGGTTGACCTATGTGAGATGCCAAATCCTAATCCCCTTCTTTGGAGCCTGTTTCATGGATTGAATCATCTAATTGGAAAGGGTTTAGTTGGAGTAAATCCCGAAATTGATCTCATTCACGTTCTGAATTTCCATCAGACTGGGCAGTTTCAGTTCATCACCATTTTAGGGTATCTTAATGGCGATAATAAATTTTATCACTGTGGAAAAAGTTGTAGAGGACTTCAATATCTTTCCTTTGACACCAAGATCACCCTCATAGCCTCTGTAGTTTTGGACATATGGTTTTTCTAAGAACGCTGCTTTGCAGTGGAGAGAATCTGCACAGTTTTAGATCTATCCAGTTGTTGGCTCTCTTAATGGACGAATCTGAACTTGTGATATAAATGAAAGTTGTAGAGTTTTTCTTAATCTTTCTATAGTGTTATAGAACACATCTTTTGGATGAGTATATCTCCAGTTATGAGTATATCTCCAGTTATGGATTTTATAAGATTGCTGCCCTGTTTTGGTCGTCAGAGAACTTCAGTTGAGTTAAGAGGATGTTTAGGCTATCTTGAAACTCTCATATGCCGAATCTTTATATATCAAAGTTGTAGATAATCAAGTTTTCTATCATCTGATGGATTTTCAGATTTTTTGTTGAATGAATGGTTATTTGTCTATGGCAAAGAGAAGGGATAGTGCTGCTATCATGATCGATAGCGAGTCAGTTGATGCTTAAACGGCGGGTTTAGGACGTTCTAGTGTGTTATTTGTTGTTTGTACTTGTTGGTATGATGATATTGGTACTAATGTTGGCTTATGATCAGGTGGCTTGCCTTCGCAGCGTGCCTAGCTCCTTTCTTTGATCATCTGTAAAGGCAAGTAAACATGGCGTTGTGGTCCACATGCTTTAGCTTTGTTGTTTGAATTGCCTCTACTAAATTTTCAGTATCTCACACTAAACATATAATCTAAAATTTGAAGTAATTTGCTTTACTTTGAAGTATATGATTTCATATATTGTGGTATTACTTTTGAATTATGAAGTATATGAAGTGCATACGTGGCAACATTTGCATTTGCACTTCTTTCGTTGATATGCATGTGAAGAAACTGTAGCCAAATTGGTGCGGTAAGTACCGGTATAGTAACACACGTTGATGAGCAATGTGGTTGCAGTCCTCACTCCCTCTTCTTGGGATATGTGGGTAGAAGTGAAGTCAAGCATTGCATTGCATCAATTGCATTGTACTTGGAAGTATATTAATATTACTATGAAGTAGTTCATGTCTCTATTATTATGCTATTTAAATCTGATGCTTAATCGAACTATGATTTGAATAACTTGGTTGAAGTAGTCTGCTTGCTGAGGTGTAGATAACTCTAATGACCATAGTCACTTAATGAAACATGTAGATAAAGTTGTGATCTTGGTCTTTTGTGTTGGCCGCCACACTTAGGTTGTCACACCCAGTTTTAAGAATAAAACCAGATATACACTATATGTGAAATAAAAGAGTCAAATCTCACATATAGCCGCAGATAAATGTAATACCAAGAGACAAATGCTTAATATACATAACTCAATAGTATAAAATATACCTTAGAGAGCAACACAGCGGAAAGACAGCTCCGAACACCGGGTGTAGACTTCACTCCAGGAACAAACTATCTGATTGATCACAAGCCTATTAACTCCAGAGACTATCCTGAGGTGTGGGAAATAGCAAGAGTGAGTCCATGTCGAACTCAGCAAATATATCATGGGGTTCATAAGGCTCAAAAGTTGACACTGGTTTACTGCGATTAACTTTTAGTGAGTCGTCTTTTTAGCAATTGAGTAGCAACAAGTTTAACATAAGCCCAAATAACCTCATGATCATGTAAACGTGAATAACGTATAGCAAGAAACAATAATCATTAGTGAGCATCAATATCATCAATATTATCATTATCATCAGTGTTCATCATTTATTCTGTAAGGGTCCAAGGCCACTCGTGACCGTGAGCACGACTGTTATAACAGTTTTACACTCTGCAGAGGTTGTACACTTTTACCGTGAGTCGTGATTTACCCTTTTGCCCGAGGTAGCTAATCTCTTGACCCACTTCCAAGGAAGGTCGGCAGGGTTCACTATGAAGTCTTTCAAAGGTTCGTCTAACAGGTTAGGGCCGCTAGGTTTCATCAGTCAGTCTGTGTGATACAATCACGCAGGGATCCACAGTCTGTTTTTCCCCATTTACGCCACAAGGGTAACCTCTAACAAGCTATAAAATGTCCTTCTATATGACTAAAGCCAGAGCCATATAGCCCTCACAGTTGTACTGTAAGTCCCGGATGTTCGCTTACAGATAAGTCCTTAAGGAGAGAAACTAGAGCACCATAAAAACAACCAAATATGCTCTAGCCCTCTTGAGCCATGTTTCTATAAAGCATCTTTTAAACGTTTATTGCATATAACATTAGTCAAGTTACAGATCATGGTTATTTATCTTGAGCACTAGCATAATACTACCCAATGCAATGTTACATGGGTGTCAAGGTACAAGATACAAAAATTAGGATATCCTTAGTGGTAACAAGGTAGACACATGCACATGAATTAAGTGTATTAAAGGTGAATAGGAAATAAGGATGATCCCATGCTATACTTGCCTTAAATTGAGATCCTTTCTCTGATCCAAATCTTCAATTAATAGCTTCTTGAATCTCCACGTAAATCTCACTGACTGGACTTGATCAATAAATCACTACACACGCATCGAGCAATCATACGAAGCAAACAATGAATAATAATTAGAACAGTACACCAAACAATTAAAGAAATTTATAAACTAACCTACGCGTTGCTACGAACACATAAACTCGGAAAACACGCTAATCGGAGCTACGGTGAAAGAAATACATACATCGAAAGATTTTGTTGTATAAAACAGAAAATTATAGGTCTCATTTTGTCGGTACCAATGGTATAGGGGTACCCATATTTAATGATAATAAAAATCAAAACGACTAAGCCGCGCCCAAGCTCGGCCGCACACCGGGTCCGCCTCGTACGAGGGCAGCTTGACGGAGTGCCTCGACTGCGCTCCGGCTCCAACTCGTACGAGGCACCCACGACGAAGGCGCCTCGACCGCGTCCCGCCCCGTACAGTAAAGTACCTCGACCGCCCACCGGGAACACTCCGACTCGTATGACCCCGGGTCGACATGCTCGACCCCCTCTCTTTACCTACCCCAGGACAAAAGCCATAGCATTTAATGCAATTACCTGCTACCACCTACCGGCATGGCTGCGACCAGGGTCGACGTGGGAACAATGCCAGTGTCAGTCCTCACTGTTTTACTGCCCATCCCGTGATGGGAGGTGAAAACCGTCACTGTACCCACTTTACCGTGCACTGTACGTCACTAGTCACCCTCGAGGGAGGACACGACAAAACCCGTACACTGCAATCCCGGGGATTCAGACTTATCCGTTCGGTCTCGACCCGGCCTCGACCCGGCCTCGACGCTCAGCATGACTCAACAGGGAAGAAAGGACGGCATGGCACGGCGCTCTGAGTCATTTCAGTGTCTCGTCCTCTACGTCACCATGGTGTCCAGGGATGGCCTTCCATTCCTAGGGCACGTCGTAACAGTCACCTTAACAGGGATCGATAAAACATCATCTCAAGGCTCCCGTCATCCTGGCCTCCTCTGGCCCTATAAAAGGGCAGGCTAGGGCTCTACAACGGGGGAAAAGACAACGGGCAACAAGCCAGACACAAGATAGAGATCAACATCTCAAGCAATCATCCTTGTATTCTTTTTTCCTCTTTGAGACTTGGGCTTGCCGCTCTCTCTCACAAGCTTGTAACCCCTACACGAGCACCTCGGTGCAAGGAAATACAAACCTCTCCCTCCCCGCTGGACGTAGGGCCTTCTTTTGCCCGAACCAGGATAAACCCCCGTGTGTTCTCCTAGCATCACCATCTAGGAAAGGGACACGCAGCATTTACTCGTTGGTTTAGGGCCCCCTCGGGACCGAACACCGACAGTTGGCGCGCCAGGTAGGGGATCGCTGCGTGCCAACGTCGCTTTCCCGCCTTTTTTCCTGGATGGCTGACCCCGAACGCCCTATCCCGTTGGCCACGGTGATCTGGTTCGGGAGTTTGGAGTTCATGTCGCTTGGCTATGGCTACGACATGGTCCTACTCCCGCCCAGGCACCCAACCGATGAAGATTATGAGCTCTCCCAGCCTGGGGGAGCAATCTGCCGGTACCGTCGCTCCAGACAGGCGAGAGCCGCCCGACGACGACGAGCCCGGCGCAACCATCGTCTTCACCTTGCGGAGGGTGATGGGATTCCCTGGTCCGACACCCCCTAGCCAGGCGCCGGCCTAGATTTCCTCGTGGAAAGACTGGGTAGGATGAGCTTGACTGAGGGTAACATGCCAACGGAGAATCCCGCCGCTCCCCCGCCTGGTGAGACACCACTGCTCGGAGCACCCGTTCCGGCGTGGATAGCGACATCTCCATCGCCATTCCCGTTTGGGCTAGACTCGGCTGCCCGGACCTATGCTTCCTCCGTAAGCACTAGCATGAGTGCCTACGAGGAGCTCCCCGGGCACCATCTACGCTCCACTCTGGACCTCGTTGCATCCACGCCAGCCTCTGATTATCTGGACTCTACGGAGACTCCGGAAACAGGGCCCCGTGAGACCGCTTCCCGGTGTCACGATCACGGGAGCGACTTGCGACGGCCTCACATTCCCCCGTCATACTACTACTTTGGTGCTCCTGACTCTGACTCGGCTGATGACACCTATGATCCGACCCGCGAATGCTTCAACATCGATGTTGAAAGCACGTCGGAATCTGAGGACGAAGAGCCAGTCGAAGGAAGGCACACGCCACCTCATGTCGAGCTTCCTGCTGAGCAAGACGACCCTCAGTTCCTTGTGGATCAAGGAATGCAGCTCGAGCAGATTCATGAGTTGCAGGACAGGCTTGACGAGGAACGAGAAAACCTGCATCTACTCCAACAAACCCTCGAGCGTGAGCGCACGGAACGCGCACTTGGCGGGAGAGCTCGCGAGAGAGCTCGCGACGTCAACCGTCGCATCAACGAGGACCGGGTGGTCGAGCCCCCGGTTTTCGCTCGAGCCAGCCAGAACGTCATCGCCACCGCCATGCTCCTCCGCAACATGCCCGAGCCGTCAAACCCCGACGCCCGTCGGGCTCGAGACGAAATCCGAGAACTTCTCGAGACCGCCGCCATGCAGCAGGCCGAGAGCTCTGCCTCGAGGCGACGTGAGCCAGCCTCGGAGCGGATCATCGAGCCCTCCCGACAGGAGAGAGAAGCCTCGGTTCACCCCGAGCCTGCCCGGTGAAACCGGGTAGCTCCAGCCCCTGAGCCCACCACCAACGACCGCGAACCTCGAGACACCCGTGGCAACATCGTCGAGCGCCGCACGCGCAAGCATGGTGACGGCGTGGCTCGAGGCTACCACGTGCACAGGGGCGGACACTACGACAGCTCAGAAGATCATAGTCCTTCACCCGAGCCTCCGGGCCCTCGGGTCTTCAGCAAGGCCATCCATGAAACGGTGCTCCCGGCTCGTTTTCGCCCTCCTACGACTCTCACCAAGTACAACGGCGAAACCAAACCTGAACTTTGGCTCGCCGATTTCCGCTTGGCGTGTCAGCTGGGCGGGGCCACCGACGACCGGGTCATCATTCGATAACTCCCCCTGTTCCTCTCCGACACCGCCCGAGCCTGGCTCGAGGATCTCCCACCTCGACAGATCCATGACTGGGACGATCTCGTGAGGGTGTTTGAGGGAAATTTCAAGGGGACCTACATGCGCCCTGACAACTCGTGGGACCTCCGGAGCTGCAAGCAGAAACCGGGTGAATCCCTCCAGGATTACATCCGGCGCTTCTCCCGGCAGCGTACCGAGCTCCCCAACGTCACCGACTCCGACGTGATTATGGCCTTCCTCTCCGGCACCACCTGTAAGGAGTTGGTCTGAGAGTTGGGCCGTAACACTCCACTCACTGCCAACGAGTTGATGGACATCGTCACCAACTTTGCCGCCGGCGAGGAGGCGGTTGGTGCAATCTTTGGTAGTGACCAAGTCAAGGGGAAGCAGAAGGTCGACGATCCCGCGAGCTCCACCCGGGGCTCCAAGAGAAACAACCGGAAGAAGAAGAAAGGCCAGCAAGGCAAGCTCGAGGCCCCGGCCGACGAGCTCGTCGCTGCTACCGAGCGCAAGAAGCCTCGAGCCCCCCCCGGCGGGGGCATCTTCGACAAAATGCTCAAAGAGCCGTGTCCCTACCACAAGGGACCCACTAACCATAACCTCGAAGACTGTCACATGCTCCGCAGGTACTTTGAGGGTGTCGACGTCAAGAAGGACGACAAGAAGGAGGACCCTAAGAGTGACGACAAGGTTGGGGGTTTCCTCGAGATCCACGACTGCTTCATGATCTACGGAGGACCCTCGACCCGCCTCTCGGCGCGCCAGCGCAAGCGAGAACGGCGTGAGGTTTTCTCAGTACAAATGGCAGTCCCCCGCTTCCTTGATTGGTCTGCGGTGGCCATCACTTTCGACCGTGATGATCACCCAGACTACATCCCGAATCCAGGAGTTTACCCGCTCGTTGTTGACCCCGTCATCGCCAACACACGCCTCACCAAGGTGCTCATGGACGGCGGAAGCAGCCTCAACATTATCTACTCCCAGACCCTCGACCTTCTGGGGGTCGAGAGAGCGCGCCTCCAACCTAGCGTCGGGGACTTCCACGGAGTCGTGCCAGGGAAATGGGCGGAACCCCTCAGACGGGTCGATCTGCCTGTTTGTTTTGGCACACCGGCCAACTTCAGAAAGGAAATGCTCACTCTCGAAGTAGTCGGATTCCGTGGAACGTACCACGCTATCCTTGGGCGCCCATGCTACGCCAAGTTCATGGCAGTCCCGAACTACACCTACCTCAAGCTCAAGATGCCAAGCCCAAATGGCGTCATCACTGTGGGGCCCTCATACGAACATGCCTACGAGTGCGACGTCGAGTGTGTCGACCACGGCGAGGCTGTTTTGGAGTCAGTGGCCTTGGCTGCGGACCTCGACGGTCTCGCCAATGAGATTCCCGACCCAAAGCACCATGCCGGCAGCTTCGAGCCCGCGGAAGACGTCAAGGTTGTGCCCCTCGACCCGGCTGATCCCGCGGGAAAGGCGCTGAATGTCAGCGCCACCCTTGATCCTAAATAGGAAGCAGTACTCGTCGACTTTCTCCGCGCAAACGCCGACATCTTTGCGTGGAGTCCCTCGGATATGCCGGGCATACCCAGGGAAGTCGCCGAGCACGCCTTGGAGATCCGGGCCGGGTCCAAGCCGGTGAAACAATGCCTGCGCCGCTTCGATGAGGAGAAGCGCAGGGTCATCGGCGAGGAGATACACAAGCTGCTGGAGGCCGAATTCATCAAGGAAGTTCATCATCCTAAGTGGCTAGCTAATCCTGTATTAGTTAAGAAAAAGAGTGGGAAGTGGAGGATGTGTGTAGACTATACTGGTTTAAATAAAGCATGTCCAAAAGTTCCCTTTCCTTTGCCACGCATTGATCAAATCGTTGATTCCACCGCGGGATGTGAAACTCTCTCGTTCCTAGATGCATATTCCGGCTACCACCAGATCAAAATGAAGGAGTCCGACCAGCTCGCGACTTCATTCATTACCCCATTCAGCATGTATTGCTACGTTACGATGCCCTTCGGTCTCCGAAACGCAGGGGCTACGTACCAGCGATGCATGCAGCACGTTTTCGGCAAACACATCGGGTCGACCGTCGAGGCTTATGTCGACGACATCGTTGTCAAAACAAAACAAGCCGACAATCTGGTGAACGACCTCGACGTTGCGTTCAAATGCCTCTGGGCAAAAAACATCAAACTCAATCCTGAGAAATGCGTCTTTGGCGTTCCTCGAGGTATGCTTTTAGGATTCATCGTCTCTAAACGCGGCATCGAAGCCAACCCCGAAAAAATCTCTGACATAACCAAGATGGGCCCCATCCGAGATCTGAAGGGCGTACAGAGGGTCACAGGCTGCTTGGCGGCACTCAGCCGTTTCATTTCGCACCTCAGCGAAAAAGCACTCCCTCTGTACCGTCTCTTGAAGAAATCAGAGCATTTTTCCTGGACCCTCGAGGCTGAGGAAGCTCTCACAAAACTTAAGGCCACACTCTCTAACTCACCAATCCTCGTCCCTCCAACCCCAGGGGAACCGCTCCTACTTTATGTTGCTGCAACGTCACAAGTAGTCAGTGCGGTGCTGGTTGTCGAACGGGCCGAGGAAACACATACCTTGCCCGTCCAGAGGCCGGTCTACTTCATTAGCGAAGTGCTCTCAGAAACCAAGATCCGATACCCACAGATCCAGAAACTGCTATACGCCGTCGTCCTAACACGGCGCAAGCTCCGACACTACTTCAAAGGTCACCCGATTACTGTGGTTTCTTCTTTCCCCTTGGGAGAGATAGCCCAGAATCGGGAAGCCTCGGGTAGGATTGCCAAATGGGCGGTCGAGCTCATGGGCGAAACCTTGTCCTATGCGCCGCGCAAAGCTATCAAGTCACAGGTGTTAGCAGACTTTCTGGCTGAGTGGACCGACACCCAACTCCCTCCTGCACAGCTCCAGGCAGAGCTGTGGACCATGTACTTCGATGGGTCATTGATGAAAACAGGAGCAGGCGCGGGCTTGCTCTTCATCTCGCCCCTCGGGGTTCACATGCGCTACGTCATCAGGCTTCATTTTCCTGCATCTAACAACGTCGCCGAATACGAGGCGCTCGTCACGGGATTGAGAATTGCCATCGAGCTCGGGGTCCGACACCTTGACGTTCGAGGCGACTCCCAGCTCGTAATCGATCAGGTCATGAAGAGCTCGAGCTGCCGTGACCCCAAGATGGAAGCTTATTGCCAAGAGGTGCGGCGCCTCGAGGACAAGTTTCACGGCATCGAGCTCAACCACATCGCACGCAGATATAATGAGGCTACCGATGAATTGGCAAAAATCGCGTCCAGTCGAACTACGGTTCCACCAGACGTTTTCACAAAAGATCTCTAGCAGCCATCCGTCGACCTTGGGCCAGATGGAGGGGTCGACGGGACGTCACTTGACCCCCCACCTGAGGCAGAAGCCCCCTCGACCGGGGCTGAAGCCATGCAGGTGGAAGGTTTGACCCCACCATCTGACCTCGAGCCGGACTGGCGCGTCCCGTACCTCAACTACCTTATCCGAGGGGACCTCCCCTCGGATAAGACCGAGGCTCGACGGATCGCTCGCCAAGCCAAAATCTTTGTGATCATTGGCGACAGTAGGGAGCTATACTGCCGTAGCCCTACTGGCATCCTCCAACGCTGCATCACAAATGAGCAAGGCAGGGACCTACTCAGCGATCTTCACTCGGGTGCTTGCGGTCACCACGCAGCACCTCGAACCCTCGTCGGAAATGCCTTTCGACAAGGATTCTATTGGCCGACCGCGGCCTCCGATGCTGTCAAGCTGGTACGCTCCTGCAAGGGTTGTCAGTACTATGTGAGACAAACCCACCTTCCGACACATGCCCTGCAAACTATCCCCATCACATGGCTGTTTGCCGTTTGGGGGCTCGACCTTGTCGGACCCTTGAGAAGGACAACTGGCGGCTTCACCCACTTGCTCGTCGCAGTTGACAAATTCTCCAAGTGGATCGAGGCCCGCCCTATCACCAGCATCAGGTCCAAGCAAGCTGTGCTCTTCTTCACCGACATTATTCATCGCTTTGGGGTCTCCAACTGCATCATCACGGACAATGGCACCCAGTTTACTGGTAAAAAGTTTTTGGATTTCTGCGACAACCACCACATCCATGTGCTCTGGTCAGCCATGGCCCATCCAAAAACAAACGACCAGGTGGAACGTGCCAATGGCATGGTCCTACAAGGCCTGAAACCCAGAATCTTTGACAAGCTAAACAAACATGGCAAAAGATGGGCTGCCGAGCTGCCCTCGGTCCTGTGGAGCCTAAGAACGACGCCGAGTCGAGCCACGGGGTTCACTCCGTTCTTCTTAGTCTACGGGTCTGAGGCAATGCTCCCAACAGATATAGAATACGGATCCCCAAGGTTGAAAGCCTACAGCGAAAGAAATAACGACGCCGCAAGAGAGGACGCCCTCGACCAGCTCGAGGAAGCCCGAGATGTGGCCCTATTACATTCTGCCAGGTACCAGCAGGGTCTCCGATGCTACCATGACAGACACATCCGCAAGCATGACCTCAACGTCGGCGACTTGGTGCTACGGCGGAACCAAAACACCAGGGGACGGCATAAGCTCACGCCACCATGGGAAGGACCGTACATCATCGCAGAAGTGCTAAAGCCGGGCACCTACAAGCTATCCAACGAGAAGGGCAAAATCTTCACCAACGCTTGGAACATTGAACAGCTACATCGTTTTTTTCCTTAGAAAGCCTCGAGGCTCTGTATTTCCTTTTTCATCAATAAAGAATACAGCGATGTTTCAAACTTTCGTTTTACAATGAGGAAGGATCGATTCTGCACTTCCAGAATCGACCCTCCCTCGGGGGCTACAAGGGGGGAACCCCCAGTCCCCAAAAAAACTTGCACTCTTTTTTAAATTTAAGAACCGCTTCTTAGATCGACGGCACCGCAAAAGCACCCTAAGGGCTCTTGAGCTAGCAGCATTGCCTACGCCTCCAAGGATACGGTACCTCCGCTCACCCCTCACGCCTTCTAGAGGTGTGACTTCACGATAGAAGGATCTAAATAACGGTTCCTAACTTTGAAAAAGAACACACCCCCTGTCGCTCAGATCAGGCTCTCACACGATATACAAGGCCGCAACATCACCCTGAAGCTCGAGGGCAGTTGAGCCGTGAGATTACTCACGCCTCCGAGGCTACGGTACCTCCACTCGCTCCCTTGCGCTAAAGGACGCAACTGCGTGCTAAGTAAATCACACGAGAACACAATCCAAGCGATAAAGGGAAGAAAAGCTCGAATAAAACTAAATTCACCACGAACCGGTTTATGTTTCAAGTTCTTAGAGCCCCCGAGGCCACCACGACCAAAATTCAAAGTACTAACTTATTACATGGGCCTTTGCACCCAGATTTGGCTCACAGGCCCTCGTCGTCAGCAGGCGGAACCACCTCAGCTTCAAAAAGCGAGGCCAGACGGCTCCTAGGCCCTTCCGCGGCTTCAATTAGCTCCAGGCAGGCGTTCTCGTTCTCGTCGTCCGTCCGATCCGGGTCTGTGATGAAGCCGTCAGCAACGAGCTCCATGTCGAACACAAACCCAGAACGGACGACGGCCAGCGCCCTCTTTACACCGTGGTGGAGGCTTCCCCGTATCTTCTCCCGGGCGAGGCGGCCCAGCGCCGCCATCCGATGGATGAAGGAGTTCCCCGGAACATCTTCCCCGGTGTCGGCGTCGGGCTCGACCCCCAGGCCGTCACACACGGTGGTGATCGCGCCCTCGAGCAGCTGGGTCCTCCGGGTCTCGGCCTCGAGGAGGCTCTGGAAAGAGTTGGCAGATGAGTGGGCCGCCCGATTCTCCCTCTCCAGCTCTGAAACACGATAAAACAAATTAATGCCTAACACAAGGCCTTGACGCTGTGGCCGCAACAGTCACACTTACCCTCGATATGGGTCTGCAGGCCCACGACCTCGTTGCGAAGCCCCCCGCACGTCCGCTCGAGCCCTAGGAGGGCGCTGTCCTTGTCACTGATGGTCGCCTTCAGCGCCTCGATCTCCTGGCGAGCGGACTCGAGAGCCACGTCCCTCTCCCGGACGGCTCCGTTCAGCGTCGTCACTTCGTCCTTTAGGGCACCAAGACGAGCAGAGGCCTGCTCGACCTCAACGTTGAGGGCGTCACGCTGACGGCTGACCTAGGAGACGTCCTCCTCGAGCTCCTTCACCCGTGCCGACAGGGGCTCGAGGTCCCTGCGGGCCTGGGCAGCCTCCTCCCGGGCCTTGTCCATATCAGTGCACATCACAGCTTCGGTCGCCCAAGCCTGCATCGCCTCCTCCTTCACCGCCGCGTATGCGACGCGCAGCTCAGCCATTTCGGCGTTCCGATCGGAAAGCCGTTTCTGGGCCTCCTCGACCAGGACCTGTTGCTGAGACAGCGCGGCCCACACGCCACTCTCATCCCGGATGAAGAGTGACTTGCGGCGGGAGTACTCCTTCAGCTCCTGAACGCAATGCAAAAAAACCAAAAAGGTCAAAAAGCCGAGGGAAAAAGACACCAAGGAAACCACGAAGAAAGCCGACGGGTCGATCATACCTCGGTGGCATCCCGGATACTCCGCGACACGGCCTCGGACACCACATGGAGCAACCGATCGAGGTGGCGGTGTCGGGGTACTCCCAGTGGTGCACCTCATCCCTGTCATTCAGGGTGAAGATGGGCTCGGCGTCGGGGTTCGCGGCGTCCCTAAACTGGAGGGATGGCCCCCCCACCTCGGTATCTCCGCCTCCGCCCGCGCTATGGCCAGCGCGGCGATGTCGGGTCACGACGACGATGACCCGGCCGGGGCGTCTCCCGGTCCCGCGGAAGGACCGGCCTCGCCCGCAGTGCCCGCCTCTCCAACAGCCGTCAAGGCACCGGCCTGATCCGCAGCCTCACCCCCTCGACCCCCATCACTTGCTTCCCTTTGTCCAGGGGGGTATCGTCGAGGGTAAGGTCCACGGTCACGGGCGCCCGCCCTTCTAAGGGAGCCGGCCCCTCGACCACCGGCGCCTTCGGAGCCGGCCCCTCAACCACCGGCGCTTCCTGAGCCGGCACCTCGACCGTCGGCGGCTCCGGCGCCGGCGCCTCGACCGTCGGCGCCCCCGGAGCCGGCGCCTCAACCTTCGGCGCCTCTTCTTTTGGAGCTCCGGTCGGGGGCTCGACGGCCCCGCCCTCCACCGTACCCGCCGGCTCCACCGATGGGTCTTGCTGCGGCCGCGACCCCCTCGCCAGGGCCGCCTCCTGTCCTGGTGCCGACGCGACCTCCTCCATGGTCACGTCAGCACCCGCCTGCTCCACGCCGCGGACGGATGCTTCACCCGTCACGGCCTTGACGGCAGCCTCGGCCATCGGCGACGGCCTGGGCTCCGCCTCGACCGCACTAGGCGCCTCCGCCTCTGCCGGACCGGACCCCTCCGCGGTGGAATCAGGGCCAGCGACCACCGGGGCACCTGCCGCCCCCTGCTGTTGTCGCAGACGCCCCTTCGCGGCCTCGACCTGGTGAACCCAGGCCGCATCCTGCTCCGCCGTCCGGTTAAGGACAACGGCGCTGGCCCGCAGCGACTTCACGGGGGTAGGCTCCATTGGCTCCGCCTTCCGCTTTAACCTGCAAAGTGAGAAAAAATGTCAGCCAACGGATCCAGAGAAAGGCAAAACAACCAAGCAGAAACACTCACCCGGAAATTGGCACCAAGGGCCTCGACCCCGTGCGATCCGAACCTCCCGGGGCGGCCGACGGTGGCCTCGCAGCGGCCCCACCAGCAGACCGGGCACTCCTTGGGGCCCTGACCGGCGCGTCGCCCTGCGCCTTCTATGCCTCCGAGGCCAGCTGGCCTCGGGTTCTCACGCCTACCGACGCCGCCACCGATGATGACGCCGGCACCACCGTCCCAGCCCCTACCCGAGCTTGCGGGGCCGGGGCTGGTGCAGGCACCCCCGTTGACCCCTCTTGCTGGGTCCGGGGTAAAGCGGCCCCTCCCGTCGAGGGGCCCGTCTCCTTCTTCGTCTTCTTCTTCTCCTTCTCCTTTTCCTCCTCCTCCTCGGTCTCCTCGACCACGACGACCGAGGAGGACGACCCCCCGATGGGCTCCAGCAGGGGGCGAATGTTGGGGAGGTCCCCCAGTCCGGTCGCGGCCTCATACCGCGACAGGGCGTCGTCGTCTTCGCCGCTGCTGTCGTCGTCCTCCCCCGAGATCGTCTCGGAAGGCGACGGCGCCAGAGGGACCCCATCGATGGTCTGCTGGCGTCGGAGCTTCTTCAACGCCTCCGCCTCTTTGGCCTTGCGGATTGCCCGCTTCTTGGCCGTCTCCTTGGTTTTCTTCTTCTTGGAGGCATGCTGGCGTCGAGCCTCCTGGGCGGGCCGGTCCTCTAGGACAGGCGGACGCGTCTCCCGCAACGCCGACAGATCCTGCGCGCCGGCCTCGACCAAATCAGCAAAATCCAAAAACAAACAAAACTAGCAAACATACCAGCCCAAAGATACTCACCACGGGCTCGAACCCTTCGGTAGGCCTCATAGGGACCCGGTTGACCTCCTCCACCTTGAAGTTCCCAACCATCCGGCGCGCTCGCCGGACGACCTCCTCGAGGGTAAGGGATTCATGGGACATCCGGGTCCCCTCCAGAGGTGCCTCCGGGGTCATCTGGTCGAGGCGGAGACGACGTCGGCACAGCGGCATCACTCTGCGGCGGTGGAAGGCCGTAGCCACCGCCGCCGCCATCAAGCCCCGAAGACGAAGCTGCTGCAACGCCGCCAGCAGCGGGTCCAGGCGTGGCTTCTCGGCTTCCGGCACTCCGTACGTCCAGCGGTCCTCTCGAGCGGTCAGCACGCGGCCGGTGTACCTCGGCAACTGATTTTCATCGTTGCGGAGGTAGAACCAACCCTCGTGCCACCCGCTGTTCGAGGAGATGAGGCGAGCCGGGATGTACAGATCCGCCTGGCTCGACCTCACCTGCAGGACGCAGCTCCCTACTCGAGCCGCGGCCAGGACCCCCTTCTCCCCCGCCCTCCTGGCGAAGAGCTCAGCCTTGAAGAGGTGAAGCCACAGGTTCCACTGCGGCTCCACCCCAAGGTAGCCCTCGCAGACCGCCGCAAAAATGGCGGCCTGCGCGACGGCGTTGGGGGCGAGGTGGTGAAGCTCCACCTGGTAGTAGTGGACGAGCGCGCGCATGAAGGTGGATGCAGGAACGCCGAACCCCCGCTCGTGGAAGTAGACGAAGCTCACCACGTACCCCTCCGGGGGCACCGGCTCCCGGTGGGCAGGAGGCGGCGCCATCCACTCCGGCTGTGACCGACTCGTCCTCGGCCGCAGCAGCCCGTCCTCGACCAACTCCTCCAGCCTCCTCTCCGTCACCGAAGAAGCGGCCCAGTCGTCGGCCGGGAGGATTTGGCTCTTCCCCGCCATCGGTGTTATCGGGAGGGGGGTGGGCGAAGAGGATGCGGTGGCGGCGGCGAGGTGGGCGGAGAGCACAAGAAGGCAAGGGCTGTCTGGGGCTGAAGATGGCAAGAGCACAAGGAACCGGTGAGGAACACAAACCCCTAGGTTTTGCTTTTATATGCCCGACGGAAGCCCAATGGCCGCGCGAAAAGGTAGGAACAGTTTCCCACATTAAATACGCTCACCTAACTGTTCCCCCCACGTCTTGCAGGAGCCGGGCACGTGGCCGCCCCCCACGCCGTAACCGAACGCCACGTCGCCCACTATCGCACCGGTTTCGCCCTAAAAAGGCGCGCCTGGCTAACGGGCAGGGCGAGATCCACGGACGGATATTCCTAGATGCCTTGTAAATGGGCCCCGAACCCGTCATAAGTCTCAAGGGAACGGGAGCTGGCCCTCGACCCGGGTCGACAGCCGCCCTTGAGCAACAGAGTTAGGGACGACTAAGGATGCGCCCGTGCATGGCCAGGGCTCGAGCCACGCTCTCGAGGCACCCCAAGACGTATTCAAGGCCAAAGGAGGAGGTCGACGTAGAAATCCCATCGAGGGAGGCATCGAGCCCTCGGATCCCGTCGAAGAGAACTGACATCCGCACGACCACTCCTTGGCAATTCTTGAGAGCGCCCCCGGGCCACTAGTCGACTCCTAACGACTGGAGCACGGGCTCGCACTTGAATTCCCCCGCTAGCAGCTCACCGGAGATCGTCGAAACTCGCCCAAACGGGGTAGTACAGCGTTCCCCACCCCTCCTCCTCCTCTCTGCAGGAGGAGCGTGAGGGTCGCACAACAAAAGACGGCCGAGACTCCGATCGACCTCGTGCCCACGAGGCTCAGGGGCTCAACCGCATCAAACTACTCCTCGATAAAACACGAAAAAGACCTCGGAGGAGTCTTCAACACTCCACCGAGGCCTCGGGGGCTACACCCAGCGGGTGCACTCGCGCGCCCCCACCGGAGAAGTCAACAACGCTACGACCCCGTTCATCAGCGAAAAAGCCTCTAGGAGAGTGATCGCACACTCACCAAAAGGCTCGGGGGCTACTGTCGGTACCAATGGTATAGGGGTACCCATATTTAACGATAATAAAAATCAAAACGACTAAGCCGCGCCCAAGCTCGGCCGCACACCGGGTCCGCCTCGTACGAGGGCAGCTCGATGGAGTGCCTCGACTGCGCTCCGGCTCCGACTCGTACGAGGCACCCTCGACGAAGGCGCCTCGACCGCGTCCCGCCCCGTACAGTAAAGTACCTCGACCGCCCACCGGGAACACTCCGACTCGTGTGACCCCGGGTCGACATGCTCGACCCCCTCTCTTTACCTACCCCAGGACAAAAGCCATAGCATTTAATGCAATTACCTGCTACCACCTACCGGCATGGCTGCGACCAGGGTCGACGTGGGAACAATGCCAGTGTCAGTCCTCACTGTTTTACTGCCCATCCCATGATGGGAGGTGAAAACCGTCACTGTACCCACCTTACCGTGCACTGTACGTCACTAGTCACCCTCGAGGGAGGACACAACAAAGCCCGTACACCGCAATCCCGGGGATTCGGACTTATCCGTTCGGTCTCGACCCGGCCTCGACCCAGCCTCGACGCTCAGCATGACTCAACAGGGAAGAAAGGATGGCATGGCACGGCGCTCCGGGTCATTTTAGTGTCTCGTCCTCTACGTCACCGTGGTGTCTAGGGATGGCCTTCCATTCCTAGGGCACGTCGTAATAGTCACCTTAACAGGGATCGACAAAACATCGTCTCAAGGCTCCCGTCGTCCTGGCCTCCTCTGGCCCTATAAAAGGGCAGGCCAGGGCTCTACAACGGGGGGAAATGACAACGGGCAACAAGCCAGACACAAGATAGAGATCAACATCTCAAGCAATCATCCTTGTATTCTTTTTTCCTCTTTGAGACTTGGGCTCGCCGCTCTCTCTCACAAGCTTGTAACCCCTACACGAGCACCTCGGTGCAAGGAAATACAAACCTCTTCCTCTCCGCTGGACGTAGGGTCTTCTTTTGCCCGAAACAGGATAAACCCCCGTGTGTTCTCCTTGCATCACCATCCAGAAAAGGGACACGCAACATTTACTCGTTGGTTTAGGGCCCCCTCGGGACCGAACACCGACACATTTGTTTTAACTATATAAAATCATATATATAGGATAAAATACTTTTTATAGATATTCAAAAGTGACTTAGGCTAAATTACATTTAAATTTAGAAAACTAAAGGAGAAATCAATAATATTTTATTTATAAATCTAGTTGCACAGTTATTAATCAAGTTAGATCTAAACTATGAAATTCTAGAGATTTTGATAAAGAAAACATTAATGCTAATACGTAGTTCATGTTGTTATAAATCCATTGCAATTTAAACGGACTAATTCGGAATTAAAACAAATAAGTTATGAATTAAACGAGATTTTCTTTAGTAAAATAATAGATTAAATCTAACATCGAATCTTAAAGGTAGAAAACCTAACCAACAGTATAAAAAGTTTGTAAAACTCTTCTACACGTTACTACGATCACACAGACGTAAAGATCACGAAATTTGGATTTAAAACGTGAAAGTTATGAATTTTCTAAGATTTCCTATAGATAAATAATTACTTTAATATAAACTCGAAAATTAAATTTTCCAAACCTACTGTATAGTACTACCAACATGTAGAGCTCGCAAATACGAACCTAACGCAATTTGAACGGGTCAAATCGGAGTTAAAACGTACAAGATATGGCCTAAACAAGATAGTGGCAGTTTTGTAAATACCTAGAATTTTAATTTCGAAAATAAATCAAAATCTGGTTTTTAATGTGATCTAGACAGTGGAATTCAAGTAAATACCTCTTCTTCTTCTTGGAGTAGAACGTATGCTCACGATCAAGCAGCCTAGTGAAAGGTCTTGATGGCTAGAGGGGGGTGAATAGCCTTTTAAAATTTTCTACAAAGACAAGCTAAACAAGTTTATCAATACAACAAATAGCGAGATGCGAGTTTTGCTTAGCCTACGGGGTGTTTGCAAGCCACCTATCCAATTCACAATTCTAGTATATTGGCACTCAACCGCACAAGTCAAACCGAGAAGGTAACTACAACTACAACTAACAAGCTACACAAAAGAGTTACTCTAGCAAAGCTAACTATGTAGCAAAGATAACCAAGAAAGTAATGTGGAGTTGAGTTAGGAGGGTTTCACCGAGGGGCGAAGTATTGAGCCAACCAAAATGATCAACAATGAATACCAAGACAATCGAACACCGAGATCAATCAATCACAATATGAAAGTAATGACACAAGATTTATCCTGAGGTTCATGTGCTTGCCGGCACGCTAGTCCTCGTTGTGTCCCTCTTCACCACGTGGTTCGGTGGCTAATCGGTCTCACACCGAGCCTCTCAAAAGGCACCATAAGAACCTACGAAATGGCAAAAGGTTGCAATGACACGAGCAATTTACTAATGTTGCCTTTGGCGCTTCGCCGAGGTAGGCACAAACCCCTCACAATTACCGGAGGTGGCCAAGAACAAACACCAACTCTTGCCGACGCCTCCAAGCTACTCCAAGCCGTCTAGGTGGCGGCAACCACCAAGAGAAATAAGAATCCCACAGCAAATCAACCATCAAGTGCCAACTAGATGCAATCTCACAATACAAATGCACTTGGATCACTCAATCTCACTTCGAATATGCAAAGAAGCAAGAGAGATGAGTGGGAGGGGAGTTGCTTAGCTCAAAGTGCTCACAAGTATGTCAAATGTCCAAGAGAGAGAGCCTTGAGCTGGCCAACGAGTATTTATAGATGTACCCCTTCAAATATAGCCGTTATTCACTTGAAACAGCTGCAGTCGCGCTGACTGGACGCGCTGGTCCAACTGACCGGACGCGCCGATCACACAACGGCTACTCGCGAAGCACTGACCGGATGCGCTCTACGCAACGACCGGACGCGCTGGGCTCGACCGGACGCGCTGGTCCCGTAACTGACCGGACGCGCTAGTCAAGCCTGAGCAGCGCACAACGAAACAGCGACCGGACGCGCTGGCGAACTGACCGGACGCCACAGTGCCCGCGTCCGGTTGGAGTCCAGTAAGCTCTCTCAACGACCGGATGCGTCCGGTCGGTCATAACCGGACGCACCGCGCGTCCAATCAACAAACTGAAACTCGCACAGACGCTGAACGCTGACCGGACGCGTCCGGTCAAACAGAGACCGCGTCCGGTCCAGCGTCCGGTCACCACTGTGACCTCCGTTCACCTCCGTTTGATTTCCGACTTCCGGCATAGTGGAAAATAGGCGTTTCACCCCAAACCCTCTCTACCGCTCAAACTCCACCACCTTCGCAAATGTGCTAACACCACCAAGTGATCGTCACCATGTGCATGCGTGTTAGCATTTTCATAATCATTTTTCGAGGCGTTATTAGTTCTATCCAAATGCATATGGTTATGAAATGCACACCTAGAGGCACTTGGGAGTTCAATAGCCGCGTCATTCCCCTCTTTATAGTACGGCTATCTATCCTATAATGTAACCACACCCACTAGGTGTCTTGGTTACTAAAACACAACCCTTAAGCATATACCTTTGCCTTGATCATGTAGGGTTGCGTCCAAATCCAAGTGTGGCCACTCATGATCACCATGTCCATCTTGCCACCAACCTTGAAATGTACTAATCCTCATATGCTATATAGAACTTAGGCATAGGATTAGTACTTAGGCATTGTCACTAATTACCAACACCAAACATAGGACTTTCACCTGGTGGCTTTGTCGGACGGCGGCAAGAGAAGGAGGAGAAAATATAATTTACTACACGAGAGATTTCCCAACTAGGGGCTCCTCTTACGATAGTTTTTTGTGTGATTTGCCCATGGGGTAGGTACGTATATATAGGGAGGCAAACTCTCCACCTCCATGTCAACTAGCGATATGGTGCTAATTGACGTTGCACCATCTACCTCCACTAATAGGCCTAAGTAATCGTTTAAGCCCATTAGTAAATAAATGTATGGGCCTTTGAGATTTATTAGGATTATTGCACATGGGCTTTGAGCGTTGGGAAAAATGAGAGATTTATTATTTTCGGAATTAATTATTTTCATGGATAAAATAATTCTAGAAAAGTCCAGAATTATTATTTAAGCCGCGAAAAATACTCTGAAAGCTCCAAAAATTCAGGAAAAATTCCCAGAGACATTATGGAACATGAGGAACCCAAATAAAGTATTTGGAGCTCATGATAAGATATTTTGGAGCATCTAAAAATTAGATTATGCTCACAGACAAGTGGAAACAAGCTATAGAAAAAGTCAGAAAAATTCCCGAGAAGTTTGTAGAGATTGATTGATGGACTAGAAACTGAAAGGAGTGATTTGGGTTACAAAGAAAATATTTTGGGAAGCTCTCAATGAAAATTTGAGCTAAGAAACAAGGAATTTTATTGAGAAAAAAAATAAAGGCGTGCCGGAGAAGGAAGATCGACCTACTGAATGCATTTCAAAGATTTTATTCACTCTCAACACACAAAGAAACAATAAGCAAACATCACATCAAATCATATGCACCAGCATATATACACACAATGTTGCTAAACCCTATGATAAATTTTAATGTAATGAAAAATATTATTTTCCTATGTTTTCATGAGCACTAGAATACAAAATTAAATTACTTTGCATCTATTTTGAAAAGAGCAAATTTTAGGATGTTACATAGGTCTATATAGTTTTGGCTATAAACTCGATCACAAGACGAGCACAATGAAACCACACCAACTCTTCAACACAATGCCACAGTGAACGATATGACCTTGCCCATGCGTCGTAACTCTCTACCGCGCGTCTCACACGCATGTTCAGTGCTCTGCCCTCCTACGGCGACCATGCCACACGCCTGTGTCTGCCCTAGCCGTGTTGCCCAAGCCACCACATGTTTGCCAATCCCTAGCCACGATGCTGCTTTTAGAAATATTCTAGTGTTGCATCCATGCCTTTGTATCTAAAACCCACTTGTTAGATACATCCTTAGTGTTGAATGTCAAGTTTCCCAAACATCATTTGTTACACAGTTGCCTTACCAACTACTTTGTATATTTTTCTATCCCTATTATATCTTTCACCTTTGCATTGTACCTCCATATGTGTTCGACATTTGTTTTGTCAAAACCTTAACTATATATTGGCTTGAAAATTGACATGTTCATTGCTTCATATACATATGTATATGCATAGTGACATGCATATATCTAAGTTAGTTTTCCATATATTAATAATAATAGCATGAGTGTTGGTCTAAGACCAAACCAAAAAAAGAAGGGGGAGAGTGAAAGGGAGAGACCAAATGAGTGGGAGGCTAAGTGTCCCTCCACCATGCCTTTGTCCCCTTTTTATTGGGAAGGTGAGAGGTGGATATTTTCATATACTCTCTTGGTGGGGTTTATAATTACAAATGAACCTCCATAATTTACAAACATGCTCTAAGTTGTTACAATTATTCACCTAGAGCCAATAAATGGGCCTTTTCTCTCACTTAGGAGGTCCCCAATGTATGACGCACCCAAACATTGAGTGAATAATTTAGAACCATTACAAAAGTATCTTTGGAAACTCCTTTATAATGATTATTGTAGATAGTTTAGATTTAGGATACTTTATATTGTCGTTAATGATATAGTGCAGTACTGGCCACCCCTACCTATATAGGAGGTGTTTGGGACTGCTCCACAAACTCTGCTCCACAAACTTCATTGAGGAGCAGCCTCAAAAAAAATTAGAGTTTCTGGAGCACCTCTTTATGTGCTCTCACAATTTCACCCTTTTTCCTCGAACAGAGTGCGTAGAGCTGAAACCGTTTGACTAAAAAAACGTGGAGCGGAGTAGTCCCAAACACCCCCATATTCTCCCAAACACCCCAATATTCTCCTAGATGCCCCTCTCCACTTCTCCACGAAATTAGAGGAGACACAAGGGATGAAAGCGAAAATGATAATCTCTGATTTTTGGAAATCATTTTCGAGTTTTTTTTCTGATTTTTAGGCCTAAACGAAAACGGTAGTGGTAATCGAAAAAATGAAAACAATAATGGTAAAAATAATTGGAAATGAAAGCGAAAATGATTTTATCCTCTTCCGATCATTTTCGAAGATTTTCGTATTTAACCAGTAATTTACCGTAGGTAATTACCTATTCAAAGGCCTTTAATTAATGAATCCTAATTTATCTATAGACTATACATTGCATTACGATCTGCACACGCAAGCACATCAGGCAAATATTGTTTTTGAAAGGAACCCATCGGCACACGCATGCATATAAGGCAAATATTTTTTTTTGAAAGGAACTATCTATACGGAAGTATTTCATCTGTATAACAAGAAGGCAATCAGCCTGTCACCCAATCACTTGCTACACCTGTAACTCCAATAATTCATGTTTTGATCACTATGCTATGTCGAATCAACTTATTAGAACATGATCGTTTATACAACTTAATAGAACATGATCGTTTATTTTTGTCTTTGTCAAGAATTGTCGTACTGTTGCGTGGTTTGCCACTGTTTGAGACCTAAGATGATGTGAAATGTGTGGTTTCAGCTTGTGATCTGGTCAATTGTGGCTTTATTTATCTTTGTCATGTGAGATAGGCCGAGTTATATGGATCTTCTCATATTCTACGGTTTGACGTGTTTATCGTTTTTGAGGATATCGTTCTCGTGGATTCCGATCGTTATCGATGCATTTTCCGATTGACTGCTATCATTTTTGAAATTACCAGAATATCAGCGCCGTATTTGTTTCTGACAATATCGTATCGATTTCATTTTCGAAAAAAGTAAAATTGAAAGTGATTTGGCCTCCTATCAATCGTTTCTGATCATTTTCATCCCTAGGAGACACCCTCTACCTTCTCCTCCTCCCACATGGCTGACCTCTCCTCATTCTCTTCTTCCTTCTCCACCAAAATGGAGATCCCTCGAGCTGCGGTTCTGTATTCCAGCTATACCCCCTCACTGCTATATACATGCTTTTTAGATGTGGATAGGAATTATTTCTGCCTCTACTCAAGTGTGCAACCGATAGGATTCCTAGTCCTACCAGCGATCTCACGCAGTCGGTATGGGTGAGAGGGAGGAGGAGCTGGCTGGCGGCCTCGCTGCCGACGGCGGGGCGCCGTCACGAGGGGAGAGGTGAGGGCAAGAGGCAGAGGCGGCTAGGGCAACACTCCCGGCTCCCTAAGGAAGCCGGAAACAATTAAGATTGTTTCTGCTTAATATCCAATAATCCATATTACAAGAATTTATACTTCTAAGAATAACCTTTTTGCTGAATAAACCTCACAATAATAATAATTATAAATCGACTAAAAATAGCTAATTGGGCTGACTTAGCCACTATTGGACCGGTTGCGCCTCTGGTACGGTATACCGGTCATAACAGCAATGATCAGAAACATGTCCTGCCTCTAAAAGTCATTTTCTAGAAAATCAAAATAGGCTATAAAAATATCCCCTAAATTCAAACAAAATATATATGCCTACTGGGAATTTAAATCTAAATCCAAGACTTATGGGTTCAGATGAGTCTCTCCTACACACCACCACACAATCACTTCTGATAAGTGAACGACCCTATTCTCCTGTACTAACTTTAGAAAATCTGGTAGTGAATATTTGGGGCATTAAATAACTTCACATAAAAAAGTTTGAATTAAAAAATTTTATATATCAAGCATTACAACTCTGATATTGGACTTATGCCCATTCGAGATAGTTTAAAAAATTTAAAATTTTGAATTTCAAAATTTAAAACTTTAAAACATTATTTGGGGTACTAGACTATTTTAAATGAAAACTCATCAACCTCAAAGTTGTAGATCTCTTTGATATATACATCTTTGGTACGATGTTTGTCTTCATTTGACTTAATTTGAAAAGATTTTGATTTTTTTAGTGCACTATTTTTTTGCTGCCACTAGAAATGCCCTCTGTTTGTAGAATCGGCCGGTAACACCTACCACCAAGTTAGAGTTTTTAGCTACCAATAGAAATGCCATCAATGTCCTGTTGTACAAGAATCGATCACCAAAACAAAATAAGTTGGACTTAAAAACAAATTCAAATGTGATTATTTTTCTGCTGGGGGAATCATATGATTAGTTTTTTCTTGAAGAACATTGTACTTTGTTCTTTTTCTCTTTACTAAAGAATGCTACATATCTCAAGATTTGGCGATAAGAATCTCTTAGAGATGCGCATAGGATGGGGTTTGTGTGTGCGCATGGGGGACAAGTGTCTATGTTTGTATAGTGTTTTGAAAAAAAAAGAATAAAAATACTTTTAGGCATCATCTTGATAAGGCCCCTTTGGAACAAAGGATTTATGGAGGAATTTTTGTTGGATTCTAAACCTATAGGAAATTTTTCTTTGTTGCCCTTTGGAACAAAGGATTTGCCATCCTAAAGTCCTACAAAATTCCTATGGAATGGCTCAATCCATAGGAAATTTGGAGGAAATCTAATAATATGAGGTCTAACCTCTTGGAAACTTTGGTTGCAGTTCGCTTGAGATTTTTGTTGGTTGCAGCTGCAGCTAAAGCTGCAGACACATAGAATACTATGCGTAGTTGTAGCTACAGCCGCTCCAGCTGATTCGAACTCTCCCTTTCTTTTGTGTCTATCTCTCTCTTCTAATTCGTGTGTTTCTCCTGTGATGTATCTAATAAATGCTCCATTTAGAGAATTTACTATGTTTCCAATTCTTTTAGGATTTCAAATGACATGCAACTCTAACCCTGTATTTTCATGCCCCCCCCCCCCGCGTCGCCCACCCGCACGGGCGACTCGGGCGGTAGGGAAACCTAGCTGCCGCCGCCATCAACCTCCCCTCCCCTGCCCTCGCCGCCACCGAAGGAAGCTGCCGGGAGGCCCGCACGACTCCTAGGACGGCGGTGGAGAGGCTCTCGCCCAGGAGGGTCGCAAGCGCCGCAGTGCGGGGAAGGAGCTCGGCGGCCAGGATGGCGCCATAACCAGGTGCGGCGGGAGTAGCGCAAGGAGGCACGGGGAGGCTGCCGGTGGGGGCGTGGCGCTCGGTTGCCGAGACGACACTGCGGCTAGGGCGGATCTGGTGGGCGTGTGCTCCCTGGCCCCCTAGAGACGGCTCCGACGCCTCTTCCTCCAAATTTGGCCATCCCACGGCTGTAACTGCTGCCACCCACACGGAATCGGCCGGAGCTCGCCGGTGTGGGCGGTGATGCTGTCGATGCGGCGTGGGGCTGCGGTGGAGGGCAGGGGCGGTGTGACTTCAAGGCTCCCTGTTTCGATTGCGTTGGATGTGGGCAAGCACCGACGAAAGCCTTGTTGGATCTGCCAGCAAGGTGACGGTGACGCCTTTGGGCGCCATCTTCCTCCTTGGAGGCATTGTCTTGGTGTTTTTCCACTCCGGCCGGCTGTAGAGGTGCGTTGGCTGTGCCGTGGTGGCATGGCCGATAGCGGCTTGCTTGGATGAGTGGCAGTGACATTGTGGTGGTGTGGCTGGAAGTAGCCAAGCAGGGGCGCTAGTGGTGCCATGGTGGCGTGGCTGGAGGAACCTGGCTGCTTCTTGAAGGCCAAGGGGCTGTGGCTCGGCATGGCACGAGGAAGGCACAAGGGGGCTACGAAGGTGATTGTACGGTGGCAGCGAATGGGTAGCGCAGCACGGCAATGGCAATGAAGTGGAGCCTCGTGTTGATGTCCCAATCTGACCGAGTGGAGTTTTTCCGTTTAGGCTCGTGTCGATGTCCTAATCCGACCGGGTGAGGAGAAGGCCAAGGTGGTGAGCTGTGTCTTTGGAAGCTTTGTGTCTGTGCACGTGGTGCAGCTAAGATTCCGGTGGCAGCGAGACGAAGGTGAAGTCAATGGAGCGGCTCAGTGGTACCAAGTCACCCCCAACGGAGAAGCAAGCCTGGATCCTTAGAGAGTCCAGCGGCAGGAGTGGTGAGGCCCTGTGCGCTTTAAGGTGGTGTGTCTGAGGAGTGGTATGCGGCGGTGGATGTGGCGAGGCCCCCACACGCTTGAGTTGCCTTGGAGGTCTAGGATTTGGTACGGTGTTTCAGTCGTTTGGTGTGTAAGGTGCAGCAGTGGTACTTTGGCGAGGGGTCCTGCATGGCGGTGGCCTCTTCGGTGTGGAGCGATGGGCTTCTCTTCTGACTTCTGCCAATGCATGGCCGTGGTTGGGAGATTGATGATCGTGTGTGCATGACCTGAAGACGACGACGGTATGGTGGGGGAGTCGTGGTAGCTATACGGCTTGTAGTGGATTGCGGCGGCTGGTTCTGCATGGCAGCGACTAGTTGGCGTGGGACATTGTCGGCAGCGATGGCGCTTGTGGTGAGGGCTACTTGTCAGCTCTATTCTTGGTTTGTGGGGGTGCGGTGTGGGGAACTGTTTGAATTGAGTGGAGTTGGTGCGCCCGTGTTGATATCTCAATCTGACTGCACTTGTTGAGTCTGAGTGTTGTTGTGCGGCATGGGTTGAGGTCCCAGTCCAATTGCCCGCTGTCGATATGGGACCCATAGGGTTCCTTCTCGGTACTACTACTAGCAGTGGGCCCTGGCCTAGCCCACTAGCCTGACAAGAGAGGCGCGACATCAGATGACGCTGACTCCAAGTAGAATAGGCCAGACTAGCCAGACTCCTAATAGAAAGTACCTTCTGTAATTAAAATTAGAACACTTTCTTTGGATTCGACTAGGATTGTAACCGCTCCATAGCCGTCTCTCCCTATATAAAGAGAGGTTATGGGCACCCCATGTAACACGATCATAACAATCAATCCAACGCAAAGGCTAACGCCGACTGGACGTAAAGGCAATTACTCGATCACGAGGGCCCGAACTAGTATAAATCGATTGTCTCTTGCATTAACTGTCGAGTTTAGCATACGCCGAAGCCCGAACAACTGTCCCAGGTACCCCTGTAGCAGGCTATCGTTGGTAAAACATCGACAACTAGCGCGCCAGGTTGGGGCTTTCGGTAGATTAGCATCCAAGACCTCGACGGATCTCGATGACATGTTCTTCCCGGTGGGATCAACCCTCATCTTCGGATCCTGGATTTGTGAGGCAGACGATGATGGCAAGCTCCAAGGTTATCTCCTCAAAAATTCAGAGCACCATGAAGCCCATGCTATCTCGATGACTACGGCGGATCGACTCACAGAGAGGGTCTCGCTGCTCATGATGTATGATCCAACTCGGATTTCGTGGATGACGGACTCTGACTCAAACTCAGACTCCGCATCCGGCTCAGAGTCCCATCCGAGTTCTTTATGTGATGGTCCGAGTCCTTTCCCATCTGGACTCTGCAACACGGCTGCATCTTACCAAGCACAACTCCATCTGAGTTCTTTATGTGGTGGTCCGAGTCCTTTTCCGTTTGGACTCCGCAACACGGCTGCATCTTATCAGGCACTACTTCAAGATTCGGCCAGTCCCATATGAAGGATACCCCTGATAGGAGCTCAGGAAGGCCTTGTGATGACTGTAACATCTCAAGATTACATCATCCACTGGCCGGGTTCTATTTCTGAAGATGGCAACACCAGGCTAATTGACGCAATGATCGTCCCACCCTACCAGAAAGGAGATTCAATCAGCGACGCTGAAGTTTCCACTAAGATCCTCAATAACTCTGATACTACAAAGGACGGAGCAATTCACACTCGAGAGGTGTTCATGGTTCGTCGCTCCCGTTCGCCATTAATCCCTCCAGAACAACCCAACGTCAAGTCATCGGACGAATCCAAATCCAATATATCACCCAATGCCTAGGGAGATGATAGTGAAGCTGAAAACCAAAGACAAGTTAGAGAGAGGAAGAACAAGTTAAAGCAGGGACGCCGACGTTGGGCCAAACAACGCAAGGAAGCCTGGGCCAGATACGAATCTGATCTAGCCGAGTACAACAAGAGGAGATCAGAATGAGAAGCTGAAGATAGGCGTGCTGCCGGAAAAACACAAAACTCTCCATATGCTAAGATTCGAGAGTCAGTCGAAGAATATGAGGATATTTCTCATCCCAACGAAGAACAAGAGCGCCTGCAAGAAATCCTATGGTCAACAGCCTTGCGGATGCAGGATAGAAAGACTCATTCGAAACAACCCGCCAGGATAGTTTCATAGAAACAAGACAACCAAAATCAGTGAAAATCCGCTTTTGACAGGTTGGGTCCAAATGGAAGCAGCAACAAAGGAAGCAGGGGAGACCAGCACCGAAGTAATCGAGTTGAGCAACCAAGGGACAACAGGAGCATGCCACCAATTCCTACAGTTCCTCGAAACCACTCTCACCACGTCGACTGGTGGGAGGGTGGTGCTGAGTCAGAGTACAGGGAAGCTGGGGTACCTGACAGGTTCCCTTGTTTTGCAAACCGACTTCTTTCGGTACGACTACCTTACAAGTTTAAGCCTTCCAACCATACCAAGTATGACGGCAAGAACGAACCAAAGCAGTGGCTCAGGATCTATTCTCAATCAATCGAGCTAGCCGGTGGGGATGATGACATCAAAGCACTCTTCTTTCCCATGACGCTAGAAGCTATGCCGCTCCAAAGGTTTGATAACCTGAGCCCTGAATCGATCAGGGGCTGGAAGGATTTATAGAGAGTTTTTTGTGAAAATTTTGCAGGCATCATCACACACCCTATCACTCAAGCAGAATTAAAAGGACTCAAGCAGAAAAGTGACAAAAGTCTCAGAGACTTTTACTGATGGTTTGGTGAACTACGTGCTCAAGTACACGACATCACTGAACGAGAGGTCATTGAGGCTTTCTCCTATGGAATCTCGGCTAAGTGGCAATTCCATGATTTCTGCAAAGAGAACCCGCAAAGCAACGAGGAATTCAAGCGCACGGTGGAGAAAATGATCACTGCAGAAGAAAAAAAACCCGGAAAAGATTTCCAAATTGAAACAACTGGGACAACTCTGACAAGCGAAATCATCAAAGTAACGAGCAGCAGGGCAGAAAGCGCAGACCCGACAATACTATGGCAGTAGCAGACAAAACCAAAAAGTTTTCCAAACCAAGAAGGCTTTCGAGTTCAACCATGAAACGCTCGGGGGCTTGTCGATACGGGACCCATAGGGTTCCTCATCGTTACTACTACTAGCAGTGGGCCCTGGCCTGGCCCACTGGCGTGATAGGAGAGGCGCGACATCAGACAACGCCGACTCCGAGTAGAATAGGCTGGAGTAGCCGGACTCCTAATAAAAAGTACCTTCTGTAATTAAAATCAGAACATCTTCTTTGGATCCGACTAGGATTGTAACTGTGCCATAGCCGTCTCTCCATATATAAAGAGAGGCTATGGACACCTCATGTAACACGATGATAACAATCAATCTAACGCAAAGGCTAACGTCGACTGGACGTAAAGGCTATTACTCGATCACGAGGCCCGAACCAGTATAAATCAACTGTTTCTTGCGTTAACTGTCAAGTTCAGCATACGCCGAAGTCCGAACAACTGTCCCGGGTACCCCGTGGCAGGCTATCGGTGGTAAAACATCGACAACCACTTTCAGTTGTTGTTCCTTTCTGAGCTTTGTTGTTGTCGTAGTTTTTTTTTCATTTGTTGTTTTGCCCGGTCTAGGTTTACTTTTGCTTTTTAATACTCCTGCCTGGTGTGTTTTAAAAAAATTCTGTATTTTTTCTATTCCAATGTTTTAAGATTTCTGCATTCCAAAAGAGCCCTAAATTATTAAATTTGATTGGAAGCCCAAACGACACTTCAAAGTTTAAACTAGGCTCCTGGCCCATCTTCAAATTCAGGAAGTTCAAAAGTGTTATTCTCTATGCTTTTATGGGCCACTCTCGGTGTCACGTTACCGTTAGCACCAAACACAATCGAAAGCTCAAAGAACACACACACACACACACACACACACACACACACACACACACAATCAAAGTATATGGATATTTACATTACACAACCAATTTATGAATATGTTTTTTCGACGAACAACAATTTTTAAATTTAATCTCTAATAATAACCCCAAAGCTAGTAAAGACAGCCGCCTTGTCCTCGTGCCGTCGTGCGTTACATCTTTTTCTTGCCTTTGTTGCAAGTCGGGTTGGCAGCGAGGCTGGTGATCCAGACCTGGTCGGCGACCACAGGCTCGTCGTCGTCGTTGCGGTGCCACGTCCACAGCGCGTGCGTGGCGTTCACCACCTCGAGCCGGCCGTGCCCGAAGCTGGCCTCCCGGAACGCCGAGATCGGCGGCTGCGGGTCAATGTACTTGTCCGCCAACCCCTCCCGGTTGCCGCCGTCGCCGATGGTGACGTACACGGGCGCGCAGGGGTCCTCCTTCCCGGCGTAGACGCGCTTGAACCTCTCGTACGCGTGGACGTGGCCCGCGAACACGGCGTCGACGCGCGCGCCGTACAGGAGCGCCTCCATGGCGTCCCGCATGGCGTCGCCCTCCCCCTGGTGCGCCTTGTTGCTGTTGTACCACGGCGCGTGCACGAGCGCGAGCACAAACGCCGGCCTGCCACTCCTGCGGTCGAGCGCCGCGAGGTCGGCGCGGAGCCACCGGAGCTGCGCGCTTCCCGCGCCGTAGTCGGTGTAGGAGCCCAGCATGAGGACGTGCACGGCGCCGCCGGCGACGTCGAAGGAGTAGTAGAGGTTGTCGCCCGACGGCACTGCGCCGGCGTCGAACGGCATGCGCCACCGGGCGTTGTAGGCCTTGAACGACTTGGGCTCCACCAGCGGCAGCTTCTCGACCTCGTGGTTGCCCTGCGTCACCATCCACGGCCGCGCGCTCGCCAGCGGCTCCACGAGGCGGCCGTACGAGTCCCACCGGGACTGGACGAAGTCGGCGTACGACAGGTCGCCGGGGAGCAGGAGCACGTCGTAGTCGGCGGCGGCGACGTGCTTCAGCGTGGAGTCCGTCCACCCCGTCTGGCCGAGGTCGCCGACGACGACGAATTTGAAGGGGAGGGTGGACGGCGGCGTCCGGAAGGAGAGCTCCCGCGACGGGCTGGCGCTGCAGCGGTAGTAGTAGGTCGTGCTGGGCTGGAGCGGGCCGATGACGGCGTCGTGGATGTTGCCCGAGTGGTACAGCACGTACGAGTACGTCGTCGTGTTTCCCGTCGCGGAGAACGGGTACTGGCCGGATGTTGTCCCGTAGTCGACCGTCGCCGGCGCGTCGTCGTCGGTGATCCATGATACACGTACCTTGTCAGGCCCTACCATTGATATGTGCACCTGGAAATTCAAAGAAATATTGCTCAAGTTGTTTGCAATAACGGGAAAACGTACGAAAGAAAGAAACAGGTGTCACTCGTGATTGTGATGACCGCAGCATGCATTAGCTATGACGGTGGATCGATGAATTGCGCCCATCAGCAACATTTTCAATTTTTCATGCGTGTCCCATGATTAGTCACAAGAAACAGCAAGGCAGATAATAAGCGGAACCTAACCGGCACGCGTGTCGACACGACGTGCGTCGTCAGGGTCTCAGGGACGGTACCATGACACGGCGTGGGGATGAATGGGAAAGCAAGAAACCATTCTCTTCTCTTCTCCCCTTTGTCTCTGTCACTGTCAGTGGTGAGGTCATCAGGTCAAACTCCCTCCCAGCAGTCTCTCAACCCCCCCGGCCCGTACGTTGTTGATGCTAACTAACAGACGCAAATCATCAGGTCAAACTCCCTCCCAGCAGTGTGAACAGGTACATATTTATTCCTGTTCCTGCTCCTGCTCCCTAGTAATACAACCAAAAATGTCGTGACAGGCACAACAGTTCCTTCCTACCTTGAACTTCCCTCGTACAAGTATTTTACTACTGGACGTACGTCCTATACTATACTATATATAAAACCGCCCGTGAACGACAGAAACGCCACGCTGTATCACATCACATGACGAAGGAGGATGCTCGTGGGGCACGCAGGCAGGATGCTTTCTTTCTGGTCCGAGACTTTTTGACTCACTGAATGCGGTCGCAACAGACAATGGCTGTGTTTAGTCGAAATTTACTGTTGTGAGACTGTAGCATTTCGTTTGTATTTGATAATAATTGTCCAACCGTTGACTAATCAGGCTCAAGACATTCGTCTCGCAAAGTACAACTAAACTGTACAATTAGTTTTTTATTTTATGTAAATTTAATATTTCATACATGTACCGTAAGTTTGATGTGACAGAAAATCTTCTTTTGGCATAGTGCATTTTTGGAGGAACTAAACACACCCGATATCTCTTTTTTTGTAAGGCTAGCTAATCGATCGAGTTGGATAGCAAAAAGGAACCACGCGACAACGTACATGGTCACCATATGCAAGTAAAGTAAGGGGTTGTTTAGTTCCAAGAAATTTTGCAAAATTTTTCAGATTCCTCATCACATCGAATCTTTGATACATGCATGAAATATTAAATATAGATAAAAAAATAAAACTAATTATACAGTTTAGACGAAATGGACGAGACGAATCTTTTAAGCCTAATTAGACCATGATTGAACAATATTTGCCAAATAACAACGAAAACACTACAGTAGCGTTTTGCCAAAAATTTTGGCATCCAAACGGTGCCTAAGTAGTCGCACGGATGAGCAGGGTCGGATACAACGGTGGGGCGGACGGGTTAAGCCCCTCTGTCGCGACAATGGAGCTCTTTGTTGAGTCCCTTCTAAATTTTATAGGCAAGAAAAAAATAGAGAAGGAGCTTTAGAGGTTGAAGATAAATTGAGCCCCTCTTCTAAGAATTCCTAAATCCGCCACTGCTGATGAGCAACTCGCTGCAACAACTGAAGCGAGATCGCTGCACGAACGCAGGTTCTGTAGTGCCCAACGACATGGCAGCATTCAGAATTCAGAACCTGGTGGTCAGGTTTCCCGCTAGCTCGGCGAAATACAAAGGCGGCCAGGCGACCAGGCCATTGGAACCGAAGCAGATCTTGCTTGAGAGCAGAGCATCACAGAGGAAGAAGGCGTCCGTACCTGCTGCGGCGTCTGGCCGTCGGCGTCGGCGTCCCGGGGCAGCGACAGCGTGGCCCTGGGCGGCGGCCGCACGTACGGCGACGTCACGGCGACGGACGCGGGCAGCGCGGAGGAGGCCAGGACGAGGAGCGCCAGCGACAACAGCGCCGCCGTGCTCCTTGTTGCCATGGTGGCCATTGGCACAACAACTTGCTCTCGGCGTTGCCTGAATCTAGACGGCTTTGGTTTGGATCATGCAAGCCGGAATGGAAAGTGGAGGGGAATGGCTGGCCGGCTGGGGTGGTGGTCGCCGTCACGGGCAGGAATTTATAAGAACAGCACGAGGTGAGGTGAGCAGGCGGCCATCCGGCATCCAGCTCGACCTTGATGGATCGGATATGTATCAAAATCAATGAGGTACGATGAGTGAACGGACTATTTCGTTGGGCCGGCGTGTCAGGCACGAATCTGTCGTCGTTCGGATATGCCGTTTATTGTCAACTATAGGTGACTTGTTTGGTCTGCTAATGTTTTGGGCGTCTGAACAAGAAACGCAAACACACACAACAGGGAGAGTAGGCAGAGAAGCTTTTGTTGACTGCTTGAGTGCAGGAAGAGGGAACTGCCAAACTGGGAGCCTGTTTAGTTGCTCCTCTCACCCAAAAAGCAAACCCAAAAAGTGCTACAGTACCTGTCACATCAAATCTTGCGACACATGCATGGAGTACTAAATGTAGACGAAAGAAAAAACTAATTACACAGTTTGTCTGTAAATGTCGAGACGAATCTTTTGAGTCTAGTTAGTCTATAATTGGATAAATTTTGCCAAATAACAACAAAAAGTGCTACAGTAGCCGAACCCAAACTTTTTCACCATCTAAACACACCCTGGGTTGAGGCCGTGAGGGAGTGAAGGAGTTGGGGAGGGCATGTCTCGGTGGGCGGCGGTTTTGTCTCCGCCGACTAGAACGTCACTGATGTCAGTCACGTGTGTGGGGCTGGTGGCTGGCGGGAGATGGACGAGGCCGACTAGTCCACCAGCCACAGCAGCTTGACCAGCTATGGCTTGTTTAGATACTCAAATTCCATTATGTAAAAAGACGATTCTCCATCACATCAAAATACCGGCATATGCATGGAGTACTAAATATAGATGAAATCAAAAACTAATTGCACAGTTTTGTTATACTTTGCGAGACGAACATTTTAAGCCTAATTAATCAATATTTGAACAATTATTAGCAAATAAAAACAAAATGCTACAGTGCCATGTAGCACTGTGCAGAATCGGGAGCGCCCGATTCAGGTAACTAAACAAGGCCTATATACTCCACGACGTGTCCACCTTTGACGAAACCTAGTCCAGATTGGCATAACTATTTGCCTCCTTTGAAGGATGTCCATGTAAAAGGAATGACTGTTTATCTGACCTATTCGCTTTGCTGAAAAGTCAAGCTGAAAAGTACTGTTCGCTGATTTATTGTGAGAGGGAAACATCGTTACTTCGCTAAAAAAGTACGGCTGATAAGCTAAGCGAACAGGAACCACAAACAGGTCTCATGTATTTTAAACGGTGATTCTAGCTCCCGGACGTCAGACGCCGGTCCTGCACCCGCCTCGGGCTCGCGCACGGAACCACGCCCTCCCCCCGCACAGAACGGAATAGAAACAGAACCCGCCCTTCCTCCGCTCCCTACCGCGCCCCTGTCTCCCATTCCCAACGCACCCTATTCCTCCATTGCGTTCCTGTCCCAAAAGAGCATGAAACACTTCAACTGTAACATTGCAAAAACATATGGAAAAACTATGTAGTGCAACATCGGGTTGTAAATACTGCAACATCGAAAAAATATATAGTGCAACATTGAAAAACATGCACTGCAACATTGGAAAATATGTACTGCAACAACGAAAAATATATACTGCAACATCGAAAAAATATGTACTAGAACATCGAAAAACATGTACTGCAACATCGAAAAAATATGTATTGCAACATCAAAAATTATATGCTGCAATATAAAAAATTATGTACTGCAACATCTCAAGCAGTAGTACTACAACATCGCAAAAATATCTGTTGCAACGACCCAAAAATCCCATTGCAACATTCAAAGATAATATGTTGCAACATCTACTAATTAATAAGTTTATAATAACTAGATATAATCTGTTGTAATTAATAAGTTTATAATAACTAGATATAGACTACAAAGTATCTATTATATCTACTATGATAGAAAGTAAACAAAGAGAACATATACAATTTAATATAAATAATTCTTTATTAGTTGGATGTACTCCCTCCATTCCAAATAAGACGTTTTGAGTTTTCTAAATACATAATTTTTACTATACACATAGATGTATTATGTCTAGATATATAGTAAAAATAATATATCTAGAAAGGTCAAAATGTCATAATTTAAAATGAAGGGATTATTAAATAGTACCTAATATTTATATCTTCTAAAATTCTCACGGATTCATGAACTGTATCCATAAAGCTAATTAAGTGAATGTTTTTTTTTATCTCCAGTGCTCAGCTTTTTTACTACTGGTCTTTCTGGCAGATATACATCTTTTAGCTACTTCCTCCGTTATAAATTTTAAGATATTTTAGCTTTTCTAGATACATAGTTTTTACTATACATTTAAATATGTATTATATATAGATACATAGTAAAACAATGTATCTTGAAAAGTCAAAGTTTCACTACAAGAAATTTAGCTTTACGTGACAGTTTCATTGTGACCTTTTAAGAAATCATCACGAAATGTAGTCATCTGTGACGGTCTAAATCCAAGGCGATGGATGTACGACGATTGGTTAAATTATCGTCATAACTGGATGTCACGGATCAATTTAGTCATCTATGACGGACTAATTGGAAGGTCACATATACAAAATCCAACATGTCATGCTGATGTGAGCGTCCACATCATTCCTACGTGTCATGCTGAGTGGCAGGGGCTGGTGGGACCTACCTGTCGGTGAGAGGTGTAAATATGGAAGGTGGAGGAAGGTAAATGTGAAAAAAAATAGAGGCCGCTGCTGGGAATTGATCCCTGGACCCGTCGATCACAACAGCAGGGACCTAACCACTTGGATACCAATTTGTGTGCATATAAGGGATACGTTTTTTCTTTTGGCCATTTGCAAACAAATTAGACAGTTCTCAAACAAATTAGAGACCTATCGGTATTATAGATCACCTTCGGACTAATATAGATTATTGGGCTTAACATGTCCTATCAAGTACTATTAATGTGTCATAAGAGGGGGCATTAGTGATTTATTTAGATTACCAGTCCTAAACAATTTGATAGCTAAACTTTAAAATTTTGGTTATTCCCTAAACTAGTAAATTCATCGTAATCCAAATTTTGGTTATCACCTAAACAAGTAGGTCCAAATTATTCATAATTTGGTTATTATTTGGCACTATTTTATTATTTTGATAGCTAAGAAAAAATAACAAAAGAAAAAAAAAGAGGCACCCTAAACATAGGCGCGCGTCCTGAAAAAATTTTGGCTTTCGGCAGGCATTCTGAACACAATACGCGCGCGCCCTGAAAATTTTCCGGCGAGCGGCCTTCGCATATCCAATATTTGGCTACTAATTTACCATTATGCCCTGCCATCTGTGCATCCCGCAAAAACGTTGGGGACATTTTAGTAATATTGCAGTGCCATATATAATCTGGCTCCGTCGTTTCGCAGGCAACGACGCCACCAAATCCCCCCAAATCCTCCAATTCGCCCAGCCAACGCCGCCACCATCCCGCCAATCCATCCCGCAGCTCCGCCGTCCCGCAGCCCCGCTCCACCATCCCGCACCCTCCAGATCCACTGATTCCTCCACTACCGCTTCGCCATCCCGCTCCGCCGTCCAACAACCTACAAGCGCGGCCTCGATGGTGAAGGTGACGAGCGCGTCGAGCGAGACCGCCACCATCCGGCAGGCACCACCTATGTCGCCGAAGAAGAGGGGCAGGAAACCAGCGAAGGGGCCACGGCGGGGAGAGCATGTTGAAGGTGAATGTCTCTCCTGCACCTTCTATTTTGGGCGATCTAATTTTGGTGGAGGGGGATGTGCTTGTAACAGAACCGCCCAATTATACGAGATTAAGTAAGAAAATCATCCAACGGACGGACAATTTACCAAACTTAAGCCCGTATAACCCGGTAGTCCGTGAAATCTCGACGGATTTCAAACCATTTCACATCACAGCCAAGATCGTAATAAGTTCAGCGACTACCTTCATAAGTTACACAGTAGTTTGCGGCACAAAATACATCGGAGTTTAAACATAGTTATTACAAACCAGTTCCAAATAAAGTAGCGGAAACATTAGTTCAAAGCACACACACACACGCACATCTTTTCCAAAATACAGTGCCAGCTTGCGATCATCTCCCACAAAAGCATCAGGCGAGGAGTAGTGAGTGACCATTGCCCATGGTCCTAAGCTTCGCCCATCGCAGGGTAGAGACAGTTGATACAATAACCATAGTACATCTGTCCATCTGCAACAAGTGGGAACAAAGCCCTGAGTACGAGAAGGTACTCAGCTAGACTTACCCGACAGAACCAAAACAAAAGACTCCAAGGATCATGATAGGCTTTTTGGTGGGGTAGCTGACTCTTTTGCAAGAAAAGCATTTTTAGCTTATCAAAGCATTTACAAAAGCATGTCATCTTTTAAATCTTTATTCTCCTGTCAACTATGTTTGCACTTTATGCTAAAGTAACCATGTAATTAAGCAAATAAGGATTACCATTGATAATTTACAATAGTCACCATGTCATTTCCTCATAACTATCCAAGTGTTGCTTCCATATTACTACGATGAAGTAACTCAAGTCAAGTGTTCACTATCCAGTGAACGATGGCGATTCGAATCGATTATTGACCAGCTGGTAATTTATTCCTCACACAAACCTCACTCACCCGCTAAAGTGAGGTATTGGTCACCGAGTCAACCATTCAGGTAAAGTCGCGAGCTTGCCAGGAACCACATGTACCCGGGGGCCGCCCGACTGCTCTTTGGCCTTATCATCGCGCCCCCGTTTCCTGCCACTACTGCTCCGGTACAGTGCGTTGCGGGCAATCTACTCGGCCCGAATAATCTCCCGGCTTCGCGGTCGAAAGGTACTTTATCCGGCCAGCTAAATGTGAGGCATGCGTTCAACATGACCCGAGGCCCGACATCGGACGGTCCTTAATCGACACAGACGGAAGACACTACAGTCCAGAACCCTGCAAGCTTCCGCCCGGTCTCACATTCAATTCCACACTTAGTTATTCTCACGTGACATTTCCTTCACATAAAACCAGGTAATTCCCTATAGCTCGCGGATGACAGGCAATCACCCGACTTCTACCGGTCTAAGCAAGCTAAGCAAGTATTGACCGTGGACACCAGGGTGACAAGGATCGGGTAAAACAAGGTGGAACAAGGTATAATGCAACAACGTTTGCAAACAACTCCTAAACTTAATGCATCAGATTAAGTGAAATTAATAAATAATTCTTTGCAAACCGAGGGAGAAATGCTCCGGGGCTTGCCTCGCTCGAAGGTACTGGGACGATGGTCGGGGCACTCCGGAAGCTCTTCACCGGACTCCTCTTCTGCTTCTGCTGGCTCCGGCTCCGTCACTTCGAGCTGCTCCTCTGCGTCCTCGGGAACAACTGTCGGAACCACTTCCTGCGATCCTGTATGATGCAGAAGTATGAGTGCAACATGCATAGGTGCAATGCAGAAGTGACATGAGATGATGAAGATGCGGAATGCATGCGATGAAGTGAATAGGTTACATTATCAGATTATGTGGAACTTATGACTCTTCTACAAGGTAGTCTACGTCATCCAAGAACATGTACTCGAAAACTACCACTACTATTCTCTACCATGCAAGAGCACTTGAACACTCAAGATGCTTCAAAGATACACCAAAGTATACCTTACTAACTATCTTTGCATTGAAGAATAACAAGGGAAACTCTAATTAGCACTACAATTGAACAGCAACACATATTTTAGTAGCTCAGAAAAATCTTATAAAATTACAGTGGGTTACTAATATCAAGAATAGCTTGTCATAAAAATTTTGCTGCATTTGGATAACTAGAACTGCCTACACAAAAATAACAAACTAAGGCCTAAAATAGCCATTTAAAATACTTTACATTTTGAAAAGTATCAAACAACAGATTTAGGAATTTTTCTACCATCTATTACCTAAACAAACACTATAGAAAAATTATCACTTGCATGTTTTACTCAAATTTATTTAAATAACAAAAATAACAAATATTGGTAATAGAAAGCATTTGAACTACAACTACAAATTTTTATACAGAACAACCATGAAATAAAATTACCCTAGCAAGCACATGGCATAACAGGATTAATAAACTTGGAATCACATTTTTCTGATTTTTCTACATTTTCTTATTAATTTTTCAAGAAAACACCAATTTCAAAGATTAATTAAAATACTACAGAAAAGTAATGAAATATTGACATGCAACATTTTTATATTGTAGATCTGATTCAAATGAGTATATAAAAATTTATTTCACAAATTTTGGAGCTAAAATGACCAAGAAATCATTTTCCCAAATGTTTTTCATCATGAATAATAAAAGAAATAGAAATTCGTTTTTCTGAAAAAGGACTTGGGCCGGCCCGAAGTCAACAGTCGGCCCGTGGCCGTTTCCCGGCCTGTCTCGCGCGCGCGGGAGGTCCACCGAGCCGGCCCGCTCGGGGCGCGGCCCAGGGGCGCGGCTTCGCCCCCGCGAGGAGCCGAACGCGTCGCCGGCGTGCGCGCGCTCGACGTCGCGGCGGCGGCTGCGGCCAACCGGCCATTGCCGGCCAAATCCCGACCACCAAGCGAGCGCACAACACTCGCCAAGAACTCGCGAACTCGAGAGGAGGGTTTGAGGAGACGGAGAGGGAGTGAGCGAGGCGGTGGACGGAGCGCCCGGCCGGCGGCACCGACGCGGTGGCGCGGCGAGGAAGAGCTCGATTGAGCCTTACCGCTCCAAACGAGGAGACGCCGAGGCTTGTTCGGAGAAGAGGGGAACGGAGCGGAGCTTTGGGCACAGGCAATCGGGAGGAGATGGTCGGCCAATGCCGGAACGAGGCAGAGATGGGGGCGGCGCACGGTGGCGAGGTGGTGCTCCGCGGTGGAGGGCGTCGGGGGAGGAAGAGAGGGAGCAAATGGGGGTCGTGCGAGCTGGAGACCTGGCGCTCGGGAGTTTTGAAGTGGGGCGCGAGCGCGGGGTCCACGGCCGGCCACGCGGGGCGTCGCCGGCATGCGGCCGCCACGCGGCGGGCGCGCCCTGCCGGGGTGCCAGCGCGCGCGGGCGCGGCGGGAAGAAGAGGGAGGGGGAGGATGGCCGGCTGGGCCGGGCCGGGCGGAGGCGGTGCGGTGCGCGCGCGCGGGGTGAGGCGGGCCGCATGTGGCCGTGGGCCGAACCGGAGGCGGCGGCCCGCGAGGGAAACAAAATAAATTTTGATTTTTGATTTTCGAATTTAAATGCATTTTCAAACTTCAAACCAAATTTTGAACAAGAAGAAAGCATTTTATGGATTTGGCCCAAAAATAAAAGTTGCTCAAAATTGAATTCTCTACAACTTTGATTAAGGGGCCACCTCAAAATTCTTGATAGATTTTGAATGACAACATAAAAGCTAAAATAGGAGGAAATTTTGAATATTTTTCATAATTATTTTTAAACAAGTTTTTGACAAACTTTGAGCTCCAAAATTTGAACTAGGGTTCCAAGTGATGTAGAATTTATAGTTGCAAGATTTTGGTACAAATGTGATTATCATGTTAATACAATTTATCACATACGTTAATTTCACACTTTTGTTTAAATCATATTACGAATTGTCACACATGATCATGATGTTATGAATGCGGTGCAATATGATTGCCATGCAAAATGTATTGCATAACACCGGAGTGTTACAGCCTTCCCCCCTTATAAAAATCTCGTCCCGAGATTTGGGTTACGAACCATTTATTATAAAAATCTTCATAGGCGTTCTTTAAGTATTCACCCGTTTCCCAAGATGCATCCCCTTCATCGTGATGACTCCATTGTATCTTATATGTTTTCACCACACTGTTTCGAGTAGCCCTTTCCTTGGTATCCAAAACTCGAACTGGCTGCTCACGATACACCAGATCTGACTTCAGTTTTATGCCTCGAGGTTCAATCCTTTCCTCTGGAACGCGCAAACATTTCTTGAGATGTGATACATGAAAAACTGGGAATATAGTACCCATTGATTCCGGTAACTCCAATTTGTAACCCACAGGACCTTTCTGTTCTAGGATTTTATAAGGTCCCACAAATCTGGCGGCCAGCTTTCTGCGCACACCAAACCTTTTCTTTTTCATTGGCGTAACTTTTAGATAGACATAGTCGCCAACTTCGAACACAAGCGGTCTCCTTCTCTTATCTGCATAACTTTTCTGACGTGACTGGGCTGCTCTCATATTCTGCTGGATGATATGAACTTTCTTTTTCGGCTTCTTCTACGAAATCAATGCCATAATACCTTCTTTCGCCTGGCTCAATCCAGTTTAACGGTGTTCTACACTTTCGACCATACAGAGCCTCAAAAGGTGCCATCTTGATACTCTCTTGATAGCTGTTATTGTATGAGAACTCTGCTAATGGTAACCATGATTCCCATGAACCTTTGGAAGACAACACACAAGCTCTTAACATATCTTCTAGAACAGCATTAACTCTCTCAGTCTGACCATCGGTTTGAGGATGATATGCAGTGCTACGAATCAGACTAGTCCCCAAACCTTTGTGCAAATGCTCCCAAAAGTGAGCAGTGAACTGTGACCCTCTGTCAGACACTATAGTCTTTGGTATGCCATGCAACCTCACAATCTCCGCAATATACTTCTCAGCATATTGAGGTGGTCTATATTCCGTTTTGACAGGCAGAAAGTGGGCTGTCTTAGTAAGACGATCCACAATTACCCAAATGGAATCGTGACCTTTTTGAGTAGTGGGTAGACCTGTGATAAAATCCATACTTATGTCATCCCACTTCCAACTTGGTACTGACAAAGGTTGTAACATTCCGGCAGGCTTCATGTGAATTGCTTTTACTCTACAACATGTGTCACATCTGGCTACATACGCTGCAACTTCCTTCTTCATCTTGGTCCACCAATAACGAGGTCTTAGTTCTTGATACATTTTACTGCTACCAGGATGAATAGACAACTTAGAGAGATGAGCTTCATCCATAATTTTATTCTTAAGCTCTCTATCCTTTGGAACAACAAGACGGTTGTCGAACCACAACACATCCTGCTCATCTACCCGGAAGTGTTTCGAGGGTTCTTCTTGAATCTTCTTTTTGATGTGGAATATCCCCTTGTCTGCTTTCTGACCTTCTATAATCTTACTCTCCAAGGAACAACTGACCTGAATACTTTGTAGCACGGCAGGGTGCATTAGATCGAAACCATCTTCAAGCAAGGGTTGCACATTCAGACAATGTGACTTTCTGCTTAAAGCATCGGCTACCACATTGGCTTTCCCAGGGTGATACTGTACATTCAAGTTGTAGTCTTTGATCAGCTCTAACCATCTCCGTTGTCTCATGTTCAATTCTGGTTGGGTGAAAATATACTTGAGACTCTTATGATCGGTGAAAATGTTGCACACGTTACCCAGCAGATAGTGTCTCCAAATCTTTAAGGCATGCACTACAGCGGCAAGCTCAAGATCATGTGTCGGGTAATTGATTTCATGTTTTCTCAACTGCCGGGAGGCATAAGCAATTACTCTTCCTTCCTGCATTAGCACACACCCTAGTCCTGTTTTTGATGCGTCACAGAACACATCAAAAGGTTTCTCGATGTCGGGTTGTGCAAGAACTGGAGCAGTGGTCAACAGTTTCCGCAAGGTATGGAAAGCTGTCTCACACTCCTCTGTCCACGCGAACTTGTGATCTTTCTGTAACAGACTTGTCATAGGCTTGGCAATCTTCGAGAAGTCTGGGATAAAGCGGCGATAGTAACCAGCTAACCCTAGGAAACTCCTGACTTCTGACACTGTGGTTGGAGTCTTCCAATCCATAACCTCTTGCACTTTACTCGGATCTACAGAAACTCCATTCTCAGAGAGAATATGACCGAGGAAAGGAACTTTCTTCAACCAAAATTCACATTTGCTGAACTTAGCATATAACTTATGATTCCTCAACCTGGTCAAGACAATTCTCAGATGCTCTTCATGCTCTTTCTCGTTTTCAGAGTATACTAGAATGTCATCAATGAAGACAACTACAAACTTGTCCAACTCTGGCATGAAAACCGTATTCATCAGATACATAAAATATGCAGGAGCATTTGTTAGTCCAAATGACATAACAAGATACTCGTACAACCCGTATCTGGTAGAAAAGGCGGTTTTCGGAACATCTTGAGGTCTAATCTTTATCTGATGATACCCTGACCTTAAGTCTATCTTGGAGAACACTCTGGCTTTAGCTAACTGATCAAACAGAACATCAATATGAGGCAGTGGATATTTATTCTTGATGGTTACAGCGTTTAGAGGTCGGTAATCCACACACATCCTGAGAGTACCCTCTTTCTTCTTCTTTACAAACAAGGCAGGACATCCCCATTCAGACTTACTTGGGCGAATAAACCCCTTCTTTAATAACTCTTCCAACTGTTTCTTCAACTCAGCTAATTCATCCGGAGGCATCCGATAAGGTCTCCTTGAAATTGGAGCTGTCCCAGGGATCAACTCGATTCCAAACTCAACATCTCTATCTGGAGGAAGGCCAGGCAATTCGTCTGGGAACACATCCGGAAACTCACATACTACTGGGATCTGATGGATAGGAGTAACTTCCATGGCACAGGTCACACTCACAAGATCTGTTCTTTTAGGCAATGGTACCTGAAAAGTACCCTCTGCCTGGGGATCTTTAAGGGTAAGCATCCGACTGCTTGTATCTATGACTGCTTCCCAGTCTTTCATCCAGTTCATTCCTATTATTACATCCAAAACTAATCCAGGCATAACTACCAGGTTCACTCTGAACTTCCGACTACCTAACTCAAGGGTTGCCCCTCTAACCATCTTATTGGTTAACACATCAGCTCCTGCTGAACTTATGCGATAACCATAACTCAATTCTGTGCATAGTTGTTCATGCTTCCGTGCAAATGCTTGACTCATAAAAGAATGCGAAGATCCAGAATCAAAAAGAACAACTGCAGGGTGATGGTTCACAAGAAACTTACCGGCAGTTACAGGCTCTCCCTCAGGAACTTCATCAATGGCGGTGTGGTGCACACGGGCATTATAAGTCTGTTGCTTCTTTTTAGGCGGATAAGGGCAGAACTTGGAAAAGTGACCTGGCTGACCACAGTTGTAGCAGGGCCCTTTCACTGTACCAGCAGACCCTATTGCTCCCTTGGAGTTGCTCTGTTCTGCAGCTGCGTTGGTCTTTGTTGGCGGCACTGCCATCTTGTACGGTTTCTGGGGCCCCTTGTAGTTCTGGGTTTTATGCTGCGGCGGCCTGAACCTCGCACCAGGTGCGGACGGACGATAAGATGAACGGTTGGCAGGGACAACTCTGGACTGGGATGATCCTGACTCGAACACTCTCTTGCGATTCTTGGATGCGGTGTAAGCATTATTGTTCTTCTCTTGCTTCAAACAGTCACTGATAAAGTCGTTGAATCTGTTGCGGGTATTGGTACCCACATGCTTCATCATCTTCGGACTCAACCCTCTCTTGAAACTAGCAATCTTCTTTGCATCTGTGTCAACCATGTCTGGAGCATAGCGGCACAAATTATTAAAGGCATGCAGATACTGTGTCACCGTCTTGGTACCCTGATTCAAGGCTAAGAACTCTCCAAGCTTCATCTCAACCAACCCTGGGGGAATATAAACTCCCTTAAAGGCTTCAGTGAAATCCCTCCAAGAAATCTGGGCATTAGGAGGAAAAGTACTGCGGTGATGCTTCCACCACATTCCGGCTGGTCCCTGTAACTGATGTGCAGCATACTCTACTTTCAGAACTTCTGTCATCCTTAACACACGAAACTTATCTTCCATAGTGTTAATCCATTCCTCGGCATCAAGTGGCTCTGCTGCTTCTTTGAAAATAGGTGGCCTCGTATCCATGAAATCCTTGAAACTGCTGTACTGGTTCACTCCATGGCCACCACCTTGGTTATTTCCCTTTTGAACATTTTCCGCGATGGTGCGCAGAAAGTCTTCCATATTCCTCTGTGATTGTTCAGTACTGCGCTGACTTCCAAGGAACTGTGTGAAGAACATTTCTGCGGTAAGCGGCGGAGGAGGGGGCAAATGTGGTTCTGGACGTGGCTCTTGGTGGTTGACATTGTTGGCACCACTTCCACCAGCTCCTGCACCATTGCCACCAGTCTCAGCGGCTTCATACGTAGCACGACGAGTGTTGGCCATCTGCATATTTTAGCAACAAGCACCATTGAGTGAGGTTGTAAAATTATGTCCGAATGAACAATTATGCCATACTGAATTCATTGGAGAGAACAAGTCATACAAGAAAACAGAGGCGCAATAATTTCATTCCAATTAAACAACAGCACCAATTCAGTTACTTCAAATGCAACATCATGTTCCACGTTGCCAGCATACATACACTGGACTTTTATGCGTTCGGGTATCGCATACACAACCAAACTCCAAAAGATCGTCAGTCTCAAGGTCGAACAGGATACATCATGACACATGAAAACCAAAAGAAGGCCATCGCGTCAAGCCTAGCTACTAACGCAGGACACTATCCTACTCCTCGGGGCCATCGTCGATGTCGGAGGCGTCGCCATCGCTACCTTCAGCAGCGGCGTCGTCGTCGAGGTCCATCTGAGCGGCGTTCGGAGGAGCATACGGGCCTATCCCGTTGTAGAGGGTATGGAACTCTTCATGCAAGTTGGCATTGTACTCTTCTAGCTCCTCGACCCTCTGCCTCAGAAGGTCTCTCTCGTTCCAGGCTTCATTCCTTTCCTGTACTAGCTGCTCCAACAGGCGATCTGCATTCCTGTTGGCCTGGGTCAGCCTCTGAACCTGCTGCATGGAACTCTCGCCTTTCTCGAGAGCTCGGTCCCGCTGCAAGCTCATATCAGCCAACTGCTCCTGCAAGCTAGCTATGGCACGCGCTTGCTTTTTCTTCTGCTTCCTTGCTTCAATCCGATCATCACCACGTAGGCCAGTTAAGGTCCAGTAGGTATTCTCCAGACCTTGGTATGCTCTGATGGCTGCATACATGGCACTCATGGTGTGGTTGTCACTAGCCCGTCCCTCACTGGGGCCTCTAACCAGGGCACTTCCTTGCGGCTGTACCCAAATGGCGTCGCGAGGATCATCTCTCGGGAAAGTACCGGCCAAAGCTGCTGCTAACTCATTGGGAAATCTGCTCATGATGTCTCGGATGACGCGAAAAGCTGCACCCTCTGCACCCTCGACCGGAGTGCGTCCTTCGAACTCCAGATGCCAACCATCCCATTCTGGCGCATCACCAAGAGCGGGGACGGTGATCTCTACCACAGCAAGTCCATCTTCAGCTAGCTGACTCTCGCTCCAAGAGTAAACTGGCTCTTGTCCCTCCGGGTACCCCACATCATGGAGCACTCTCCAAAGCAAGGTGGGCATGCCAAACTCGCTTAGAAAAGTGTCCGTGTTGCGGTGCTCCCGCGGGGCTAGCTGACGACGGGGTGCTCTTCCTCCAGTGGACTTGCGGGCAGTCTGCTTCGTGCGGGCCATCTGTAGCACAAGTTTTAAATTACCCGGTGAGAACATATTTTAGTTGAGGTCACTTTTATCGAAATGGGATAATCCTTTTATAAGGGGAGGAATGCATGCCATGAATGGAATGCACAAACAATATGATGCATGCACGAGTCTTACGTTCTCACAAACTTATAAAAAAAAACATCTAACGGTGATTTCGGTGGCATACAACGATCTCTCTTATACGTAACTAATTCGGTCTACACGATACGCTGTTATGTACCTGCAAAAAACTCATTTCAGCCCATTCCCCATGAATGCATGAAAGCAGTAAATCTACCTACACGCTTTACACGAATCCCCAGATGCGTGTACAACGGTAGTAACTACCCAAACACATCGTCCTATTGACGGCATCGCCTCAACGGACGGAACACCCACACATGCGACACTTTTATAAAAACATGTGTAAAACATGTAATTATCCAAGTATCATATAAGCACTTTCCCTAGATCGGCGGTGTATCCGATCATGCTCTCACAGCTCACACTTACCGAAGCGTAGAGGTAACTGATCCATACATTACCACTCAATTAAGTGGCACTCATACAATAGCACGCCGTATGAGCAACGAAAAAGAAATATGGTGCAGAACCCCAAGTTAGTACTTAAATAGCCACCTAGAGTCCTTAACTGGGCATACAGGATATGACCACTGGCACACTTTTTAGTTTCAAAATCACACTTTTTAAGCAAGGTTTTGGTTTAAATACACTTATGAACAGTAATTACGCTAAACCATGCTCCGATACCAGCTGTAACAGAACCGCCCAATTATACGAGATTAAGTAAGAAAATCATCCAACGGACGGACAATTTACCAAACTTAAGCCCGTATAACCCGGTAGTCCGTGAAATCTCGACGGATTTCAAACCATTTCACATCACAGCCAAGATCGTAATAAGTTCAGCGACTACCTTCATAAGTTACACAGTAGTTTGCGGCACAAAATACATCGGAGTTTAAACATAGTTATTACAAACCAGTTCCAAATAAAGTAGCGGAAACATTAGTTCAAAGCACACACACACGCACATCTTTTCCAAAATACAGTGCCAGCTTGCGATCATCTCCCACAAAAGCATCAGGCGAGGAGTAGTGAGTGACCATTGCCCATGGTCCTAAGCTTCGCCCATCGCAGGGTAGAGACAGTTGATACAATAACCATAGTACATCTGTCCATCTGCAACAAGTGGGAACAAAGCCCTGAGTACGAGAAGGTACTCAGCTAGACTTACCCGACAGAACCAAAACAAAAGACTCCAAGGATCATGATAGGCTTTTTGGTGGGGTAGCTGACTCTTTTGCAAGAAAAGCATTTTTAGCTTATCAAAGCATTTACAAAAGCATGTCATCTTTTAAATCTTTATTCTCCTGTCAACTATGTTTGCACTTTATGCTAAAGTAACCATGTAATTAAGCAAATAAGGATTACCATTGATAATTTACAATAGTCACCATGTCATTTCCTCATAACTATCCAAGTGTTGCTTCCATATTACTACGATGAAGTAACTCAAGTCAAGTGTTCACTATCCAGTGAACGATGGCGATTCGAATCGATTATTGACCAGCTGGTAATTTATTCCTCACACAAACCTCACTCACCCGCTAAAGTGAGGTATTGGTCACCGAGTCAACCATTCAGGTAAAGTCGCGAGCTTGCCAGGAACCACATGTACCCGGGGGCCGCCCGACTGCTCTTTGGCCTTATCATCGCGCCCCCGTTTCCTGCCACTACTGCTCCGGTACAGTGCGTTGCGGGCAATCTACTCGGCCCGAATAATCTCCCGGCTTCGCGGTCGAAAGGTACTTTATCCGGCCAGCTAAATGTGAGGCATGCGTTCAACATGACCCGAGGCCCGACATCGGACGGTCCTTAATCGACACAGACGGAAGACACTACAGTCCAGAACCCTGCAAGCTTCCGCCCGGTCTCACATTCAATTCCACACTTAGTTATTCTCACGTGACATTTCCTTCACATAAAACCAGGTAATTCCCTATAGCTCGCGGATGACAGGCAATCACCCGACTTCTACCGGTCTAAGCAAGCTAAGCAAGTATTGACCGTGGACACCAGGGTGACAAGGATCGGGTAAAACAAGGTGAAACAAGGTATAATGCAACAACGTTTGCAAACAACTCCTAAACTTAATGCATCAGATTAAGTGAAATTAATAAATAATTCTTTGCAAACCGAGGGAGAAATGCTCCGGGGCTTGCCTCGCTAGAAGGTACTGGGACGATGGTCGGGGCACTCCGGAAGCTCTTCACCGGACTCCTCTTCTGCTTCTGCTGGCTCCGGCTCCGTCACTTCGAGCTGCTCCTCTGCGTCCTCGGGAACAACTGTCGGAACCACTTCCTGCGATCCTGTATGATGCAGAAGTATGAGTGCAACATGCATAGGTGCAATGCAGAAGTGACATGAGATGATGAAGATGCGGAATGCATGCGATGAAGTGAATAGGTTACATTATCAGATTATGTGGAACTTATGACTCTTCTACAAGGTAGTCTACGTCATCCAAGAACATGTACTCGAAAACTACCACTACTATTCTCTACCATGCAAGAGCACTTGAACACTCAAGATGCTTCAAAGATACACCAAAGTATACCTTACTAACTATCTTTGCATTGAAGAATAACAAGGGAAACTCTAATTAGCACTACAATTGAACAGCAACACATATTTTAGTAGCTCAGAAAAATCTTATAAAATTACAGTGGGTTACTAATATCAAGAATAGCTTGTCATAAAAATTTTGCTGCATTTGGATAACTAGAACTGCCTACACAAAAATAACAAACTAAGGCCTAAAATAGCCATTTAAAATACTTTACATTTTGAAAAGTATCAAACAACAGATTTAGGAATTTTTCTACCATCTATTACCTAAACAAACACTATAGAAAAATTATCACTTGCATGTTTTACTCAAATTTATTTAAATAACAAAAATAACAAATATTGGTAATAGAAAGCATTTGAACTACAACTACAAATTTTTATACAGAACAACCATGAAATAAAATTACCCTAGCAAGCACATGGCATAACAGGATTAATAAACTTGGAATCACATTTTTCTGATTTTTCTACATTTTCTTATTAATTTTTCAAGAAAACACCAATTTCAAAGATTAATTAAAATACTACAGAAAAGTAATGAAATATTGACATGCAACATTTTTATATTGTAGATCTGATTCAAATGAGTATATAAAAATTTATTTCACAAATTTTGGAGCTAAAATGACCAAGAAATCATTTTCCCAAATGTTTTTCATCATGAATAATAAAAGAAATAGAAATTCGTTTTTCTGAAAAAGGACTTGGGCCGGCCCGAAGTCAACAGTCGGCCCGTGGCCGTTTCCCGGCCTGTCTCGCGCGCGCGGGAGGTCCACCGAGCCGGCCCGCTCGGGGCGCGGCCCAGGGGCGCGGCTTCGCCCCCGCGAGGAGCCGAACGCGTCGCCGGCGTGCGCGCGCTCGACGTCGCGGCGGCGGCTGCGGCCAACCGGCCATTGCCGGCCAAATCCCGACCACCAAGCGAGCGCACAACACTCGCCAAGAACTCGCGAACTCGAGAGGAGGGTTTGAGGAGACGGAGAGGGAGTGAGCGAGGCGGTGGACGGAGCGCCCGGCCGGCGGCACCGACGCGGTGGCGCGGCGAGGAAGAGCTCGATTGAGCCTTACCGCTCCAAACGAGGAGACGCCGAGGCTTGTTCGGAGAAGAGGGGAACGGAGCGGAGCTTTGGGCACAGGCAATCGGGAGGAGATGGTCGGCCAATGCCGGAACGAGGCGGAGATGGGGGCGGCGCACGGTGGCGAGGTGGTGCTCCGCGGTGGAGGGCGTCGGGGGAGGAAGAGAGGGAGCAAATGGGGGTCGTGCGAGCTGGAGACCTGGCGCTCGGGAGTTTTGAAGTGGGGCGCGAGCGCGGGGTCCACGGCCGGCCACGCGGGGCGTCGCCGGCATGCGGCCGCCACGCGGCGGGCGCGCCCTGCCGGGGTGCCAGCGCGCGCGGGCGCGGCGGGAAGAAGAGGGAGGGGGAGGATGGCCGGCTGGGCCGGGCCGGGCGGAGGCGGTGCGGTGCGCGCGCGCGGGGTGAGGCGGGCCGCATGTGGCCGTGGGCCGAACCGGAGGCGGCGGCCCGCGAGGGAAACAAAATAAATTTTGATTTTTGATTTTCGAATTTAAATGCATTTTCAAACTTCAAACCAAATTTTGAACAAGAAGAAAGCATTTTATGGATTTGGCCCAAAAATAAAAGTTGCTCAAAATTGAATTCTCTACAACTTTGATTAAGGGGCCACCTCAAAATTCTTGATAGATTTTGAATGACAACATAAAAGCTAAAATAGGAGGAAATTTTGAATATTTTTCATAATTATTTTTAAACAAGTTTTTGACAAACTTTGAGCTCCAAAATTTGAACTAGGGTTCCAAGTGATGTAGAATTTATAGTTGCAAGATTTTGGTACAAATGTGATTATCATGTTAATACAATTTATCACATACGTTAATTTCACACTTTTGTTTAAATCATATTACGAATTGTCACACATGATCATGATGTTATGAATGCGGTGCAATATGATTGCCATGCAAAATGTATTGCATAACACCGGAGTGTTACAGTGCTCGCATGTGCCCCATGAGATGGAGTTGTCGTAGGAAATCGATCGCCTGGAGCTTCCCTGACTTGCTTGGCTTTAATCAATGCAGGTCACTGTTACCTTATTTGCCCCACCGTTCATTCCTCTCTACTCTGTCCACTTATTGCTACCTGGCGGAGGGGGATGTGCTCGCATGTTCGTTCTTTTATTTAACCATACTGTGACAAGTGCTCCAAATATCAGCCATGCTTTTGTTACAACTAAATTGTTTTTATCTGGAAGTTAATCTGAACTATATTCTAATCAATTGTGAGTGCAACTCCGAGCAACTCCGGGCAGGTGATGGACATATAGGAAATGGCTCACCACCTCTCTAGTGTGCCTGGGAAAAGAGTGATAGTTTGGTCTCCATCTGATTTTGTCCGGCAATGCTGCTTGTATAGTCATCTTGTGTACCCATCTTGTGATAGCATCTTGTGATAGCATCTTGTGTAGGCATTCGTTTTCCTTTTCTTTGTTGGCTTAACCCGTAATTCTCTATTGTGATTTGCGAGTCACCATACACACACTGGCTAAACTCTTTCTGTACATTAGCGAAAATTGGGGGAAATCAGGGGAGAGATGTTTGCTGGGTTACCTCACTAGTACTTTCTCCTATTGGTTTATTATGTGGAATTGTGGATGTGCTTGAAAAGCTTGGGATTGATGCCCTGAACTAAATTGCCACTAGATCCTTGTCAATTTCTGCTGCTACTACTAGCAGTGCCTTCCCAGAGTGATAACATCTGTGGGGTTCTTTAACCTGAACTGTTAATTTGTTATAGGTGCTGCTGCTGTGAATTCGAAAAGGCCACAGCAGGGAAACCCGATTGAAGGTAAAGTGTCTCTCATGCAGCTTCTATTTTGGGTGAAGTGTCTCTCATGCAGCTTCTATTTTAGGTGATCTTTGTTTCTAGGAATCACAACTGTTTACTGTTCTGCGTTCTCCTTTAATTAAAAATAGTCATTGTCAGCTTAAGATATTTGTAGGTGTGAGATTAGTAATGACCGGTCCTGTCCTGGCAGGATAGATAATTTGCATGCTCAGTAAATAAATGTTGTTTTCAGACATTAGTTATTACTTTCCAATTTCATTACATTGTTAAAACTAAATTTAGAATTATGTAGAACAGTATCCGAAAGGTTGTAAATGTCTAGTCGGTTTCCCTTTAAATGCAAATTTAAAATGAGTGGGATCAATTCCTAAAGATTGTATGCTTCTGCTCCTCACAATATAAATTAGTTTACATGTGATGTCTTTTCACTATAACATGCTGACATCTGCACTCTTTGTTCCTTCTCATTGAAGAACAGGTTTCTTGTAAATGTGGGGCTCCAAAGTAATGCCACACGTGTTAGTGCTAAGCGTGACCTAGAAGAGGAACTAGTGGTGGAGAAACAAACATCAAGTGATCTTAGGGTGGTTGTCAAGGCTCAACAACAACAAATGGAAGAAATGATGAAGAAATTCCAGGAGGCAGAAACAGCTAGTGCTAAGCAAGAAGAGGAGAGGGCTAAGCAAGAAGAGGAGTCTAAGAAAAGGCAAGCTGATATTGATGCACTAATCAAGACTTTGATGTCCATGGTTTCAGGATGCCAAGCAATGCAGTAAAGTTGTCTTTGGTTATCGGCTGGTGCACTTTGTTGTTGGTTGCTTATTTTGGTGATAGATGCTGCGATGTGAACAAGTGGCTGCGTCTTTTGGTTGAATTAATGCATGGTTGTGAACTTATGTGCATGTGAATTGCAGCATGGTATTTGACCTGTGCATGCACGGTTTTTGGTGATGGATGCATGTTCTGTGAACTATATTTAGGTGTATGTGAACTGTTGATGTTCTGTGAACTACAGCATGGTTTTCGACCTAATGCATGCTTTTGTTGTGCCAAAATTCATATGTAACTATATTTAGATGTATGTGTGATGGTGGGACCTTGTATATTTATATGTATATGTAATGAATTGTGGTCATCTATGACGATATGAATCATGTGAATTTAAATTTGAATTGTTGTCAATTTAAATGTGAAATTAGTGTCCATTTAAATTTGAATTTGATGCAATTTAAATTTGAATTTTTGCTGATATATTATGGGCCACAATGAGCTAATTCTATAGTGCAATTGGGCTAGCCCAATAGGTGTACTAAAATATGGGCCCAACTAAATCTAAAAAAATACACAAAATATGGGTCTAATTGGAGAAAATGGGCCATAGAAAGCCTATTGATGATGTGGCAAGGTAGCAGCCACGTCAGATCCAACATCACCAAATGACATGGCAACAGCTGACGTGGCAGCAAAACCATGACAGTTCAGTTCATCACCATAGCCTCTTCTTATAGTTGCCCTTCGGTTTATCCATGACGATCCAAAAAAACTAACCTGTGACGTTCTATTTCGGTTCAAAAAATGTATGACGCGGGATATGTGACGTTTTACTGGACCGTCATCGATAGTTAACCGTGACGTGTTTTCGCTTGTTCATGACTAAATCGAAACGTCACGTAAAGCCAAATTTCTTGTAGTGTTTTTTATAGTTTGGAATGAAAGAAGTATACTCTCTATTATAAAAATTATAAGCCTTTCTGGCTTTTTTATATACATAGTTTTTAGTATGTATTTAGACATAATATATATACTAGATATATGCCCGTGCGTTACACCGTGACCACCAATTTTGTGTGTGTGCATAGGTACATCAGATACGTTCAAACTGAAGGTGAAGCCCGGCAAAATGTACATGCTCTGGCTCATCAACGCCGCATTCAACAATGAGCTCTTCTTCTCCATCCAAATGGTCATCGTCGTCGACGTCTACGTGGTCTACGTCAAGCCCTTTACCGTGGACACCCTCTTCAACGCGCTGGGGCAAAACAGCAACGTTCAGCTCACCACCACACCAAGTCGACGTACCCGGCGCGACCTACTACACATGGAGTCATGGTCGTACGTATGAACGCAAAGCAGGGTTGAAGTATGACGCCCGTGGCCACCATGCCGGGGGCTTCGGCGGCGGCGTGTGTCCCTCACGCTTGGCCTACAGCACCACGACTCCCATGATGGCGGCGTCAACATCACGTTCGGCACGCCGCCCGCGCACCACCACGACGGCGCCACTCCAATGGCCACCATGTCCAGTTCGATGGCGCCGCGGGGTAACTGTTTTCTCCGACGACGGCCAGCCATCGGATGGACGGTGGCGTGCACCCGGGACACCATGTCTAGTTCAACGACGCTGCAGGATACCTGTTGGCTCCGACGGCGGCCCCGTGCACCTGGGACACCATATCCAGTTCCGCAGTTCGACGGCGCCAGCAGCATCGACGGCGAGGCGCCACACGTGCAGGAGCACTATCGGGACCTGGAGGGCGTCAGGTTTCACCTCCTGCGTGACCTTGCCGGTGATCCTAATCCACCACCCATCGGTCGAGCTCTAGCTGCAAGTGAACTGTGCCCAATGGGGACGTCGTCACGGCGCCTAGCTAGCTAGCTACGGCCAGGTGCCGCTTCCACGGGATGCGTGGCATGTCGCCCTGGGTCATGACCGAACTAACCGAACTTCACAAAACAACTACTAAATATTGTAATTTGTAGCAAATTTTACCAATATCAAGGCAAAAATACAATACAAAATATAGATTAAACATAGTGATAAGAGTGATGGTTGATATAAACCCACTAGAATAAATATTATATCACTAATAATAATCTAAATTGCATATTATGTTAACAAAATTCAAATGTTCGGTTAATTCGGTTAGTTCAGTTACCCGAGGGTAATGACCGAACTAAGTCCGGTTAGTTCGGTTATTTCAAACTAAAGACCGAACTTGTGACCGAAATTTTCGGTCTCGGTCACTTCGGTCTCGGTCTCGCTTAGTTCAGTTCAGTCTTCGGTTAATTATGGCAAGGGCTAATGGCATGCACTCACGCGCACGTCCATCCGGCCGGCAGCGCTGCGGATTTGCATTGTTTGGCCAGTTGCTTTCCTGGCTCATATATGCGTCATGCCGCTCTAGGTCTCGGTCAGCACCGCCTCCATCGCCGCCCTGCCGTATAGATATACAAGTAGTACGTAGTGTGTACAGATCGGATCGTCGTGAGCAGTTCGGAGTTTAGACGTGCGTAGTCGGGCGGTTACATAATCGCATGGTGGAGGAGTCCGAAGCGTGTTGGGGCGATGAGCGGGGAAGCTGAGTCCGAGCAGGCACGTACACGACAGCGCCCGTACGTGTCCGACGCCGAGCAGGCACGTACACGGCGTAAGGGTGGGGACGCGTGCACCAAACTTTGTGGGACGAAAGTGTCTCCTATATTTTTTTAGGTGGTACATATATAATAGATTTAGATATAGAAAGCAATTCTATACCCCTTACCCCTAATAATAAGCCCTTGTTTAGATGACATCAAAATTCCAAGTTTTTTCACTCTCTCTCCATCACATCAATTTTTAACCGCTTGTATGGAGTATTAAATATAGGTAAAAAAAATAACTAATTACACAGTTTAGTTGTAAATCACGAGATGAATCTTTTGAGCCTAGTTGGTCCACGATTGGACAATATTTGTCAAATAAGACGAAAGTGGTACTATTCATCGGGTTGAAATTTTTTCCTAATCTAAACAAGGGCTAAATTGTAAAAATTTCTGCGTACTTTTTAGTTTTCACTATAGATTTCTGTCTATCAGGTGGTCTGGGCTTTCTCGCGGCCCAATTTAGCCAGTCCAATGGCCCACTTTTGCCTGTGGTCCGAATAATTCCCGGTAGCTAAAAAAATGTGCCACCGGTGAGATTCGAACGCTAGGCACTAGGATTGATAAACAAACTGCCTACCACCACACTACAACATGTCATGTGTTACAATAATACATTTATATTTATTAGGTAAAACTTCTGCCATATAAATTTCCTTTCGTTTGATTTTTTGTTGGCCTTCCATCTGATTTCTTTTTTTGTTGCATCCGTTATCCTCATAGGTGGTTTTTTGATTGATTTTTTTAAGAATAATTATTATGAATCTTTGAACACTGATTTTTCTTTACCATAATTTTGATTAGAAAATATTCAAACCTAGATTAACATGTGATTCACCTAATCAAAATGTGAGTAGAAAGTTTAAATAGTTTATTGTCTAATCTGGTCTAAATAAATATATCTATACAATCATCAACGACGGCTAGCATGGCCATCTAACTCTTTGTTGGCATTAATATGCTGCCGCATCAAGGAGGTGAGCCCGGACGCCATCCATAATAGCTCCACATCTATATCAACAACACTGTCTCACTGAAAAGACGAGTCTGGATGTCATCGTGGTCGGCTCCGCATCTACACCAATGATACACACGTGGTTATCATAAGATTAATTAGAGCTTTTAAAGTTTATAGAAAGGGTAAAACATAAATACATATATATAATTCTACCCTCGTTTGCTATTAACATTTGATAGTTTTTTTTCCTCCCGTTGCAACACAGGGGCATCTTTGCTAGTTGTATCTTAAAAGCCACAACGATTTACAATTTGAAATGGAGAGAGTATGTATTCTATACAAATACCAATATCAATCAAGCTAGCTAGAACGTCAATTTCGTGTTGTACAAGGATTGATCACCAAAGCAAAAAATAGTTTGACTTAAAACAAATCCAAATGTAATTATATTTCTGATGGGGGAAGCATATGATTAGTTTTTTCTTGAATAACATTGTACTTCATTCTTTTTTTTTTCTCTTTACTAAAGAATGCTAGATATCTCAAGATTTAGCAATAACAGTCTCTCAGAGATGCACATAGAATTGGGTTTGTGTGTGTGCATCAGGGGCTAGTGTGTATCCGTGTATGTGATTGTCTATGTTTGTACTGTGTTTTGAAAAAAAAAACTTTTAAAACATATTGATAAATTATTACATTTGATTGGAAGCGACACTTGAAACTAGACTTCTGGCCCACCTTCAAATCCAGGAAGTCCAAAAATTGTTAGTATTCTCTATGGGTTTATGAGCCACCCTCGGTGTCACAATATAGTCCGTTACCGTTAGCAACCCAACACAATCGAAGTATGAATATTTGGAAAAAAGAATTCGGTGTGGACCATCCCTATCAGGATGTGATGCGGCCTGTGCACCTGATAAATGTGCCATATTATCATCTTAATCCGCATGGTAAATTAGATTTCTCATGGACCACGCGTCAGCCCCACGACCACACGGTGTTTCCGTGGGGATGGTACGTAACGAAATTTTTTCCGAGTATTATTTATTAAGGTCTGCTCCAATACTTCTCTTTTAAAAAATAGCACGAATCCTAAACCAGCTCATTAAACTAATTAATTATTTTCTTATCTGGGTCACGGTTGCATTGGGCTCAACCCGTCCAACCCAGCCCCGAGTGTAGCCCATCGGCTCTCCTTCGTTCCGAGCGAACCGTGTGTCCGTGTGCTCGTCGAAGGAGACGACGTTCCCGAGCAGCGGCGGCAGCTGGCTGACCGAGCCAAGGCGGCGCGCCGGCGCCTCCTTTCCCCTCGTCCGCCGAGCAGCGGCGGCGGTTGGCAGATCGAGCCAAGGGCAGCGTGCTGGTGCCTCCTTCCACCTCCTCCCCTTGAGCAGCGGCGGCGGCTGGCAGCCGGCAAGGAGGTACGGCGGCTGACACCCTCCATGTTCTCTGGACACGCGTTTGCTGCAACAGCACGGCTCGTTCGGAGTTCGGACACACCGGCGTCGAAGGCCGCGTCGTCCGTGGCCGCAGCGGTGGCGGCGTCGGCGGCCGTGCCGGCGGCGGCGACGCGGGTGGTGTGTCCATCTCGCTGGCCTGGGCGTGCCTCGACGTCAAGTTTCCCGCCGGGAGCACGTACCACAGGGGAGTCGTGAGTGCGCCGCGCGTCTTCGCTGACCCTGCAATAGTGGCCAGCAGCTTGTCGCTGACATGGCGTCGTGTTGGTTTGTGTTCTTGCTGGGGCAGGAGGGTACACCAAGTTCTACGACGTTGATGCCGAAGCAGCTGCAGAGCACTTGGCTCATGACGCTCTTCTTGGTTAAAACCTTTTTTATTTTCTGGATGAAACGTCGCTTTTTCTACCTCCCCGGAGACGACGGCGCCGCGCGCCGTACGCCGAACCTCCTTGCCGGCTGCCAGCAGGATCGGGGGAGGAGGCATGCACTAGCCGCTGCTACTCGCGACGACGTCTCCTTCGTGCTAACAGGATCAGGGGAGGACCGGAGGAGTCGTCCGGCCGCTAGCCGCTACTGCTCGCAACGCCCTGTCTCCTTCGACGAATTAACAGAGCGACGTGAGAGCCGATGGGCTGGACTGCAGGCTGGGTTCGACGGGTTGAGCCCAACAGTGACGCAGGCAATAAATCAATTAAAAAAACAATTAATTAGCTAATGGGCTGCTTTGGGATTCGTGCCAGTTTTAAAAGGAGGAGTACTGGAGCAGTTACCTTATTTTTTTCTGAATATTACATTACACAACCCATTTATGAATCATGAGCGGATCCAAGTGTATTCCCCAGTATTCCTAGGAATACTTAACTTTTTTTGGGACATCTATATGTATATATGTGTATATACTTATGTATATGTATGTTCCTATCCTGTTTTAGCTCATTGCAGCCCAAATCATTGAGAAAAACGGCCTTTTGGCCTGGCCTATGAATTTCCACCTTCCCAGGCCGGCTGCCGGGCGCCAGCAGCCCGCACTCCCGCAGCCACTGGCCGTGGCCGCTGCCTCTCCACTCCTTTACCTTCTGATTCAAGCTTCCAGCACTCCTGCTCCGGTCTAAAATCTTTTTTTTAGCATATCCCGTCTGAAGTCTCACCTCTACCTATTTATTACTAAGTTTGTTTCATGCATATCTTAGAGCTGATTAGCTGAACAAATTGTTATTTGACTATTCTAAAAAAATTGTTATTTAACTATTTTTATAACTTTATTTAATTATCGGCATACTACTCTCAATTATATTTTGAACCTTCGGATGGGTTTTTTTCGACATGGATGTGGGAATACCCAATCTTAAAATTCTGGCTCCGCCACTGTTATGAATATATGTTTTCAACGAACAACACCAATTTATAAATTTAATCTCTAACTCCAAGCTAGTACTAAAGAGTAAAGACAGTCGCCTTTCGTCGATCGTTACATCCTGTACTTGCTTCTGTTACAAGCCGGGTTGGCCGCGAGGCTGTTGATCCACACCTGGTCGGCGACCACAGGCTCGTCGTCGTCGTTGCGGTGCCACGTCCACAGCGCGTGCGTGGCGTTCACCACCTCGAGCCGCCCATGCCCGAAGCTGGCCTCCCGGAACGCCGAGATCGGCGGCTGCGGGTCGACGTACTTGTCCGCCAGCCCCTCCCGGTTGCCGCCGTCGCCGATGGTGACGTACACGGGCGCGCAGGGGTCCTCCTTCCCGGCGTAGACGCGCTTGAACCTCTCGTACGCGTGGACGTGGCCCGCGAACACGGCGTCGACGCGCGCGCCGTACAGCAGCGCCTCCATGGCGTCCCGCATGGCGTCGCCCTCCCCCTGGTGCGCCTCGTTGCTGTTGTACCACGGCGCGTGCACGAGCGCGAGCACAAACGCCGGCCTGCCACTCCTGCGGTTGAGCGCCGCGAGGTCGGCGCGGAGCCACCGGAGCTGCGCGCTGCCGGCGCCGTAGTCGGTGTAGGATCCCAGCATGAGGACGTGCACGGCGCCGCCGGCCACGTCGAAGGAGTAGTAGAGGTTGTCGCCCGACGGCACGGCGCCGGCGTCGTAGGGCATGCGCCACCGCGCGTTGTACGCCTTGAACGGCTTCGGCTCGACCAGCGGCAGCTTCTCGACCTCGTGGTTGCCCTGCGTCACCATCCACGGCCGCGCGCTCGCCAGCGGCTCCACGAGGCGGCCGTACGAGTCCCACCGGGACTGGACGAAGTCGGCGTACGACAGGTCGCCGGGGAGCAGGAGCATGTCGTAGTCGGCGGCGGCGACGTGCTTCAGCGTGGAAGCTGTCCACCCCGTCTGCCCAAGGTCACCTGCAACGTACGTACAGCGATGCCATTGCCATGTCCATCAAATGACGCCCATGATCGATCGAGCACTCGAGCTCAGCTGCGGCGGCACATGCACAAAATGTACAAGATTATGGGCATTTACCGATGATGATGAATTTGAAGGGGAGGGTGGCCGGCGGCGTCCGGAAGGAGAGCTCCCGCGTCGACGGGCTGGTGGCGCTGCAGCGGTAGTAGTAGGTGGTGCTGGGCTGGAGCGGGCCGATGACGGCGTCGTGGATGTTGCCCGAGTGGTAGAAAACGTAGGAGTAGGTCGTCGTGTTTCCTGTCGCGGAGAACGGGTACTGGCCGGATGTCGTGCCGTAGTCGACCGTCGCTGGCGCGTCGTCGTCGGTAATCCATGATACCCGCACCTTGTCTGGCCCTACCATTGATATGTGCACCTGGAATTCCCAAGAGAAAATGTTGAAATTATTTGCAATGATTTGTTCCGTTGTTCGAACGGTTTCCAGACGGAGGAAACGAAAGAAGCAGGTGGTTCATGATCATGATTGTGACGACCGACGAGTGCAGCATGCATTAGCTCTGACGGTCAATGAATTGCCCCATCAGCAACAATAACCTAAAACTAATCACCCTGTTTGCTTAATGCTGAAATTTAGCTTATGCTAAAATGTTGTAAGAGAAAAACATTGTTCATAGCTGAAAAGTAACTCAAGTTTCATGCGTCGTCAGGGACGATACGATACCAATGACACGGTGGCGTGGGGATGAATGGGAAAGCAAGAAACCCAGAAGAGTCCCAACGGAGCTTCTTGTCTCTTCTCTTCTACCCTTGTCTCTGTCTGTCAGTGGTGCGGTCACTGTCTCAGTCTCTCATCCCCCGGGCCGTTCTTGATGCTAACTATATTTAACTAAACAGACGCAAATCATCAGGTCAAGCTCTCTCCCAGTCCCAAATGTGTGAACTCATACATAAATGTGAACACGTACATATTCTAAGTATCTAACTATATTTGTTCCTGCTCCCTAGTAATCTAACCAAAAATGTCGTGACAGGCACCACAATTCCTTCCTACCTTCAACTTCCCTCGTACTAGTATTTTACTACTGGAATGACAGAAACGCCACGCTGTATCACTTCACATGACGAAGGAGGATGATCGTGGGGCACGCAGGCAGGATGCTTTCTTTCTGGTCGGAGCTTTTTTGACTCACTGAATGCGGTCGCAACAGACAATCTCTTGTGTGCTAATCCTAATCGATCCAGTGTTTTTTTAATATAAGGCTAATCGATCGAGCTACATAGCAAAAAGAAACCACCCGACAATCGTCAGTAGTCAGCGGTAGCACAAATGGATCGGATAGCAACTTTCTGCAACAACTGAAGCTAAATCGCTGCACGAACGCAGGGTTTGTAGTGCCCAAGCCCAATGACATGGCAGCATTCAGATTTCAGAATTCAGAACCCGGTGGTCAGGTCTCCGCTAGCTCGGCCAAGGCCATGGGAAACCGAAGCACATCTTTGTTTGAGACTGAGAGCAAAGCAAGATGAGCAGCGGCCGTACCTGCTGCGGCGTCTGGTCGTCAGCGTCATCATCCCGGGGCAGCGACAGCGTGGCCCTGGGCGGCGGGCGCACGTACGGCGACGTCACGGCGAGGGACGCGGGCAGCGCGGCGGAGGCGAGGGCGAGGAGCGCCAGCGCCAGCGCCAGCGCCGCCGTGCTCCTGCTTCTTGCCATGGCAGTGGCCATTGCCACAACCTGCTCGTCTCGTCGTTGCCTGAATCTAGACACAGCTTTGTTTGTAGCATGCAAGCGCCAAGCGGGAATGCAAAGTGGAGGGGAATGGGTGGTCACGGGCAGGAATTTATAAGAACAGCACGAGGTGAGGAGGCGACCATCCAGCATCCAGCTCGATGGATATATATAATATGATCACTAATCAATGAGGTAGGATGAGTGAACGGACAACTATTTCGTCCGGCGTGTCAGGCACGAATCTGTCGTTCGGATATGCCGTTTTTTGTCAACCATACTAGGTGACTTGTTTGTTTTGCTAATTAATGTTTTGGGCGTCTGAACGAGAAACAGGGAGAGGAGGCAGAGAGGCTTTTGTTGACTGCTTGAGTGCAGCAAGAGGGAACTCTCAAATTGGGGGTGAGGGAGTGGGCGGCCGTGTTTCTTCTCGGTGGGTGGCGGTTTTCACCCTGTTCGTTTCGCTGGTTTATTGTGGCTGAAAGTACTGTTCGCTGGTTTATTGTGAGAGAAAAACACTGCTGGATGGCTGCTGATTCTGCTGATAATGCCAACCGAACAGGGTGTTTGTTTACGCCGACTAGAACAACGCCAGTGATGTCAGTCACGTGTAGAGATGGACCAGCTTGACCAGGTAGTACCAGGTACGTGTCCACCTTTGACGAAACCTAGTCCATATTGGGCCATGTTTAGATTGAAAAAAATTTCAACCCGATGAATAGTACAACTTTCGTCTTATTTGGCAAATATTATCCAATCGTGGACCAACTAGGCTCAAAAGATTCATCTCGTGATTTTCAACTAAACTGTGTAATTAGTTATTTTTTATCTACATTTAATACTCCATGCAAGCGGCTAAAAATTGATGTGATGGAGATAGTGAAAAAACTTGGAATTTTGAGGGGAACTAAACAAGGCCTTGGCATAACTATTTGCCTCCTTTGAAGAAATGTCCTTGAATGGCTGTTTATCTATGGCTTGGTCTCATGTATTTTTTTAAAAAAAATATTGTTAGATTCTTTTGTACTAGTAATTTGGGACCATGGGATGGAGGCACATATTTGTTGGCAAAAATCTCACAGCAACTCTATTTTTACTTAGTTTTTGAGAATGGAGGTTATTGTTTTACTTAGATCTGGTTTCGGTCCATTAGTTGCTAAGGCCATGTACAATGCACAAGCTCTTGTAAAGGCGCTTCAAAGGAGACCGAAAAAGTTTTGTCAGCAAGCGTCTATCCGGAGCTCAAGCTCCAGTGGGAAAATCATTTAAAGGTGCTTAACTACCGTTGGTTGAGGCCGTGCCATCCCCCGTGGACATGGAGATTGCACGAGATTCGGCCCTGGCGCCGCTGCTTAGCGAAGCGGCGACTCCGTCCGCAAGCGTCCAAAGCTACCCGTGGTGGAGTCCACGGTGGAGAAATAACTAAATAACAACAGATAACAACCTATAAACGCCCTGTGTTGTATAGGCCTTGGTAGTTAGCTTGCTAATAGTTCCTAGCTAATATTAGTTGTTATTAGCTAGTTTGGTCCAACTGGTAAAATACTTAACGACGTTTATTTTTACCGACTAGAAGAAGCTTAGTGAGTAATTATTAGCTTTATGATCCAAATAGGGTCTTAGTTTTTTTTTGAACGGAGATCATTTTTCCTGCCGACTAGAAGAAGCTCAGTGACGTCTGTCACGTGTCACCGCTGGCGGGAGATCGGCAGCAACAATTGCTTGACCAGGTACGAGGCACACGTGTCCAGTGTCCACGTCGAAACCTAGATCCTATTCATTCGGTTTATAATCCGTCTTTTTCAGCTTGTTTTTTTTAGCCGGAACAGTATTTTTCTCTCACGATAAATCAGCTAACAGTGTTATCGCTTAAGTGAATGATCTTTTGACTTTTTGTTATCACTATTGTTAAGGGTTTTTTTTACTACTGGTCTTTCTGGCAGACATCCATCTATTAGCTAGCTACGTAATGCAGTATTTTTATAGTAATAATAACTATGTATATCAATCAATCTAGCTAGCTAGAACGTCAGCGACATATTGGCTGGAGGATTATTCTGGACATTTATCAATTATGTTCATCAATTGACAAAGGTTCCTTCCTCACTGCACGAAACTTGCAGGACTCCCTCCCTGTAGTCAACTCTTTCATCAGCACGGCGGATGCATGGCCACAAGATTTGGTTGTTTGCAGTGGCGGATCCAAAGGGGGGGCCTGGGTGGGCTGCAGCCCCCCCCCCTAAGATTAATTTTTGCCTTTAAATTATTATAGCTTAGCCTTAAATTCACCATTAATCTTCAGCTTTAGCATTAAACCTTCATTATTTAGTCCCTAGATGCTTATCCTAGATCCGCCACTGGTTGGGCCTGTTTAGTTGCCCATGAAACCCAAAAAAAGTTTGCACAGTAGCCGTCACATCGAATCTTGCGGCACATGTATGGAGTATTAAATGTAGACGAAAGAAAAAACTAATTACACAGTTTAGTTGTAAATCACGAGATAAATCTTTTGAGCCTAATTATTCCATGATTGAACACAAATTGCCAAATAAAACGAAAAGTGCTATAGTAGCCGAACCCAAACTTTTTCACCAACTAAACAACCCCGTTGTTTGGCTCGCTGTGAATTGGACGCCAAAACTTTCCATTCTGATCTGCATTTGCTGCACGACAGCAGTGAATTATCCATATGCCAAACTAATTAACTTCCATTTTCGGGTCAAATTCTTATCTGTCATCTTGTCGTACGTAGCAGACGCAACGAGAGATTTACGGTAGCTAGCAGCCTAGTAGGTGGTACCAAGAGATGTCATCGCGAAAATCTTTTGGCATCCGACGTCATCTCTCAATCCGTTCAGCTTCAGCGGCACAGCTTGGTGCTTGTACGTTCATGCCAGGCCGCTGATGGACAAAAGAAATGCAAAGTTTCCTATTTTCCATGTCAACTTCTTTATAGATATAGGAAATTTTTACCTCGGTATATATCTAGGAGGTATACACGCTTAACCTCAACATTCTAGTGAAAAGCTAACAATTAAGAAGATGGCAACAATGAAATCTAATAACACTTATTCACCCTGTTCGGCAGGCTGTTTCTGCGGCTTATAAGCCGGCTGTGGCTGTTTTGTTGTGAGAGAAAAACACTGTATCACGACTGATAAGCCGTGCTGATAAGAGCAGCCGAACATGGTGATTTAGTTTGATTTTCATAAATTAATATTGTTTTATGCAAAAAAAAAAGATAGTTTGGCTAAGTACTGTGCTACAATTGTATCGTTTTTTTAGACAGAGGGGTTAATAACAAAAATCCAACCACGAAGATGAAGGGGGGCATAGGGCTTTGGTATGGCAGCCATACGTTTTCTCTTTAGCGCCCGGACCTCTGATCTGGGACGCTAGTGTTGGACAGTGCTCTCGCACCCATGCCTAACGCATGTAGCTCCCTCGCCCCACATTCATCCCGCTCCGGAGGCCGCACGGGCTCATGCATGCACGGGACCATTCGAGCCCGTTCTGTTCCATGCGCCTGCATGCACGCAGCTACAACACCCCACCAGCAGGCGCGCGCGGTGACCCAAGGCGGCGCACTAGTATCAACATGTGCTTCCCTGAGATCTACTATTGAAATGCAAATGAAACAACTTACGTCTAAAATAGATGAAACACTTGAACATGCGTGTATAGCCATAGCAACATGTGCAATACTAGATCTACTTTTGAAAACATCCAGATAAAACATTTGCAACATACGTCTGAAACAGATGGAACACTTTTTTTTGCGAGACCAACAGATGGAGCACTCGAAACATACGCTTGAAACATGTGTGTATAGCCATTGCAATATGTGCAATACTGTAACACCCTAGTTTTAAACTTTTGCAAGTTTATCAAAATTTATTAGAATTTAAATTACATTATCGCCAAATAACGTATAAAGTAAATAAATTCTTAAACAAGTCTAAGGTTTTGTTAAAAAAAACTCAGAAGTATTTTAAATAAAACTTTTTGAAAATGATTTTTTTAAAAAAAGGAAAGATAATAGGCTCTCATCTCTCTCCTTGCCGGGCCGAAGCCCCTTTCCCTCGCACCTCGCGCCGCTCGCCCATCCAAAGAAAGAGGAAAAGAAGTGTATACGGGGCCACATCTATAATTAGTACTAACCTCCCTCTTGCTTGCCAAATGAGCCAGCGTGTGGGAGCTCTGGCCTTTGCATGCACGCATGCACAGCTGCTCCTGGTCGCTCGTTCATTCAAATGAGAAGAGAAGGAGGTGCTGTGGGGCCACGCCAGGATTGGGCAAGAGCACATGCACCTCTCACGCAAGCCAGCCCTGCCACGCTCTCCCTCATCCTCTCCGCCATTGTCGTGCAGCCGCGCGGACCAAGCCACATCCACACGCCCCGGTCTTGATCCGCCCTGTGCGCGTCCCTCTCCTTCTCCCTATGTATTAGAGCACCAACGCCCTGTGCCCACGCACCGCCACCAAATCTTGCCACCGGACAGCTCTAAGTCGCTCCCACTCTAGTAGTGCCAAACAGTGCCACCGCGAGAGTTTGCCGTGTCGAAGCCGCCGTCGTCCGCCCTGCCTCGTCGCCATCTCCTCTGTGCCTAACTCGACAACGACAACCCCGCCATCGGTTTCGCGGTGAGCTTCCAGCAAATCACCTAATTCCATTGTCTATTGTACACCAGAAAGCGAAATCAATTCGCGCTGGCAAGAGTTCATCGCTGCCTCAGGACCCAAGCTTAGCACCGAGCAGGCAGAGCAAAGCATTTACCGGCCGTGTGTGCAATACGTCCTTATTAGCTTAGATGACATCAGCATGATGTCACACAAACATTATGGCCGTTTTGAAAGCTCTATGTTTGGTGTTGGTAATTAGTGACAATGCCTAAGTACTAATCCTATACCTAAGTTGTATGTAGCATATGAGGATTAGTACATTCTAAGGTTGGTGGCAAGATGGACATGGTGATCATGATGGCCACACTTGGATTTGGACGCAATCCTACGTGATCAAGGCAAAGGTATATGCTTAAGGGTTGTGTTTTAGTAACCAAGACACCTAGTGGGTGTGGTTACATTATAGGATAGATAGCCGTACTATAAAGAGGGGAATGACGCGGCTATTGAACTCCTAAGTGCCTCTAGGTGTGCATTTCATGTCATATGCATTTGGATAGAACTAATAACGCCTCGAAAAATGATTGTGAAAATGCTAACACACATGCACATGGTGATGATTACTTGGTGATGTTAGCACGTTTACGAAGGCGGTGGAGTTTGAGCGGTAGAGAGGGTTTGGGGTCCTCTCTCCCTCCCGCCGAGCTTGCGAGGCGGGATTCAGGCGTTTTCGAGGAGTTGAAACGTCTATTTTCCACTACGCCGGAAGTCGGAAATCGAACGGAAGCGAACGGAGGTCACAGTAGTGACCGGACGCTGGACCGGACGCGGTCTCTGTTTGACCGGACGCGTCCGGTCAGTGTTCAGCGTTTGCGCGTGTCTCAGCGTTTTGATCGGACGCGCAGCGCGTCCGGTCACTGTCGACCGGACGCGTCCGGTCGTTCAGGGAGCTTACTGGACTCCAACCGGACGTGGGCACTGTGGCGTCCGGTCGGTTCACCAGCGCGTCCGGTCACTGTTTCGTTGTGCGCTGCTCTGGCTTGACCAGCGCGTCCGGTCAGTCACGGGACCGGTGCGTCCGGTCGTGACCAGCGCGTCCGGTCGGCGTTTCGAAAAAGAGCCGTTGCGCGATCGGTGCGTCCGGTCCGCGCAACCAGCGCATCCGGTCAGCGCGACTTCGGCTGTTTCAAGTTCCTAACGGCTATATTCGAAGGGGTACGTCTATAAATACTCATTGGCCGGCTCAAGGCTCCCTCTCTTGGACTTTTGACATAATTGTGAGCACTTTGAGCTAAGCAACTCCCCTCCCACTCATCTCTCTTGCTTGTTTGCATATTCGAAGTGAGATTGAGTGATCCAAGTGCATTTGCATTGTGAGATTGCATCTAGTTGGCACTTGGTGGTTGTTTTGCTGCGGGATTCTTGTTTCTCTTGGTGGTTGCCGCCACCTAGACGGCTTGGAGCAGCTTGGAGGCATTGGCAAGAGTTGGTGATTGTTCTTGGCCACCTCCGGTGATTGTGAGGGGTTTGTGCCTACCTCGGCGAAGCGCCAAAGGCAACATTAGTAAATTGCTCGTGTCATTGCAACATTTTGCCATTTGGTAGGTTCTTGTGGCGCCTTTTGAGAGGCTCGGTGTGTGACCGATTAGCCACCGAACCACGTGGTGAAGAGGGACACAACGGGGACTAGCGTGCCGGCAAGCACGTGAACCTCGGGATAAATCTTTGTGTCATCATTCTTATTGTGATTGATCGATCCCGGTGGTTGTGTATTATGGAATTCATCTATTGATCATATTGTTTGGTTGGCTCAATACTTCGCCCCTCGGTGATACCCTTCTAACTCTCTCTTGTATTAATTTCTTAGTTACTTTGCTAGAGTAGCTCTTTTGTGTAGCTTGCTACTTGTAGTTTCCTTCTCGGTTTGACTTGTGCGGTTGAGTGCTAATATACTAGAATTGTGAATTGAATAGGTGGCTTGCAAACACCCCGTAGGCTAAGCAAAACACGCATCTCGCTATTTGTTATATTGATAAACTTGTTTAGCTTGTCTTTGTAGAATTTTTTAAAAAAAGGCTATTCACCCCCCTCTAGCCATCAAGACCTTTCAAGTGGTATCGGAGCCGTGGTCACCGTTTGTAAGGCTTAACAACCTCGGTGTAAGATGGCTCAAGTTGTGTTCAACCATGTCGGGGGTAAGCCTCCATTCTTTGATGGTGTCTCATCTTTTGATCATTGGAAAAGAAAGATGAAGCAATATCTTGGCTCTATCAATGAGAAGGTTTGGGAGGTGACACATCATGATTATGCTATCATTGATCCCGACAACCTCACCAACAATGACCGTATCAACAACCAATGCAACACTATAGCTCTCAACACTCTCTACAATGGGATTGATGCAAAGGTCTTTGAGCAAATCAAGGATCTTGAGATGGCAAGTGAAGTGTGGACAAGATTAGAGGAAACATATGAGGGAACTTCAACGGTAAAGAGTGCCAAGCTCTATATGCTCAAGGACAAGTTTGCAAGCTTCAAGATGAAGGATGATGAGTCCATACCGGAGATGTTCTATAGGCTACAAGTTATTGTCAATGATCTCAAGAGCCTAGGAGAAGATGTTAAGGACAAGGACTTCTCACATAAGTTCTTGATGAACTTACCTAAGAAGTTTGCTATCTTGAGGAAGATGATCCAAAGAGAGGGTTTGGACAAGGTGACTCCAAACCAAGTGCTTGGAGATGTCATGACCGATGCTCAATATGATGATGATGAAGATGAAGATGAGAAGAAGGAGATCAAGGTCAAGCAAGAGAAGCCCATTGCATTCAAGGCTTCATCTTCTAAGGGCAAGAGCAAGGTGGAGAGCGATGATGATGATCCATTTGATGATGAGACCATGGCCCTCCTTGTACATAAGATGGGAAGGTTCATGAAGAAGAAAGGATATGGTGCAAGAAAGAGAAGGGACTTCTTGAAGGCAAAGGAGGTGCTTTGCTATAATTGCAATAGCCCCGATCATGTAGTGGCAAAGTGCCCCTATGAAGACAAAAGATATCATGATGGGGAGTTGAAGTTGAAGAAGAACAAGAAGGACAAGAAGGAGAAGAAAGAGAAGAAGAGCTTCACTATCAACAAGAAGAAGAAGGGTGGTGGCTATGTGGTCACTTGGGATAGTGATAACTCCGATAGTGATGATGATAGCTCTATTGATGATGAGAGGACCACTCGGCGAGCTATTGCAAGCATCGCCCTCTCCAACAAGCCATCCATCTTCGACACTACATCGACATGCCTTATGGCCAAGCCTACCAAGGTAAAATATGATGATAGTGATGATGATTCTTGTGCTAGTGATGGTTGTAGGAGTGATGATGAGGAGGATGAGGACTACTCCAAGGATGATCTATTGGGCATAATAGATCAAATGAGCAAGGGCTACAAGAGGACAACCAAGAAGTGCAAAATCTTAGAGCAAGAGCTCATTGCCAAGAGCAATGAAAATGATGCCTTGATGGAAGAGCTTGTTGCTCTCAAAAAGAGTAAGGAGTGCAAAGGAATTGAACAAGAGCTCAAAACTCTTAGGAAATCCTTTGATGAGCTAGAGGCCTCTCGTGAGTGTCTAAAGGAAGACCACGAGGACCTTGAAGTTGCTCACACTAGGCTTAAGGAAGCCCACTCCTCTCTACTTGAGCTCATCAAGGAGAAGGACCTCAAGTTGGAGAAGCTCATGAAGGAAGCTAAGGAGGAGCAAGTGATTGTCACTTGTGATATTGGACTAACATGTGATATTATTGATGATTCTTTATTTGTTGGTCCTACTAATGCTTCATGTAGCTCATCATCATCCACCACAACCAACTCTACCTCTACTACTAGTGATTCATCACTTGTGGTTGAGAATGAGACTCTCAAGAGAGAGGTGGATGATCTCACCCGCGCATTAGGCAATGCCTATGGTGGGGATGCCCGCTTGCTAAAATGCTTGGGTAGCCAAAGGTTTTCTCTTAACAAAGAGGGTTTGGGCTATACTCCCAAGAAAGGCAAGGCGGCCTTTGCTACTCCAAAGTCTCGCTTTGTGAAGAGCAATGGTCGTTATTGCAATAGATGCAAGCAAGTTGGGCATCTAGAGATTAATTGTAATAAAATGAACAAGAACAACAAGTTTCATGCTAAAATGGATTACATTCCTTTTAATTCTTGTTATGTGCTTACCAAGGGAGAGAAAGGTGTGCATGCTAGGTTTGTTGGTACACCAATTGTGGGTCTAAAGAAGAAGGCCATTTGGGTACCAAAGAGCTTAGTTACTAATCTCCAAGGACCCAAGCAAGTATGGGTACCTAAAAGACATTAAATTGTTTTGTAGGTAAATTACAAGGCCGGAGGAAGGCATTGGGTGCTTGATAGTGGGTGCTCTCAACATATGACCGGTGATTCAAGAATGTTCAACTCTCTCAAATCAAATGATAGTGGCATTGATAGTATCACATTTGGTGACAATAGCAAGGGTGATGTGAAGGCTCTTGGAAGGATTGCAATCTCAAATGATCATAGCATTTCCAATGTGCTCCTAGTTGAAAAGTTGAACTTCAATCTTCTCTCGGTTGCTCAATTGTGTGATCTAGGTTTCAAGTGCATATTTGGTGTTGATGATGTGGAGATAGTGTTGATGGCTCCAACTTGATTTTCAAGGGTTTTAGATATGAGAATCTATACTTGGTTGATTTCAATGCTAGTGACACTCAACTCTCAACATGCTTGCTCACCAAATCAAGTATGGGTTGGTTATGGCATAGAAGACTTGGTCATGTTGGCATGAAGCAATTGAACAAGTTAGTGAAACATGACTTAGTTAGAGGCTTGAAGGATGTCACCTTTGAGAAAGATAAGCTATGTAGTGCATGTCAAGCCGGAAAGCAAGTAGGCAACACTCATCCATTGAAAAGCATTATGAGTACTTCCAAGGCATTTGAGTTGTTGCATATGGATTTATTTGGGCCAACTACATATACAAGCATTGGTGGCAACAAGTATGGCTTTGTGATTGTGGATGATTTCACTAGATATACATGGGTATTCTTTCTTGGGGACAAGAGTGATGTATTTGACATATTCAAGAAGTTCATCAAGAGAGTACAAAATGAATTTGAGACCACAATCAAGAAAGTGAGAAGTGACAATGGAAGTGAGTTTAGAAATACAAGAATTGATGAGCTATGTGATGAGCTTGGAATCAAACATCAATTTTCGGCCAAGTATACACCTCATTCTAATGGCTTAGTTGAGAGAAAGAATAGAACTTTGATTGATATGGCAAGATCAATGTTGAATGAGTATAATGTGAGTCATTCTTTTTGGGCCGAAGCAATCAACACGGCTTGCTTCTATAGCAACCGCCTCTATTGCCACAAGTTTCTAGAGAAGACACCATATGAGATCTTAAATGGAAGAAAGCCCAACATTGCATACTTTCGGGTATTTGGTTGCAAATGCTACATCTTGAAGAAGGGTACTAGATTGAGCAAGTTTGAGAAGAAATGTGATGAAGGATTCTTACTTGGTTACTCCACTACTAGCAAAGCTTATAGAGTTTGGAATTTGGCTAGTGGTTTACTTGAGGAAGTTCATGATGTTGAGTTTGATGAAACAAATGGCTCTCAAGATGAGGAAAATAACTTGGATGATGTGAGAGGAACTCAATTGACCAATGCTATGAAAGAAATGGATATTGGTGATATTAGGCCAAAGCAAGTGATTGATGTGGATGACAATAAAGATCAAGTGCTCCAAAGTCCAATTACTCAAGCTAGTGGGTCTCTAATGCAAAATCAAGCTAATACATCATCTCAAGTGCAACAAGATCAACAAGTGGCTAGTTCATCATCTCCAACTCATGATCAACATCAACATCCAAGCAATCAAGTGCAAGTGCTTCAACCAACCAACATTGCTAGAGATCATCCATTAGATTCCATCATTGGTGACATACAAAGGGGAGTTCAAACTAGATCAAGATTGGCATCATTTTGTGCTCACTCTTCTTTTGTGTCAATGGAAGAACCCAAGGACATTGATAAAGCATTGAGAGATCCGGATTGGGTAAATGCAATGCATGAAGAGCTCAACAATTTCAAGAGAAATGAAGTATGGGAACTAGTTGAGAGGCCTAAGGATCACAATGTCATTGGAACAAGATGGGTCTTTCGCAACAAGCAAGATCAAGATGGAATAGTAGTAAGGAACAAAGCAAGACTAGTGGCACAAGGTTATACACAAATAGAGGGTCTTGACTTTGGTGAAACTTATGCCCCGGTTGCAAGATTGGAAGCAATTAGGATTTTACTTGCCTATGCTTGTGCTCACAATATCAAGCTATATCAAATGGATGTGAAGAGTGCATTTCTCAATGGGTACATTCAAGAGGAGGTGTATGTGGAGCAACCTCCCGGTTTTGAAGATGATAAGAAACACAATCATGTCTACAAATTGAGAAAAGCTTTGTATGGATTGAAGCAAGCATCTAGAGCATGGTATGAAAGATTGAGGGACTTCTTGCTAACCAAAGGATTTGTCATGGGGAAAGTGGATACTACTCTATTCACCAAGAAGATTGGGAAAGACTTGTTTGTTTTGCAAATATATGTTGATGATATCATCTTCGGTTCAACCAATCAAGATTATTGTGATGAGTTTGGGAAAATGATGGCAAAGGAATTTGAAATGTCAATGATCGGTGAACTTAGTTTCTTTCATGGACTTCAAATCAAACAAATGAAGGAAGGAACATTTGTAAGCCAAACCAAGTACATCAAAGATATGCTCAAGAAGTTTGGCATGGAAGATGCAAAGGGTATTACAACCTCAATGGGCACTAGTGGAAGTTTGGATAGTGACAAGAGTGGCAACATGGTGGATCAAAAGCTATATAGATCAATGATTGGTAGCCTACTCTATGTGACGGCATCAAGGCCCGATGTAATGTTTAGTGTATGCATGTGTGCAAGATTTCAAGCCTCACCAAGAGAAAGTCATTTGAAGGCAACAAAGAGAATATTGAGGTATTTGAAGCATACACAAGATGTTGGATTATGGTATCCCAAAGGTGCAAGCTTTGAGCTAGTTGGATATTCGGATTCCGACTATGCCGGTGACAAAGTGGAGAGAAAGAGCACTTCCGGGACTTGTCAATTGTTGGGAAGATCACTTGTCTCATGGTCATCCAAGAAGCAAAATAGTATTGCACTATCTACCGCCGAAGCCGAATACATCGCCGCGGGTAGTTGTTGTGCACAAATCTTATGGATGAAGGCAACATTGAAGGATTTTGGAATCAATTTCAAGAATGTGCCATTGCTATGTGACAATGAAAGTGCCGTGAAGCTAACCAACAATCCGGTTCAACATCAAAGAACAAAGCATATTGATGTTCGTCATCACTTTATTAGAGATCATCAACAAAAGGGTGACATTGCTATTGAGAGTGTGGGCACCGAAGATGAACTAGCCGATCTATTCACCAAGCCACTTGATGAGAAGAGATTTCACAAGCTAAAGAATGAGTTGAACATACTTGACTTCTCTAACATGAGTTGATGCACCCCAATGTTATGACATGCCTCTCCTTCGAGCCCCAAGGTACAATTGGTTGACATATCATACATTCTATGCTACGGACTTGTTTAGTGCATCTAGTCATAATTTACATGTTCTAGGCTCATTCATGAAAATCAAATGACTTTGAAGTCTATATAGTGCCACTATTGTTTCCTTGTCTTGTATGATCTAGTGGTAGCATATAACTTGTTTAAGTAGCTTGTGATCCTAAGTGTTTAATCTAGATCACTTGTCTAAATATTTGCTTCAACATGGTGCATGATAACCCTTCTAGTGAGGTGTGAAGAAGCTTGCCCTTGGATCAAACCGAAGCATTTTATTTATGCAAGCAATCTAGGTTGAATCACAAACTTGATCCTCACCCCATAATTCAACATGATAATCTATCTAAAATTGGTCCCTTGTGGTCATTGGTGCCAAAGGGGGAGAAAATGTTGTTCACAAAGATAGATTCTAAAGGAGGAGAAAACCCTAAAGGGAAAATTGATAAAAGAAGGGGATCAACTAAAATTTTGAGCACACAAGTAGGGGGAGCAAGCTCTTAAACATGAATGTTGCATTTCTTTGTGCACTTCATATGTATGTTGCATAGTTATACATTTCTTTTTCTCCAATACTTTGCTTGTGTGATGGTTTGCTAGTATATAATTAAATGGTGTATTGAAGTACTAGCATGAATAGGAAGTAGTTAGATTTTTCTTGCTTCATGTCTTTCAAAGTGGTACTAGAACCTTGCTTATAATGTTGATCTCACGAGGTTTCTAGTTATGTTTGTGCTTTTCCAAGTGGTATCTAACTATACAAGGTGCTAAGATGATGTTTATCGCTACTCCGATGGTATCACGCTTCAAAGGTCTATAATCTAAAACACTTAGCACCTATTGGTAGTCAATGCTCCTAATTTTTCCTATCTAACATGTATGCTTCCTATATCCAAACATATAGCATACATGTAGGGGGAGACATTGCTATCAATTTGAATTCATGATCACATGTCCATAATTCTTACACATGGTAATATACTTGGACAATGTGACATGGGTTCAATCAAAATTTTATCATAATATCTTTGTGAAAGGGTTGTCACCAATTACCAACAAGGGGGAGATTGAAAGTCCTATGTTTGGTGTTGGTAATTAGTGACAATGTCTAAGTACTAATCCTATGCCTAAGTTGTATGTAGCATATGAGGATTAGTACATTCCAAGGTTGGTGGCAAGATGGACATGGTGATCATGATGGCCACACTTGGATTTGGATGCAACCCTACGTGATCAAGGCAAAGGTATATGCTTAAGGGTTGTGTTTTAGTAACCAAGACACCTAGTGGGTGTGGTTACATTATAGGATAGATAGCCGTACTATAAAGAGGGGAATGACGCAGCTATTGAACTCCTAAGTGCCTCTAGATGTGCATTTCATGTCATATGCATTTGGATAGAACTAATAACGCCTCGAAAAATGATTGTGAAAATGCTAACACACTCGCACATGACATGATCACTTGGTGGTGTTAGCACATTTGCGATGGCGTTGGATTCAGGCGATTTCAGGGAAATGAAATGCCTATTTTCCACTACGCCGGAAGTCGGAAATCAAACGGAAATCAAACGGAAGCGAACGGAGGTCACAGTGGTGACCGGACGCTGCACCGGACGCTGCACCGGACGCGGTCGCTATTTGACCGGACGCGTCCGGTCAGTGTCCAGTGTCTGCGCGTTTTTCAGTTGTGTGAGCGGACGCGAGGCGCGTCCGGTCACAGGCGACCGGACGCGTCCGGTCGTCCAGGGAGCTTACTGGACTCCGACCGGACGCGGGCACTGTAGCGTCCGGTCAGTTCTTCAGCGCGTCCGGTCGCTAGTTCATTTTGCGCAACTCAGTGTTAACCGGCGCGTCCGGTCGTTGCGACCGGCGCGTCCGGTCGGCGTTTCGAAAAAGAGCCGTTACGTGACCGGCGCGTCTGGTCAACGCGATTTCAGCTGGATCTCGTTCCTAACGGCTATATTCGAAGGGGTACGTCTATAAATACTCGTTGGCCGGCTCAAGGCTCACATACTTGCACATTTGACATACTTGTGAGCACTTTGAGCTAAGCAACTCCCCTCCCACTCATCTCTCTTGCTTCTTTGCATATTCGAAGTGAGATTGAGTGATCCAAGTGCATTTGCATTGTGAGATAGCATCTAGTTGGCACTTGGTGGTTGATTTGCTGTGGGATTCTTGTTTCTCTTGGTGGTTGCTGCCACCTAGACGGCTTGGAGCAGCTTGGAGGCGTTGGCAAGAGTTGGTGATTGTTCTTGGCCACCTCCGGTGATTGTGAGGGGTTTGTGCCTACCTCGGCGAAGCGCCAAAGGCAATATTAGTAAATTGCTCGTGTCATTACAACCTTTTGCCATTTGGTAGGTTCTTGTGGCGCCTTTTGAGAGGCTCGGTGTGAGACCGATTAGCCACCGAACCCCGTGGTGAAGAGGGACACAACAGGGACTAGCGTGCCGGCAAGCACGTGAACCTCGGGATAAATCTTCGTGTCATCACTTTCATATTGTGATTGATTGATCCCGGTGTTCGGTTGTTTTGGTATTCATCGTTGATCATATTGGTTGGCTCAATACTTCGCCCCTCGGTGAAACCCTCCTAACTCAACTCCGCATTACTCTCTTAGTTATCTTTGCTAGCTAGTTTGCTTTGCTAGAGTAGCTCTTTTGTGTAGCTTGCTAGTTGTAGTTGTAGTTACCTTCTCGGTTTAACTTGTGTGGTTGAGTGCCATTATACTAGAATTGTGAATTGGATAGGTGGCTTGCAATCACCCCGTAGGCTAAGCAAAACTCGCATCTCGCTATTTGTTGTATTGATAAACTTGTTTAGCTTGTCTTTGTAGAAAATTTTAAAAGTCTATTCACCCCCCTCTAGCCATCAAGACCTTTCAGGTGTATGTGGAGCAATCTCCCGGTTTTGAATATGACAAGAAACCCAACCATGTGTACAAGTTAAGGAAAGCTTTGTATGGATTGAAGCAAGCACCAAGAGCATGGTATGAAAGATTGAGGGACTTCTTGCTAACTAAAGGATTTGTCATGGGCAAAGTGGATACTACTCTCTTCACCAAGAAGATTGGAAAAGACTTGTTTGTGTTACAAATATATGTTGATGATATCATATTTGGTTCAACCAATCAAGATTATTATGATGAGTTTGGGAAAATGATGGCAAAGGAATTTGAAATGTCAATGATCGGTGAACTTAGTTTCTTTCTTGGACTTCAAATCAAACAAATGAAGGAAGGAACATTTGTGAGTCAAACCAAGTACATCAAAGATATGCTCAAGAAATTTGGCATGGAAGATGCAAAGGGCATTACAACTCCAATGGGCACTAGTGGAAGTTTGGATAGTGACAAGAGTGGCAACATGGTGGATCAAAAGCTTTATAGATCAATGATTGGTAGCCTACTCTATGTGACGGCATCAAGACCCGATGTAATGTTTAGTGTATGCATGTGTGCAAGATTTCAAGCCTCACCAAGAGAAAGTCATTTGAAGGCAACAAAGAGAATATTGAGGTATTTGAAGCATACACAAGATGTTGGATTATGGTATCCCAAAGGTGCAAGTTTTGAGCTAGTTGGATATTCGGATTCCGACTATGCCGGTGACAAAGTGGAGAGAAAGAGCACTTCCGGGACTTGTCAATTATTGGGAAGATCACTTGTCTCATGGTCATCCAAGAAGCAAAATAGTATTGCACTATCTACCGCCGAAGCCGAATACATCGCCGCGGGTAGTTGTTGTGCACAAATCTTGTGGATGAAGGCAACATTAAAGGATTTTGGAATCAATTTCAAGAATGTGCCATTGCTATGTGACAATGAAAGTGCCGTGAAGCTAACCAACAATCCGATTCAACATCAAAGAACAAAGCATATTGATGTTCGTCATCATTTTATTAGAGATCATCAACAAAAGGGTGACATTGCTATTGAGAGTGTGGGCACCGAAGATCAATTAGCCGATCTATTCACCAAGCCACTTGATGAGAAGAGATTTCACAAGCTAAAGAATGAGTTGAACATACTTGACTTCTCCAACATGAGTTGATGCACCTCCATGATATGGCATGCCTCTCCTTCGAGCCCCAAGGTACAATTGGTTGACATATCATACATTCTATGCTAAGGACTTGTTTAGTGCATCTAGTCATAATTTACATGTTATAGGCTCATTCATGAAAATCAAATGAATTTGAAGTTTATATGGTGCCACTATTGTTTCCATGACTTGTATGATCTAGTGGTAGCATATAACTTGTTTAAGTAGCTTGTGATCCTAAGTGTTTAATCTAGATCACTTGTCTAAATATTTGCTTCAACATGGTGCATGATAACCCTTCTAGTGAGGTGTGAAGAAGCTTGCCCTTGGATCAAACCGAAGCATTTTATTTATGCAAGCAATCTAGGTTGAATCACAAACTTGATCCTCACCCCATAATTCAACATGATAATCTATCTAAGATTGGTCCCTTGTGGTCATTGGTGCCAAAGAGGGAGAAAGTGTTGTTCACAAAGATAGATTATAAAGGGAGAGAAAACCTAAAGGGGAGAATTGGTAAAAGAAGGGGATCAACTAAAATTTTGAGCACACAAGTAGGGGGAGCAAGCTCTTAAACATGAATGTTGCATTTCTTTGTGCACTCATATGTATGATGCATAGTTATGCATTTCTTTTTCTCCAATACTTTGCTTGTGTGGTGACTTGCTAGTATAATTTGAATGGTGTATTGAAGTACTAGCATGAATAGGAAGTAGTTAGATTTTTCTTGCTTCATATTTTTCAGAGTGGTACTAGAGCCTTGCTTATAATGTTGATCTCACAAGGTTTCTAGTTATGTTTGTGCTTTTCCAAGTGGTATCTAACTACACAAGGTGCTAAGATGGTGTTTATCGCTACTCCGATGGTATCACGCTTCAAAGGTCTATAATCTAAAACACTTAGCACCTATTGGTAGTCAATACTCCTAATCTTTCCTATCTAACATGTATGCTTCCAAAATCCAAACTTATAGCATACATGTAGGGGGAGCCATTGCTATCAATTTGAATTCATGATCATATGTCCATACTTCTTACACATGGTAACACATTTGGACAATGTGACATGGGTTCAATCAAAATTTTATCATAATATCTTTGTGAAAGGGTTGTCACCAATTACCAACAAGGGGGAGATTGAAAGCTCTATGTTTGGTGTTGGTAATTAGTGACAATGCCTAAGTACTAATCCTATACCTAAGTTGTATGTAGCATATGAGGATTAGTACATTCTAAGGTTGGTGGCAAGATGGACATGGTGATCATGATGGCCACACTTGGATTTGGACGCAATCCTACATGATCAAGGCAAAGGTATATGCTTAAGGGTTGTGTTTTAGTAACCAAGACACCTAGTGGGTGTGGTTATATTATAGGATAGATAGCCGTACTATAAAGAGGGGAATGACGCGGCTATTGAACTCCTAAGTGCCTCTAGGTGTGCATTTCATGTCATATGCATTTGGATAGAACTAATAACGCCTCGAAAAATGATTGTGAAAATGCTAACACACATGCACATGGTGATGATTACTTGGTGATGTTAGCACGTTTGCGAAGGCGGTGGAGTTTGAGCGGTAGAGAGGGTTTGGGGTCCTCAGGCGTTTTCGAGGAGTTGAAACGTCTATTTTCCACTACGCCAGAAGTCGGAAATCGAACGGAAGCGAACGGAGGTCACAGTGGTGACCGGACGCTGGACCGGACGCGGTCTCTGTTTGACCGGACGCGTCCGGTCAGTGTTCAGCGTTTGCGCGTGTCTCAGCGTTTTGATCGGACGCGCAGCGCGTCCGGTCACTGTCGACCGGACGCGTCCGGTCGTTCAGGGAGCTTACTGGACTCCAACCGGACGCGGGCACTGTGGCGTCCGGTCGGTTCACCAGCGCGTCCGGTCACTGTTTCGTTGTGCGCTGCTCTGGCTTGACCAGCGCGTCCGGTCAGTCACGGGACCGGTGCGTCCGGTCGCGACCAGCGCGTCCGGTCGGCGTTTCGAAAAAGAGCCGTTGCGCGATCGGCGCGTCCGGTCCGCGCAACCAGCGCGTCCGGTCAGCGCGACTTCGGCTGTTTCAAGTTCCTAACGGCTATATTCGAAGGGGTACGTCTATAAATACTCATTGGCCGGCTCAAGGCTCCCTCTCTTGGACTTTTGACATAATTGTGAGCACTTTGAGCTAAGCAACTCCCCTTCCACTCATCTCTCTTGCTTGTTTGCATATTCGAAGTGAGATTGAGTGATCCAAGTGCATTTGCATTGTGAGATTGCATCTAGTTGGCACTTGGTGGTTGTTTTGCTGCGGGATTCTTGTTTCTCTTGGTGGTTGCCGCCACCTAGACGGCTTGGAGCAGCTTGGAGGCATTGGCAAGAGTTGGTGATTGTTCTTGGCCACCTCCGGTGATTGTGAGGGGTTTGTGCCTACCTCGGCGAAGCGCCAAAGGCAACATTAGTAAATTGCTCGTGTCATTACAACCTTTTCCATTTGGTAGGTTCTTGTGGCGCCTTTTGAGAGGCTCGGTGTGTGACCGATTAGCCACCGAACCACGTGGTGAAGAGGGACACAACGGGGACTAGCGTGCCAGCAAGCACGTGAACCTCGGGATAAATCTTTGTGTTATCATTCTTATTGTGATTGATCGATCCCGGTGGTTGTGTATTATGGAATTCATCTATTGATCATATTGTTTGGTTGGCTCAATACTTCGCCCCTCGGTGATACCCTTCTAACTCTCTCTTGTATTAATTTCTTAGTTACTTTGCTAGAGTAGCTCTTTTGTGTAGCTTGCTACTTGTAGTTTCCTTCTCGGTTTGACTTGTGCGGTTGAGTGCTAATATACTATAATTGTAAATTGAATAGGTGGCTTACAAACACCCCGTAGGCTAAGCAAAACACGCATCTCGCTATTTGTTATATTGATAAACTTGTTTAGCTTGTCTTTGTAGAATTTTTTTTAAAAAGGCTATTCACCCCCCTCTAGCCATCAAGACCTTTCACGTTTTTCTTTAGAAAAACAATTCTAGGAATACATGATAAACTTACATATACATACTTCATACTAGCAGCTAACCAGAGCCATCCATCTCATGATCTGTGGTCAAGATTAGAAGAACTCATATCCCTTCACTAGTGGACATGGTTCATGGTGGACTGCAGGCACATGGCACCACCGGTCCATGGCCCGTGGACTCGGTCCGCAGCATAGTGCGCGCATGTTTTGCGTTCTAACCCCTCTATTTTTCCCCAATCGAGCCACTATTCGTTGAGTCTTGCATAAATAGCGAGCTACCCCTCCCCATCTATAGTTAATAGCGCATACATCCCTGACAGCAATGAACCTCCCAAATAAATCAGTTTTTCCACCTCCTGCTTATACAAATATGTTTATGGCCTTATGAATGTTTTCTTAAACAGCATAAATAACATTTTTTAGAAGTAAAATAATTCTGAGAAATATTTTGTAGTTATTTTAGAATAAATATATAATTTTCCAAACTTTAAAAATCCATATTTTTTATTGGTAGCTCCGATTTAAGCGATTCTTGCACTCACTAGTTCGTGTCGATGAGTACTTCGCGTTAGTAAAGTTTATATTGTATTTTTTATGCTGTCTGGTGTACTGTTCTTACGTTGTTTTGTTTGGGCCATGTTTGTTGTTTTGCTAGCTGACGGTGCGGATTTCGAGAACCTCCAGGATCAGGTGTTTGACTTACCGGACCAAACCCAGTTCGAAGGCAAGTGTCCTTGACCATACTTGCTCCTACATTTATTTATATTTTGAGTTAGTTTAGTTAGACCATTAGTTGCATGAAGAGTCTTAATTCTGAATCCTATGTTAGGGTTTACTAGAATTGCAATATCATCCTTGTAACCGGGCTTTGGATGGGTAGTGGTCATGCTTAGTATTGTCATGGTTGGGATGGGATGGTTATAATTTAATATTGATTAATGATCTATGGAGACATGTGGGTTGGTAACCTTTTTAGCAATATAGTGACTAGGAATCTGGCAGGATGGAAAGTTTGGTGGAGGTTGGTTTTTGCCATGGAATGGCGGCTGATGTTGGTGGATTGGGTTTGTGCTCGTCCCTGTTGGATTCTAAGGACCGGTTCTTAGAGCATGTAACCCGGCTTAACAGCGCATCCACGTGGTCTATATGGTACGACCTGGTTGAATAATTAGCTGCCCATTTCTATGCATTGTGGAGAGTTAGGTGGCACAAGAAGGGGCCTAAATCGGCGAATCATTAGTGAATGCACAAGGGTGGGAAACACAGCTTTGTAAAGACCTTGTAGTGTGACCCCGCTGAGCACCTAGGTAGTGTGAGGCGTGATGGGGAAAACATGACTCGTGGTGAAAGTGTGCAACCTCTGCAGAGTATAAAACTGATATACTAGCCGCGCTCGCGATCATGAGCGGCTTGGACTTCTTCGGGATTAGATGGCTCTGGTTCGGTTGGGTTGGCCTGGATGGTATTCAGGTGTGGGTTTGCTTGGATGGAATCCAAGTGTTGGTGGGCTTGGATGGAATCCAAGTGTGGTTAGCTCGGATGGAATCCGAGTGTTGGTTCAGTTACTTGAGGAGATTGTGGTTTCACTTAGATAAATAGGTGCCTAAGGATTTAAGGTAATAGGTGTGTCGCTTTAGGTGCTGGTGTCAAACAAAGTTAGCCTATCCTTTGTTATAAGCCTCATGTTATATATTTTCCTACATTTGCGGAGTACATTTCGATGTACTCACCCTTCCTCTTTGTCCCCCTTGCTACCCCACCTAGACGCTGGAGACGACACGCAGGAGTACGCTGACGACGACGATGCTTTCGATCCCGATGACGTGTACTAGGCTAGTGCAACCCCTGGTCAACTTTCCTGTGAAGATGGCGTCCCTTTTCCGCTGAAGATTACTTAGATTTTTCTTTTTGACCCACTGATCATTTTTGTAATAATATTTCGATTATGTAATAAACTTTGATTTTGATACTATGATGATGGAGATATATGTATGAGTTTTGATCCTTGCATACATATATCGTGCATTCGATTTTGTCCTTAAAATCGGGTGTGACAAATACCAAAATCTACTTTTGAAAACATCTAGATGAAATATTTGGAACGTGCGTCTGAAACACTTGAATTGCTTAAAACATAGTCTTGCAACATGCGTATTTTATTATTGGAACATGTGCAACATCTTGATCTATTATTACAACATCCCGATCTAGCCCTTGTTTAGTTCCCAAAATATTTTGCAAAATATTTCAGATTCCCGTCACATCGAATCTTTGGACACATGCATAAAGTATTAAATATAGATAAAAAAATAAAACTAATTACACAATTTAGTTGTAAATCACGAGACGAATCTTTTAAGCCTAATTAGTTCATGATCGGATAATAATTGCTAAATAACAACGAAAGTACTACAGAAACGCTACAGTTACATTTTGCAAAATATTTTGGGAACTAAACAAGGGTTTAGTTTTGTAACATTGATATAAAATACTTGCAACATACCTCTGAAACACCTGAAACACTCGAAACATACGTTTACAACATGCTTTTTCAGTGCAAACATCTCCTTGCTGCTTCGCAAATAGAGACTCATCGACGCGTGGAGGTCACCCATGTGCTCGCCGGTGGTGTGGAGCTCACCGGCACGCGGAGCTGGGTGGCGACGCACAGAGGGCGGGTGTGGGGGCAGCACGAGCGGCGGTGCGTGCAGAGGGCTGGTGGGTGGCATGCAAAGATCACTGATGAGCTCACCGGCGGCGCGGAGCTAGGCGGCGGTGCACTGAGGACCAGGTGGGCGCGGCACGGACGGCGGTGGCGCAGAGGACAGGTGGGCACGGTACGGATTAGAGCCACAGTTATCAATTCCGTTCCGATACCACCCGGAACAGCTGGTATGCCCCGTACCGCTGCGCAGACCGGTACGGAAGAAGCTGCGTCCCGTACCGGCTTTGAAACCGGGTGATTCCGGCCATTCCGGGTGGGATCCATCGTTTCGTCCATGCCGATACCGTCGTTGCTGTCGTCGAGGAGGAAGATGCTCGAGTCCTGTTCTTCGGCCTCGATGAAACGCTCACGACATGGACGACTGCTCGAGGCCTGCTCTTGTACTCCGGCTCTGCTGATGCCGAACGCCCAGGGCCATGGACGACCGCTCGAGTCGTGTTCTTGCGCTCCAGCTTGCTAATGCCGAGCGGCCAGGCGCATGATGACTCCTCACCACAGTGACGACGCTCGCACTCCAGAACTCAACACTCATGGCTTCCGTCTTTGCTTTGCTGCCTTGCTAGTTGGAACGGGAGATCTGGAGGTAGGCGGCGGCGAAGCATGCTGTGTTCGTCAAACCTGGACGTGAAGCTGTGATTGAATTCCATCGAATGAGTGGTCGGGTCCTTGTTAACAGGTAACAGCCCAAGGCACACTAGCAGGCCGGCCCAAGCTCCGGTTGTTGTATTTTTATGAGGTAATATTTACCTGTGTGATTTCTCATATTTTTTTAAAAAAAACTCATATACATTCCAAACAAAATCTAAATAATTAATAAATTAATAAAACCGGAACGGTACATCGGAATACACCGGTATCGAAACGTACCATTCCAAAGACAAAACCGAAATGATCTCCGAAATGGAATTGATAAGTAAGGTTAGAGCTTTTCCATTCTTATTTTTTTGTGCTGTGATCGCCATTTAAGAAAAACTCATTTGAGCTGACAACCGACTGCTGAGGGACAGACAGAGGCAAAGAAAGGAAGAAGGGCGCCATCGGGCCGAACTGCCCAGTGCCAAAACATCATGTGGAAATTGGGCCAACTATATGGGCTCGTTTTTTTTTGTCAATAATGGACCCTAGTCTGCACATTTAACTCTATAGAATGTGAGGGGTTCTCGAAAGGAAGCCCTATCCACGTCGTCTGAAATGTTTTTGTCCGTTCGATCTCCCAATCCGACGGCCGAGAGCTCTCCTGCTGAAATCTTATACAGTCAGCTTCTGATTTTACTGTGCGGATTCACCTGGCTCCTCACCGCTTCCTTCTGTGCTCAGCGTCAGCTGCTGGCTTCTGTGTGGTTCCAACGGTCCGGCATATATATACTTGGGGTTTCAGCTTCTAAAAAAAAGCCGCCGCCTGCCTCTGCTCGGCTCGCTCTCCCTCTCGCCCCCGCTCTCCGACGCGGCCATGCGCGACGGCCCGTGGCGGCGGCGCCCACCCTCCTCCTCCTCCTCCTCCTCCTCCCTCTTTCCCCTTCCTCTCCCTCTCTCCCCTTCCCTCCTGAGGCGGCGGCGTCCCCTGCGGGCGGCACGCCGGTGCGGGTCTTTCCCCTTCCTCTCCCTCTCTCCCCTTCCCTCCTGAGGCCGCGGCGTCCCCTACGGGCGGCGCGCCAGTGCGGGTGGAGACCGACACCACCCCCCCCCCCGCCCCGGCTCCCCCGTCGTCCGCGCGGTCTCCTCGATGCCTCCTCCCGCCGGGGAAGCGTGCGCTTCCCTGCTCGGCGAAACCCTAGGTACCATGCCGGACGGCCCAAACCCTAAACTCCGGTGTGCACTCTCTCCCCTTTTCCCTCCCCTTCCTCCTATGCAGTACTGATATCCTTCCCTGTACAGTGATGATTGATTGTTTCATTCATGTCGTGTGCTGAGGCTTGGGGATTGTGCAATGATGATCTTTTATAGACTGAGACAATGGAATTGCCCAGTGATGATTACATGATTATTTTGATTCTTCCATGAATGTTGCTATTTTCGGTGCCTTTGTCGTGACAACATTGTTATATTAGTTGCACATTTTTATGCATTTGTTAGTCACCGTACATCTATTGTCAATGATGCCTTTGCTTGATACAATTTATTGGTTGTTCTATTACTGAGCACACCCCATTGCCAATGATGCATTTACAGCTAGGCTTGCTAGCAAGGTAATTTCTTACTTGGTGGACTGCAATATCAGGGTCATTTTTGCCTTAAATTTCTACCCCCACAAAACGCATTAGCTCCTGCAGTAGAGGTCGTGCCCACGTCGGCCAAAATGTTTTGTGTCCGTTGGATCTCCCAATCCAACGGTCCATGGCCCTCCTGCAGGAAACTTCTAGAACCGGCTCCTGATTCTACTGTACACATTTGCCTTGCTCATCGCCGCTTCCTTCTGTCCTGAGCGTAAACTACTGACTTTTTTGCAGTAGCAATGGTCCGGCATATATATACCTGAGATTTCAGCTTTGCTGTTTTTATTCTTTTTCTCCCCTTCTTTAGCCTATGATGAAAATTTTGTACCCATTGCTAAAGGATATTATCTGATGTTCATTACCTTTTGAGATACTGAACATGACCTGTTACTTATATCATACAATTTCTGAGAGTAACTTCGTTGCCGCCATGCCTACAAGCTCAAAGTTGAAAGATAAATGATGATTGGTATGTTTTCTGAGGCTTCAAAAAAAACTATCTTCAATGAAAAAAAGGTAATGATTTTTTCGCTAAGGCGGCAGATGCCATCTGCCTTTTTTATTTTTCCTTCCCTTCTTCAGCCTATGATGAAAATTTTATACCCATTGCTAAAGAATATGATCTGATGTCCAATCGCTTGTGAGGTACTGGGCATGACCTATTACTTATATTATGCAAATTCTGAGAGTAACTCGGTTGGCAGCATGCCTTGAAGCTCCAAGTTGATAGACAAATGATGATTGTTATGTTTCTGAGGCTTCAAAAAAAACTATCTTCAATGAAACTAGAAAGATAGCTTTTTCATTACGGTAATAGAAATTTTACAAACCTTTACTTTTATGAAATGCGTCTGCATGTTCTTCAAGTGAAAGCCACAGTATTTGGATGTCAACAATTCTGTTGCAGGTTCAAATTGACTAAAGCAAATATCAGGTATGAAAGGTGACAAAGAACCTTTGAGGGTGCCTGATCATACATGCCACTTTAACTGCACTAAGGTCCGAGATTATTGCATTGTTGCAGGGGGCTTCTGGTTTCCTGATAATCGGTATCCCTGGAAGTGTGCAAAGCTTCAAATCTGTTTTTTTTTCTACTGCATATAGGGGGCAACAAGCGATAAGAGTGTAACCTTCAGTTACCTTTTACTTATTGCTTGTTTGATGGTCATATGTATTTTCAGATTTTGTTTCAAACTACGCTAACCTTTGCCTATGTGGTTGGTCTGCTGTGCAAAATTCATCTCCCAGAAAGCTGTTTTAGTGTTATGGATTGGCATATGGGGGGCATACCACTATTTTTTACCGCCACATTGTATTATACGTCGCTGCTACGTGGCTACATCTTCCTTTCGCTCACAGCAATTGCTAATATGGTATGCCTGCATTTTTTTATCATTTTCAGATTTGCTACGTCTAAGCTGCCTCTCATTGACTTCAATGATTCTAGCTACATTAATTCAAATCTTTATTGTCAACTTTGCTAGATTCAGAGATTTATTTCTTCAAGATTGTTACCCAATGAACATGTAGTTGTTTTAGATTTGCATGATCATTATTCTTCTACAGATTAGTGCCTTGTTTCCTAGGTGTTTCATGCTAATTTATCTCCTGTGGCATCCTCTGTGTAGCAGGTTAATGTTCAGCATTGTATAAAGAGGAGAAAAACTCTTCTTCTGTCAGGTTGATCATCCACTGCTGCTTGAAGGTTATAACCTCTCTATGTTTCAATTTAGTTGTATTAATCATTCTATGTTGACAACCTCGAAAGCCTAGACAATTTTTCCTTATATGTGCTTTATAGCTGATCCTACTCCCATATCACTATACCACAGCCCAATGTGGCGTTGGACGGAGGGTCGGTAAAAGTATCAAAAAGCCGTTGGACGGTCAGTCGGGATATGTCAGCGACATACGGCTGGCCGCTATTTCTTACTTTATGGTCGGTAGGTTGGACGCTATTAATATTTTGGATTCTCGTTAGACGGTCGGCCGGTAAATGTTATTAACTAGGTCTGCCGGTCGGTCGGCACATTGGATTGAGCCTGCGCGCCCTTAGCTAGCCGGATTCGCGCCTAAAATTTTGCGGAGCCCACTTGTCGCCCATCTCAATCTATGTCTGAAAAAACCCTAGTGCTTCCCAGGGCTTATTTAGATGCCATCCAAATTCCAAATTTTTTCACTCTCTCTCCATCACATCAATTTTTAACCACTTGCATGGAGTATTAAATGCAGGTAAAAAAATAATTAATTACACAGTTTAGTTGGAAATCACGAGATGAATCTTTTGAGTCTAGTTGGTCCACGATTGAATAATATTTGTCAAATAAGACGAAAATGGTACTATTCATCTGGTTCAATTTTTTTTCGATCTAAACCAGCCCCCAAATGTTTACTCCCGCGCCGCCACACCATCCATTCCCCACCGCACGCCAGCCCCGGGCCTTGTTCAGTTCCTCAATTCTCTCCCCAAATTTTACTATGCAAAAAGAAGATTCTCCGTCACATTAAAATGTCGGCAAATGCATGGAATACTAAATGTTGATGAAATCAAAAACTAATTGTACAGTTTTGTTGTACTTTGCGAGATGAACATTTTAAGCCTAGTTAGTCAAAATTTGGATAATTTTTACCAAATACAAACGAAATGCTACAGGAATTCTGATACAGTGTTTTTCTCACCAATTCTCTCATCTAAACAAAGGCCCGCTTCCCTGCCCGAAGACCGAGAGCGCGCGCGACGCCGTCGCGATTCCCTAGCGGCGCGGCCTCCCTGTCCCCCACCCCCCGGCTGCTCTCAGGCGCGGCTCACCGGCGCGCAGCAGGGTGGCTTCCCGACGCGAGCAGGGCGGCCCACCGGCGCGCGGCAGGGCGGCTTCCTGGCGCGCAGCAGGGTGGCTCCCGAAGCGCAACAAGGAGGATTCCCTGCGCGGCCCGCGGCGCCCCCGGCGCACTCCTCCCCCGCCTCCCGCCCTCGGCTGATCTCCGGTGTGGACCACGACTGCTGCCGGTGCGCACCTATGCTGCTTTCCGGCGCACACCAGGGAGGCTTCACGGCGCGGCCCTGCAGCGCCCCCGGCGCGCTCCCACGCACCCACCCCCCGGCCCCCTCCCCTGGGACCCTGAGCGGCGACCCCTCAGCGACCCTCCGGCAGTCGCGCCCTCCGACGACCCTACAGCACGAGCGTGACTCTCCGTGCAGCCCCCGGCGCAAGCTTCTTCCTCTGCTTCAACAGAGGCCCTATCCCAGGATTTGCAACTTCTTCCCCAAGCCCTCATCCTGAGCTAGGAGCTTCACTAGGTATACAGGCAAGTCCTAAGCTCTTTTGTTGTTTTTTTTGGTTCTCTGTAGCTCAAGATTTAGAAATTCCCAGGTGCTAAAAACAACCGGAGGGAGTAGGAGCTGTGAGGTGTCGTCCTGCTTGAGCCAGAAGTCAAGATCCGGTGTCCTGTGAGTAGCAGAAGTCAAGATCTAGTGTTCTGCGAGTCGTTGTGTGTTGGGCAGGAACTGAATTTAAAGCAAGAGAACCAGGTGATGCTCTCCCCCCTCTGATTTGCATTCATGCTTATTTTAAGAGGCATTATTTTGTGGTACCCAAGTTTCATTGGTGGATTATATAATTTGGACAGCTTATTGTTCTTGCCCTTGTAACAATGATGGATAAATCTTGGATTGATGATGATGCTAGGTAAAAATAATATCTTCACAAATAATGAAAGTGGCATATGTAGCTATGTAAAATGGCTTTTTACATAAATGTTTTGTGTAGGCACAGTAAAATGGCTTAGATGATAGGGGAGATTATGAGGAAAACAGTTCTGATCCTGATCCTTGTGAGCAGCTAGTTGCCATTGAGAAGTTAGTCGCAGAAAACAGCAAAGAACTGTACCCAAATTGCAAGAAATACACACAACTTCGATTTATTATTAGATTACTCCACATCAAGCTCCTTGGAGGATGGTCTGATAAATCTTTCAATATTCTACTAGATCTACTTAATGATGCGTTGCCTGAAGGTTCAGCACTAGCTAAAACCTTTCATGAGGCTAAGAAAGTGGCGAAAACCATAGGAATCGGGTATATTAGTATTCATGCATGTGAAAACAATTGCATTCTCTATTGGAAGGGGAATGTAGATTTGGAATCATGTCCAAAGTGTAAGGTCTCACGGTGGAAATCAGTAAGGAAGTCTCTAGATGGGAAACATACATATAAGGTTCCTAAGAAGGTTCTACGGTACTTTCCAATAAAGAAATGTCTTCAAAGGTTATTTTTATCCTCAAAAACAGCAAGTCTAACAAGATGGCATGATGAAGACCGAAAAAAAGATGGTCGCCTAAGACATGGGCACTGTTGAAAAATCAAAGGATAATCTGAACTCTCGCTTAGACCTTCAAGCTCTAGGTATTAGAAGTGACCTTCACCCAGTTGAAGTAATTAGATAGTTGATGATACTATCCCAATGTGGCAATGCTTGTATGTGTCTGTAGCATTGGAAGCACCCTCTGGAGATGATGGGCATAAGGTGGGTCAAGTGTCAAGGGTGGGTGTCCCAAGGGCCATAAAAGTTAATGGTGTTTATGTGCAAGCAGCGGTCTTCATAGTTCAGGTAAAATATATGCAGTCATAGTAATGAACAATATGTGGTCTATGTTGGAACAGACTCTTTATCATTAGTCAAATTATTAGTGGTGGCTTTATTTCATTCTCCTTAAGTTTTTTTATATCTTGCATCTTCTAGATTTCATCTGATGTAGTAGACTCTAATATTTCGTATCTGAAACTCCATCTGAACCAATCTTCGTAGACTCCTAGTTCCTAAATAGGGCTATCCTTTTCTTGTTAGTATCTGTTGGCAGTTTGACACTGCTGACTGGTCAGACCAGCATTACTCGGTCATGATGTAAAAACCTGGCATGGAATCAGTTTGGTTCTTTTAGTTAAAAAAAGGGGTTAATTCTGAAGAAAATGAGAAATAAATTCAAAGGAGTGCAGTTGCCTCCTATGCTCAGTTCTATTCCATATTTCTGACTTTGGATCATATATAGGTTATGTAGATTCAACTCTATGTCATTTAAGCTATAGAACTCGACTAGCTGTATAAAACAGGTGTAATTGCTGAATAAAACAGGTTTTTGTAAAAATTTCAAGTTACACTTGGATCAGTCACAGTGGTTGATCACAGCTCCACAAATAAGTAGAATGATAAAGAAAGTCATGTTGCCAAAGAGCAAGTACTTGGAATGCAGGCAATGCACGAGGTCAAACCACCAGCATGCCATGCTGCTGCTCTACTGTCGACCTGTTCTAAAATCTCTATGCTGCTTATATTCTCAGCATATCAGTGATGGCAGTTCCTATAGCCTGGACTTGTATACCATGCTGGACTGTTGTAAAAAAGTCAACACTTTAGGCCAATCCAGTAGCTTGCTACCAATATGATTAGTGACTTATTGTGTGAATCACAACTCAATTTTATGGTTAGTGACTTATTGTGTGAGACTGAATGATGGTTAGTGACTTAGTAACCTAGGAGCTGTGCTGTGCTTGTAGAACAACCAACCTAGGAGAACAGCCAACCTAGGAGAACAGCCAAGTTTCTTTTTTTTTTTCAACTACCTATGTCAAGTTTCTAGTTGTACCATTGATGATGTAATCTATTGTTTTCAGGTGGAAGGTAATGGCTATAGGTAGCCTGACGCCTGCAGGAAGCAGTTGGATGGAAGCATTATTTTGGACATCCTAATAAGTAGAGATGAATGCTTTTGTTAAGTCTTACTAGTGATGAATCATTTTGTAATGAGTGCAAGCAAACCATGTGAGATGTGAACTTTGCAACCAGTGCAAACATCTCTGAGCTATGCATTATTCTAGGATGTTGGCCAAACTGCTTTAATTTGTTGTAACTTGTTTCCACAAGAGTTGTGGAAAGTGACACAACACAAATGCTTGTGGTTATAATATAATCATGATCAGCTATGATGAGCTTATGTGTGTCGTGTGTGTATTGTCAAGAATGAAAATGTTAATTGTATGGTTGATTGATTGTATGATTAGTATTGAATCTGAGATTATTGCATAAACAAATGATATTTTGCTGTTATTTTCTTGTATGATTCGCGTCCAACAGTTGGTCGCTATTTAAACATATGGCGTCCAACCGTTTGTCGATTTAAGTTTACAATTCCGTTGAACGGTCGGTCGCTATATCTTTACAATTTCGTCCAACAGTCAGACGCTAAAACTAGGTCGGACGCTAAAAGATATAGCGACGCTACTATCAGCGACACGCTGGGTCCGACCGTAGGTCGCTGTACCTGTTTATAGCGACCATCCGTAGGTCGCTGAAGAAAGGTTATGGTATAGTGTGTCTTAGATTAAATTGTTGGCCACCAAAATGAATGGTTAATCTACTCCCACATCCCAGTTTGAATTGTTGACCAAAAAAAAGATTAATCTATTTTTTGATATTTCCTAACAATAATATTATCTGAACCCAGCCACTCTTGCATAACTATTTTTGAGATTTAGCGAGTCATGATACTAGAGTGAGATCCTGCAGGTTCAGGATGTCACTGCTATCCAGAGCAATGAAAGTGTTGGGCTACAATATGTAAATGCAGAAAATCTGTAGTTCATAAATAGTTGTTGTGTGATTCTGTAGAAATAATGGCATATTCTTATTTTGCCATTTAAAAGGTCCAACACCATGGAACAAAGTTAACTGGAAACAATGAAGCCAGTATGACACTGCAGCAGCCTGATTAATTCCTTGTGCCATGTTATATAGGATAGTGCATACCTTTGATGATTGTCTAAATCCCAATGGTAAAAAAAAGAAGTGGAGACTGTAAACTTTCTAGGATTAAAAAAAACACATTGCTCCTAATATTAAAATTTCCAATCTGTACCTTCGAAGATGCCTGTTGCTGACAATGACGATGGTGTTGCTTTAAGGTCAGGCCAAGTGCCACGTGTCTAATTACAGCAAGCTGCAGGAGCGATGCAACCGGAGCAGTGGGCCGAGCGCCGCTGCCTGCAGTAGTCTTCAGAAGAGTAAAGTCAGTAGGGTTCCCTAGCTACGTTACTATTACTTGCTCATACTGCAATATCAGCATGTTTTTTTTAATCTCTAACCTAAAACTATGGATTGGCTTTGTTCTTTGATTCATATTCTGTAGCTATTTCTTGACTATAACTATAAGCTTTGCTAACATTGCCTTTAGATAATATCAACTCTTGCACTGGCATATTCTGTTTTCCCTTGCAAAAAACTGAAATCATGTTTCTCTTGCATTACAATGAACCAGGTTATACCTCACGAGGTTGTGCACAGTATCAATTAAACCTCAGTAATCCAATTGGTCGTGATCATACTTTAAGTCAGACACGGTTCTTAAATATTTTGTTTCCCCTTGCAACAAACTGAATTCATGTTTCTCCAGCGTTAGCATGAAACAGGTTGTACCTCGCGAGTTGTAAACGGTGCCAATATTTAAAAATCAGTAATCCAATCGGCCATGATCATATTTTAAGTCCGGAACAATTCTTAATGGTTAGCTGAACAGATTAGCCTAAACAACTGGTTTCTTTATATTTTTGTGTACCATGCAAATAATTCCATTTTCCTGTCCCTCTATTTTTTTTTCTTTCCCCTGATGAGTCACTTGACTAAGCATTGCAGTGAACCTGGGTCCACAGGAGTTGCATTCCCCCTTATTGTAACCTTTACTACAGTAGGTTACAATAACTTTATTATTATATGCCTACATACATTCTTTCCCACTTTATCTGATTGTGCTAATACACCTGAGTACTTCTTCTTTCTGTTTATAAGCATTTCTGTGAACTCTCTTTTCATGATTCTATTTTTGCAGTTGGCACAACTACGACTAACTTTTCAGAACATTTTGGGGTGGTACGAGACTACTACAATCAACATGTCCAACGTAAGAAATCAGTCACACCAATTACCATACATGGAAACCTACATTAATACGCTTATAAGCTGACATTCTGATTACACCAGATCAAGAAAGCACTTCTGCTTATGCACGACCACGCTACCATACAGGTCTCCATCAAAATTCAGGTAACTCCTTAATCCTCATGAACATAATCACTGCTAGCTCACAATTATCAAAATCTAACAACCCCCATGGCATACCAATCGCACAGAATCATCCGAACGCAAAAACTGAAGATTCACATGCAGGCCTCTCTGATCGTGAACCTAAGACTTGAGAACAGATTTTCTCGCTACTACAAAGTCGTAATAATTGTTTATTGAAATAGGTGCTTCATGAAGCAGACATGCTACTTAGTGGAGTTTTGAGATACATGTTATTTGTCTCCTCCATATGTTGAGATTTGATGAAAAGCTACCTTCTACATCACATGCTTCTGGAAACAAAATATCACTTAGGAGTGATGATGAATACCATGAGGATTCAGTGTTTGAAACTGCTAAATTAAGTGGTTTTTATGACGAAATTGAAGACATTATTGAGCAAGATAGACCTGTTAAGGTGGACAAAAGGCATGTTCGACCACACAAAGTGGAGGAGAATTACGGAAAAAAAACCGCTGCAGCAAGCAGTCTGTCTTTGCTCCTTCTGTGCTAAAACTTATGTTTTTGGATTGTGTATGGGTTAGTCCAAATTATCAGGTGTGCACTTTCTCTTCACTATATAACCTTTTCAACGGCCTCTGGTGGGAATTTTTCGTTGCAGTCTGCTTGCCCATTTATCAAATTCTCACTGCCTATTTCTCATGTTCACCAGTGTAGGTTTAAAACACCCATGTAGCTTGAAGGTACCTTAGCTATATAAATGATCGATAACTGTAACATGTGAATTTTGTGTGTATGAACCCAACTGTGCTCCTTTGCCCCTGCGGCGTTGCCATGCAACGTCGAGTATACATTTATGTGTCTTCGAATTTGTGCCCGCGTTTGCGCACGATGGCGCGCGCCCTGCCACTAGTGGACCATAAACCTTGGCCCCTTTCCCTGGCATGAACACACTGTCCCGAGCGCTGGCCTCCCGGTGGCTCGGCTCCCTCCTCCCCCAGCACGGACACCTTTTCCCTCGATGCCAGCTTGGACAACTCTCCTCTTGACGCGAGCACACCCTCCCGGCAGTCCGGCATGGACATCGTCCCCCGGCGTCCCCTCTCTGGCGTGGACATCGTCCCGGCACGACACGACCTCCATCCCCGGTGTCCCCCTCCCCCACTGCGGACACCCAAATCATGGTGATTAAAAATATTTACAGCCTTAAAACTCCAAATGTCTTTTAATGATCAAAATCTTAGAAAACATACGTATTATAAATTTGTGGATAAATTTAGGACTAACAACAAGTCAAGACTATATGTTTTTGCCCCCTTTCTCTTTGTAATCTCTATCAAGTTGTAATAGGCTTGATTGTCCATCATATTTTTGTAGTTTCCTCTTTGTATTGCACCTTGGTGTATCTTCAATATATGTCGAGTAGAGAGCTTAGCTTGAGTTAGATCAAGCTTTTGTTGTAACCCATATGTGGTTAATTCATGGATCTATTTTTTGTTTTAAAAAATTATTTTATTAGTTATGGTAGTTTTTTATAATTAAACTCTAGCGTTTATCTTATCTTTTATTAAAAAAACTCATGTTTTGTATTTTATTGTAAATGTAGATTCTAGATCCATTTTTGGTTGTGGTAGACACCCCGCCACCGCATCGCTCTCGTCCGGGTGACACGGACGGTGAACCCGTTATGCCGCCACCAACTCCTCGCCCCTCCCTCTCTCGCCTCACCGCTGCTTGAGCGGGTCGCCGGTAGCCCACGCAACCGCGAGGACGGCGGCGGCGGGGCTCGTGGGGAGGAGTGCGCCCCCTCCCCCACTCCCGTTCTTGCTGTCTCCAGTGACAAATCCGGAAACCTAGTGGCCGAATCCAGTGACGTGGTGGCCTGATCCGTTGATGTGGTGGCCGGATCCGGCAGCCTGCAGTGGATGCGGGCCATCGACGCGGAGGCCAAACTTTTGCCGTGCTGGATTCCGTATACCTGGAACTGCAATTGCTCGGTATTTCCATATACACTGCACTTAACTTGCTGGACTCAGTCTCAGTATTTCCGTACGGCCGATGGCCACAAGCTAGATGGGTTGATGACTTGATTGCTGGAGGCCCAACTTTTGCCTTGCTGGATTCTCTGTATCGAAGTAACAGTAGTGAATATCCATGCCAAAAACTAGAACCTGTTCGTTCGGACAAAAAGTCTGGATTGTATGTTACTGTGCTGTGAAAAACGCAATGAAAAATTAGCGTGAATGTCCATGCCAAAAACTAGAACTTGTTCAGACAAAAAGTCTGGATTGTATGTTATGGTGCTGTGAAAAACGCAATAAGAAATTTGCAATCGCTAACTGTAACTGGTACCAGAAGATGTCATCGACATCGATCATCACGATCTGTACAGCAGGACTTGCTTGTTCGTGTAAACAGGCAAACAGCCACATGTTTAGACGATGGACACCAGGCCCAGGGGATGAGGTTTTCGTTGCTCTTTTGTTCACCTTTTTCCGGGTAGATACTCCCTCCGTCAAAGAATTGTAGTCGTTCTAGTATTGCGACACGGCTACCAAGTTTCAAGCAAAAATACCAACGCACCCCTATACCAGTAATGTCTGATCTCCTGCCCTCCTTGTCTGTAGTCATTGAATGAGCTTACTATAGACTACTCCATCCGTCCATAAAAATATGCAATTCTTGTTTTTCGAGAAGTCAAACGGTTTCAACTTTAACTAAATTTATATAAAAAAATATTAATATTTATGATACAAAATAAGTATCATTAGATTAGTTATAGAATATATTTTTATAATAAATTTATTTGGAGACATAAATGTTAATATTATTTGCTATAAACTTGGTTAAACTTGAGTCAGTTTGACTGTCACGCATCCCATAATTGTATCTTTTCTCGGACGGAGGAAGTACTATGAGTGGCTGCGGATTACAAAGCTGTAGTCTAGTGCTGCTCAGGTGTAGGACTGGCATCTAAAATGTCGTTCTTACTGAGACATCCTCTAAACACTAAAACGACTTATGCTAGGACAGAGGGAGTAGTCGATTTTGAGGAATACTTGGTATGGTGAAAAGTACAAATCCTACTGGTAATAAATAACAACAGGTTATATAGGTCTTCCCTGACGGTGATGCGATAGGCTATCCTCTTCACCGCCTGGGCCCTTTGATCGAGAGGATGAGATGTGATGGCCAACAGCTATCACTTTTAGTGAAAAATCATTAGTGACGCCTCCTAGGTGGCGGACACGACTTTAGAAGGTTATCAGCCATGACTATTTTGCTATGGCCAATAACCATCACTTTTAATGTGCTATGTGCATTATATTCTTCCATTTCCTTCCATTATATTTCAGCATAAGCGAACAGGGTTACTATATTAAGTTTTCGCACGCAATGAATAAGAGGAAGAAATTTAGAAACCAAGCTCATGTTAATACAAGTTATTAATGCTAAATTGAATGCAAACCATAGCTCGAGTTGTCGTGCAAACAACAATAGAAAGGAAGAAATAAGAATGAACATACTCCCTTGTCCCAAATGAGTGTCATTCTGACTTTTCAAGAAGTCAAATTTTTAACGTCGATCAAATAAATATAAGAAAATATTAACATTTATGATGTGTATCTTGATCTAAACGTAAAAAGCCAACTCATGGGGAAGGAATCAGCGAATAATAACCCGGCAAGGCATTCGCATTCCCCCACTGCGCTACCTGCAGGCGCTGCAGGAAACCGAAGAATCAAGATGGGGAGATCCTGCGGTACCATCCGATATTGATATCGATATTTTAACCATCCATCCAAATCCTGTGTTGAGATCTGGACAAAAGTGACCCCTCACACGTGGAGTACTGGAGTGGAATCGGATAGCGCTAATCTTGGCTCTTCGGTGCCACGAAGGGGCAATATATGGGCCTGGGCGCACGCAACCCCATCGGCCCACAGTTCAGGCTTCGTCAGACCAATCAGACTGGTAAACAGTGGAATGGCTGCCGTTTTTGACTTTGAACTGTGATGCGTGGCTCACAAGCGAGCTCATGCTGTGCACAAGTGGATTGGCAGTCTATGCGCACGCAGTGACATTGCGTATGTATATGTACCCCTGGTTGTGTTCGGCGCATTTATACCACGTTATATATCGTCCTTATTTTCGAGCTTTGGGTGCTTTGTGCCGTGGCCCCTTGTTTATCAGTGATATAAGAAGCTAGCGCTTTGTTATGGCGTGTCAATGTACACCATTGACACCGGTGAAAGTTATGCTGATGTAGCTCAACGGCGATGATGTCTTTTAGGTGTGTTATCCTTCTTGGAGCCGACGATTCTATCCTATCCTACCACCACTAGGTCTCCATGTGAAGGATCGGAGGTGGCGACGTGCTTTGGAGGACTTTTTTTTTTGTTATATGTGCTATTTGTATGTGATTGTTGCCCAGTTCAGATTCTTCAGCAGCTATTTGTGTACCGTGATCGGTCAGGGTTTTAAGTAGCAGATGGAGTTGATTCTGTTCCACTCCTAAGTTTGGCTTATGTCGATATTACGGGACAAGTCGTAAAAAGATGAATACGTACTCAAGTAATGTGAAGATTTTGAATCTCTTCATTTTATTAGTTCCATGTTTTCTTTGGTATATGTACGTGTTATGTATTGTGGCTGAATCTCTTCATTTTAAGTTCCATGTTTTCTTTGGTATATGTACGTGTTATGTATTGTGGCTACCATGACTCGGTATTTGGCTAGTTGTCACATTTTCTTCAGTGGCAGGACACAATGGTAGCTGAGGTTAAAAAAAAAGGACAGAATATAGTAGCTACTCCTAGCTTTTTTTTAGCCTCACACATCTTCATTAAATCATGATAAGATTACAATCAGTGACCGCTAATCCCACAAACCACTCAGGAAATAGTCACCCGGAGCGGACCATCGGACGGACGGCCCTTGCGCGCGGCGAAAAGCCGCTGGAATATCCCGCCACCACCAGCCGGCCGCGACGTACTGTACGAAAGGGACGGACCATCCAGGAAAGATCCGTGGCATATACACACAGGGTCCAATCCAAAAAAGGAAAAAAAAAGATTCTGTTCCGTCACACACGCTCAGTAGCGGGAGATGCGGCACGGGATATTCGAGGGGTGCTGGGGAACATTCCCGATGCCATGGAATCGCTACCCAACCTGGCCGGTGGCCGGTGCAAGTGAGTGGTGACGAGTACTCCGCCTGCCGGCCGAACACCACCCAAGTGCCTGCAACCATGTATTAGGAGTATAGTATATATACGAGATCGTTTATCTTTTGAATAAAGAACCGTGTACGAGTTTGTATATTCGTTGGTTTGGAAAATATTCGCTCTATAACAACGACTAACGTATTGACATGATTTTGCCCCTTTTTTTTCCTTGAAATTTTGAGCATATCATATCCTTTGGGTCATGCTGGCCTCCATCCCGATCCACCATATATGTAATCTTGTCCTTTCGTTTAGTTCTAGTGCTAGATTTGTGGCTTTAAATATGTTTTGGTTCTATCTGGCTCCATGCTAGCTAGAGACTAGCCTCGTTGAAAGATCTATTGATAATCGACAACAATGCTCACGATTGCCATGTGATGTCAGTGTAGGATGAAGCATGCACCATCCCCACTATTGAAAACCGTACATTATACACTCAAAATCAAACAGTTCAAAAGTGGTTTTCAAAGGTGGCCGAAGATCCATGGGCGGTGTCAATACCAAAGGGGAGGATACCCCATGGCTTCCTTGTAGCCACTATAGCGGGATCAATAGAGGCCGCTATAGCGGGATCAATATCAATAGCACATGAAAGAGCTCACCATGGCTCTTTATTTTCGATACAATGATGACATTGTGAGGTCAGTGAGGATGTTAGAGTGCGCAGCAGACCCAACCCCACCCGCTATGCCCACAAGCCGGCACCAGTGGAGGATCTAGGAATTCATAGAAGAGGGGGCCGAACTCATCTTCAACCTCTAAAGCCCCCTCCATCTCTTTTATGCCTTTAAAAATTAGGAGGACCTCAAGGAGGGGCTCCATTGTCGCGGCAGCGGTAGGGGGGCTTCCTCAATATCAATTATCGATGTGGGAGTAAACCTAGCAGGGGATTAGTGAGATCACGGGGATGATGAGGATGTGCAAAATTGAGAAGTGGTGGGAGAGAGGGGGGAGAGAAAGATCTAGGAATATATGTATATATATAGAGAGAGAGAGGGAAGGATGCTTGCATATGGGATCCACATGCCACATCCAAGGGTGAAAATTACTTTTAATATTGCGAGGGAGTTACTTGTTTCGTTTTGATAGTTGAGGTAATATGATGTAAGGTTTTTAGAGTTGGGGTTGTATGATGTAAGGTTTTTAGCAAAACCACATTGGGAACCACTCTGAAATGCCATAGGGGTTAATTTATATGGTTTTGAAACTTGGGGAGGGGTATTTATAATGTTTGGCTTTTGAGTTCTTGGAGTTTTCAAACTGTGTCAAGTTCAGGGCGACAAATGAACTTGTCGGGGTTATAACCCTGGGGTGTCTCAAGGCACCGATTAGTTAGCAGGCCAAGCGACCCATGACACGTCCGCTAGCGAAGGCTCGAAAGATCGAGGCCCAGCTGAGCCCAGCGAACTAGGCCGGACGCCAAGGCTAGGGTCAGCCACGACCCCTTCTATCTTCACCGCACAACGAACGAAGACTCGTGACCTCTTCACCATCCCGACCCTCAGGAGGAACGGGAAGAGGTCGAGCTCATCCAAGCGTGCCTACCCTGATATGGATAAGCACGCCGCACTGACCCCGCAAGGACCGAGGGGGCAGCGGTCACCTCAGTCTGATCAGACGCCACCTCTGCACCACGTAGCTCAGACAAGACAACACCGCCCAAGGCAGTGATGGTCGGAACAACACCCATCGGCCAAATGTGGCTCAACAAGACACACGTACGACTCCACCCACTATAGAAAGCCCATCTCCTAGCTCTAGCTCTTCTTCCTCTTCCACCATTCTTGCACCCACATTGTAAGAACTTTAGAGCATTCAAGAGAGGAACACACAATCGATCATCTCTGAGATTGGACGTACGGCTCCGGCCTGAACTAGTATAAATCCTCATGTCTTTTGAATGCTACCATCGTCTTCCTAGATCAGCGCGATAATTGTATACATTTACTAGTCCGGTTTACAAAACATCGACAGTTGGCGCGCCAGGTAGGGGACAGTCACACACTCTTGATTGTTTAGAAGGAAGCAATGGCTCCCTGTACTTACATCGAACTTGCTCTTGGCTCGGCCCCCGGTGGTCGCATTCGTTTTGGAAGCCTCAAGTTCACGGACATCGATGGGCCAACTCCCGTCAATGGTCTTCTCCCCGGCCAAGCTCTGTGCTTTAGGGACCTGGACTTCATGACCGACCACCTAGGTCAACTACGGCTCAGCGAAGAGAATGCGGCTCCGTCATACATCTCGATGCCTGATCATGGACCAGCACGAGCCGGTCCCACGATCGTCGACTTTGATGCGCTAGCATGTAGAATCGATTCATTTCTCAGGGCGAATCCTGAGCCAATGAACGTCACGATGACGGATGCCCTAGCCCGCAACACCTCGACGCTGAGGGTAGATTATGCGGGCAATGATCAAATTCAACAAGGCAAGAGAGAGATGCATGTCTTCCCTCGAGCTAGCCAGAGTGTCATGGCGGTCGCCATGATCATGCAGACGGCCCCTGAACCCTCGACCGACGAGGGAAAACACGTCCATCAGGAGCTGCGAGGCCTGTTAGAAACTACGGTGGTGCACCAGGCTCAAAGCTTCACGGAGAGGCGGCATCCCGAGGCCAGCCTCGTCACATCTCCTCAGCGTGCGGCGCCCCCGAGGGGCACCATGCGCCAAGCGAGCTCCAGCTAGATGATGGCGGTGTGGTGCGTAGGCGGGAAATCTCCCCAGCGTGTAGCCGCTACATCAGAAACTTCAATGCCCATCCAACTCAAGGCGCTAGGCGCCCTGGGCCAGATTGTGCGGGCAAAGATCTACTACACTACGGTGCCAGCGACCAGGAAAACCATGGCTGGCATACTAGGGTTTGGGATGCTTGATGCAGCTCAAGCCCGAACGCCTGTGTATCGCAGGCATTTGTGAAAAGGATCCGGCAGAAGCCATTACTGGCGTGTTTCCATGCACCGCCGAATATCATCATGTACTCCAGGGACACCCGCGCCATCGTATGGTTGGAAGACTTCTGCCTCACCTTTTGAGCATGCAGGGAGGACGACGACCTCTTTATCATCCAATATCTGCCTCTCTACCTTGCGGAAAGCACCTCCCCACGGACAGCATCCACTCATGGGTGGACTTCAAGCGCATCTTCGTAGGGAACTTTCAGGGCATGTACGTGCGCCCTAGAAATTCCTAGGATCTCAAAGCCTACAAACAAAAAGATGGAGAGACCCAACGCGAGTACATCCGCCACTTTTCCAAGCAGTGCAATGAGCTTCCTGATATCGTGGATGCGGACATGATCAGAGCATTCATCTCTAGCACGACCAACGAAGCACTCGTTCATGAGCTCGGACACTGTAAACCGCGAACGACGCGGGAGTTGCTCAACCTCGTGACAAGCCACACCTCCGGCGAGGAGGCCATCCGTACAATCTTCTGCAAATACAAGGGTAAGGCTCAAGCTGAACCCACGGACGAGGCCAAAGACCCTAGTTGATGGGTAAAGGGCAAGAAGGATAGCTAGAGGCACCGCAACAGCGAGTTCATTGCAACAGTCGACAAGGTCCACAAGCAGAAGACTGGCAAGCTCAACGACGTCAGCTTTGACAAGATAGTCAAGATGTCGTGCCACAATTACGGCTATCTAGTCAAGCACACCCTCAAGGAGTATGACCTCATCAAGTGCTACTTCAGTGGTGACTACAAGGCACCGGCACAGATGCACCATCCGGGCCCACAGGCAATGAGGAGAAGGGGGATGCATATCCCAACCCGAAAGGGTGCCTCATGATCTTCATCAGACCGGTGGTTTACGAGTCCAAACACCGACAGAAGCTCACAGCTAGGGAGGTCAATGTGGCCGCCTAGGCGAAGCCGTCCTGGCATTCCTGAAATGGTCGGAGACCGCGATCACTTTCGACGGAAAGGATCACCCGGACCACATTCCACAACCAGGACGCTTCCCTCTTGTCATGGACCCAATCATCGGCAAGACCTGCCTATCTCATGTTCTCATGGATGGAGGGAGGAGCCTCAACCTCCCCTACGTTGAGACGTACGACGTCATGGGACTGTCGCGAGCGGCGATACGACCATCCGGTGCTCCATTCCACAGAGTCATACACGGGCTTTAGGTCGTTCCCCTTGGGTAGGTCGACTTACCCGTGATGTTCGGAGGTCGAGCCAATTTCCGCATGAAAATGCTCACCTTTGAAATAGCATATTTCCCCGATGCATATCACGCCATCCTGGGTCGATCGTGCTACGCCAAGTTCATGGCCATCCCCAACTACACCTACCATCGTACCTACAGTACCGCCACGGCCGACACAGTAGCACCACGTTACATCATACCGCGCCGTGGCCACAAGACCATTACGACAACCATGCCTAGATGTACTCCACAAGATGGCGTAGCTTGCAAGCCAAGTTAGCTAGGCTCTCCCTCAGGCTTATGACCCTTCGGTCGGGAGAACCTACTGCTTTGTATAAGCTCTGGCCCCGAACTCTATATAAGACAGTCAGGGCACCCATCCAGGAGAGATCCTGATCCTCTACCATTTTACTCATTCTTCATCGTAGTAGGGCTCCTGAAGCTTCCCTTCGGGCAGCCCATCCCCTAGTTTGAGGTATCCTACCTCTTCCACCATTCTTGCGCTCTCCATTGTAAGAACTTCAGAGCATTCAAGCGAGGAACACACACTCGATCATTTCTGAGACTGGATGTAGGGCTCCGGCCTGAACCAATATAAATCATCGTGTCTTTTGAATGCTACCATCATCTTCCTAGAGCAGCGCGGCAATCATATAAATTTACTAGTCCAGTTTACAAAACACCGACATAATTTTACTCATTTTGTTTTAAGTTTTATCTGTCTAGTCTATAGGGTCTAGTCTATAGGAAGATATAACACCGAATTGTTCCACTTGTATACTTGTGTGTTGTTGCAAAATTGTCTGCTTTGAAAAATATTGCTATGTTTTTCAGTTAATTTAGTCAATCTTGTAGACTTAAGATTAATCTAGCTTAAATACCTTACATTTTGGAATGGAAGAGGGGAAAACACCGGCCAAATCAGGGACAATAACAACACCAAAAGAAATATATCAAATCAACATTAATATTTAGTACCTGTTTGGATTGTGGGAAAGAATTCATGTTCGTGTGTTTTTTCTATGAAATTGAACTGATTTCTGTAAAATTCCTGCGAGATTCCTGTGAAATTCCTGCGTTACAAACATGCTCATGCGATACATCACACAGAGAAGCATGATTTCATTTCTAGCTAACCAATCAGTCCAAGGATTCGATGTACACGATCATCCTTCCCAACCGTGCAGCGCATCTCAATCAAAAGAAGTTAATTACAACAACATACAATAAGGTCTGCAGGGTGCATATCACTAGTATTTTTTTAATTTATTCTGGTGTCTTATTGTCTTACTCACAAAAACAGAGGGCAAAATGCATGCTGGATACATCTATTCAAGCAGCAATAGTAAGCTAGCACGAAGAAGGGAACTGTCAAGTTTACGTGTCTCTGTACCGCTGGACGTAAGCTAAAATTAGAAGCAAAGTTGGCGATCGATGGCGTTCATTAACTACGCAGAGGTGGTCTGCGACGACGACGACACGGCCGGCGACCCAGAGCAGGCGTCCCCGCTGCGCCGCCCGCCGGAGCAGCTGCTCGACTGCCTCTGCGGACGCGGCTGCAGCAGTCCGGACGTCAACGCCGTCGTCGCCACCGGAGCGTACACCTTGTTGGCGGTTGTCGTCGTCGTTCCTGACGCGTCGCCGGGTAGGTCGTGCACCTGCTGCGGCTGTGCTGCTGCCGCCGCCGCTGCCGCCGCAGCAGCAGCCGCCGCGGCAGCGTACTCCGGCGGTGGCACCCAGATTCCTCCCACCACGACGAACTGTGGCGCGGCCGGCGGCGCCACGCTGGTGCCGCTGCTTTGGACCGCCGCCGTCGAGTTCGGCCGCCTCGTGTGCAAGCGAGCCCATGTTTAGTTTCCAAATTCAACTCCCAAATTCTACTATGCAAAAAGAAAATTCCCATCACATCAAAATACCGGCATATGTATGGAGTACTAAATATAGATAAAATTAAAAACTAATTGCACAGTTTTGTTGCACTTTACGAGACGAACATTTTAAGTCTAATTAGTCAAAATTTAGACAATTTTTACCAAATACAAACGAAAGTACTACAGTGCTACAATACCTTACTGTACTGAATCGGCGCCACCCGATTCGGTAACTAAACACGGCCCGATACTTCTGAACTCCCAAGAAGTTCAAAATTAAGAGCGATGTGAGAACAGTGAACAGTGGAGCTGCAAAATACAATCTTTTTTGAGGCAGGCAGTTCCTGACCTGCAAATGGCTCTTGACCTCATCGTTGGTGAGACCGTCAACCTTCATGAGCTCCCGGATCTGCTTCGGCGTCGCCGCTGCACGGATGTATGCGCATACATCAGCAACAACCCAATTAGCTGGGCGTTGTTTAGATTGCAAGTTTTTTAATTTTGGCTATTGTAACACTTTCGTTTGTTTTTGACAATTAATGTCTAATTATGGATTAATTAGGTTTAAAAGATTCATCTCGTAAATTACAGATAAACTGTGTAATTAGTTATTTCTTTTACCTATATTTAGTGTTCTACGTATGCGTTTAAAAATTTGATATGACTGAGCAAGAACGTAAAAATTTGAAATTTGAAAGACAGCTAAGGCCCTGTTCACTTCTCATGCCAACCTAAAATATTTCCTCTTCCACTCATCACATCAAATATTTAGACACATGCATAGAGTATTAAATATAGGTAAAAAAATAACTAATTGCTAAGTTTGTCTGGTTTTTGCGAGACGAATATTTTGAGCCTAGTTACTTTTGTCAAATAAAAACAAAAAGTACTACAGTAACTTTTTACCTACTTCCTCCGTCCAAGAAAAGATGCAATTATGGGATGCGTGCCAATCAAACTGACTCAAGTTTGACCAAATTTATAGCAAATACTACCTCTGTCCCAAAAAGAACGTAACCCTCGCTTCCCGAGGAGTCAAAGATTCTTAACTTCGACTAAATACAAATAAAAACATATTGATGCTTATGATGTGTAATAAGTATAATTGGATTAGTTATGAAATATAGTTTCATAATAAACCTAATTAGAGATTAAAATGTAGATAATATCATCTATAAACTTGGTTAAATTTAAAGATTCTTTGACTCCTCGGGAACCGAGATTTACATGATTTTTGGGACGGAAGGAGTAGTATTAACATTTATGTCTCCAAATAAATTTATTATAACAATATATTCTATAACTAATCTAATGATACTTATTTTGTATTATAAATATTAATATTTTTTTATATAAATTTAGTCAAAGTTCAAACTGTTTGACTTCTCAAAAAATGAGAATTGCATGTTTTTATTGACAGAGGGAGTACTCCCTCCGTCCCACAAATAATTGTACGTTTTTGACTTCTACACTTCTTGTTTGACCGTTCGTCTTATTTAAAAAATTTTAATAAATATTATGTTTTTGTTACGACTTATTCAATCATTAGAGATATTTTCATAATATTTTATTTCTTTTATTATTTGCACAAAAAATTTAAATAAGACGAACGGTCAAACAAGAAGTGTAGAAGTCAAAAATATACAATTATTTGTGGGACGGAGGGAGTACTTTTCACCGACTAAACACAATTAACCTAAACAATGTCTCGGTATACTCGTCCGACTCTGTCAGACTAATTTGTACACATTTTTTTTATTTGATTTGAAGTGTCGGCGATGAGGTGGTAGGATAAGGATGAGCAACAAACCGTGGGACCCGCCGAGCTGCTGCAGCGCCTGCAGGAACCGGCGGTGGAGCTCCGGCGCCCAGCACCGACGCGGCTTCCGGCCGGGCGCCTGCGACGACGACTGGGCCTCCTTGTCCTTGCCGCCTTTGATGCTCGTCTCCTTGTCGCCTGCAGTGGAGCTGGCTGTCGTTTGATCTGTGATGCGTTTACTCACAGGCGAGAGCTCATGCTGCACTGTACTACAAGTGGATTGGCAGTCTATGCGCATGCAGTGTCATTGCATATGTATGTACCCCTGGTTGTGTACGTGAGGATGGAAAATGGAAATTGATATCCGAATTATCCGATATTCGTATGTTAAAACTTATAATATGGATATCCGTGTTCGTATAAGTTTCTAATATGGATGCTAAATGGGTATATTCGAATTCGTTTTTCAGTGTTTTTCTCTATCCAAATCCAGATTCATATTCGACAATATCCGGTAGTGTCCGTATCCGCAAAGAAAATAAGGAATCATGAACCTACTTAAAAGGTTTCTCTCCGTAACGAGTGACCAATTATTTTATTTTATTATTACTAATAAGGCATTAAACCCATTTAATAGTATATCTATAAATAACTTTTAGTATTAATTTAAAATTATTAATGATATATAAAGATTTACTTAATTTTAATATTTTTCTTATTTAGTTTAATCGTAATATTTGTTCTTTTAAATTATCTTAATATATTTTACATAAATTTATAATTTCATGATAAATATTTATATAAATATAATATTTATTGATTAATTGATATATTTAATTATTAAATATTTATTGATAACTATATTATTTTATGTGATATCCTTGTCTATGTTATATACACAAATACTTTTATCTCTACTTGTGTGATAATTTTGTAATTCCAATACTATTGATAAACTAAAATGGCTATTTGTTTTCTACCATTTTTATTTGTATTTCTTCACTTGATCTATTATTTTATTCACTATGGTCCATTATAATTTAGTTTACTTCGATATCGGAGATTATTGGAAGTGTAGTTTTATTTAGTTCACTTAGGTTAACGATGTACTTAGTAGTAAAATTTTATTCATGTATGTTAAATTCAACAATATACATTTGAAGTTGACTTGAGTAAATATCTGAATAGAAATCTGAATCCAAGACATTCATTTTGTATTCGTATTCAAAAATATCCAAATCCATATTCATATTCAAATTAAAATGTGGTAAAAGGTGGTATCTGGATCCAATTCCACGTAAATTCAATCCGTTTCCATCCTTATGTGTAGGGCGCCCTATATATATACCACGCTACCGTCCTTATTTTCAAGCTTTGGGTGCTTTGCATGTCCCGTACGTGTTTAGCGGTGATATGAGGTGCCGGGTGCGCTTTGCTATGGTGTGTATGTACACCGGCTAAAGTTATGCTGATCTTTATGGCTCTCTATACCAGCCTAGCTCAGCGGCGATGATGTCTTTTAGGTGTCGTTATCCTCCTTGGAGGCCGCGATTCTCTATTCCATTCTGTCCTATCACTAGGTCTCCATGTGAAAATTTTGCCTTGTTTTAGGCAAGCAGATCGGACTATCGGAGGTGGCGACTATAGCCGTATCCTTGATGGAGACGTCGCTTTGGAGGACTTTTATGTTATACTCCTATGTGCTATGCTATTTGTTTGTGGTGGTTGTCCAGTTCAGATTCTGGCAGCTATTCGTATCCGGCATATTCCCACTTCCTATATAGGTGGAGGTGAGGATTTGTTATATCAGTGATCTTGGTTCGGTGGTCAGAGTTTCAAGCAGCTGATGAAATTGTTTCTCTTCCACTGCTGAGTTTGGCTCGTGTCGACAGTACGAGACAAGTCGTGAAAAGATGAATACGTCATTTGAAGATTTTGAATCTCTTCATTTTATTAGTTCGAAGTGGTTTTTTTTTTGTTACATGTACGTGTTATGTATTCTGCCTATGCCTTCAGAATTCTAAATTTTTACTTTTCGTCTTATCACATCAAATTTTGACACATGCAAGGAACATTAAATATAGATAAAAAAAATAATTAATTGTACAGTTTAGTTGTAAATCATACGACGGATCTTTTAAGTCAAATTAGTCTATGATTGGACACTAATTGTCAAATACAAACGAAAATGTTATTTTACATCAAACAAGGCTGGTTAGCTGTCACATTTTCTTCAATGGCAGGACACAATAGTAGCTAGCTGCAAGAGGGGCCCACACCGGACGACCGGACGGACGGCCCTTGCGCGCGGCGAAAAGCCACCAACACCAGCAGGCCGCGACGTACGAAAGTCGAAAGGGGCGGACCATCCAGGAAAGATCCGTTGCATTAGTTACACACGGCGTCCAAAAAGAAAACAAAAAAAAAGAAGATTCCGTTCCGTCACACACCCTCACCCTCACTAGCGGGAGATGCGGCACGGGATATTCGAGGGGTGCTGGGGAACATTCCCGTTGCCATGGTGCAAGTGAGTGGTGACGAGTACTCCTCTCCTGCCGCCCGAACACCACCCAAGTGCCTGCAACCATGTATTAGTTAGTTAGGAGTATAGTATACGAGTTCGTGTAGATAAAGAACCGTGTACGAGTTTGCATATTCGTTGGTTTGGCAAATATTCGCTCTATAACAGCCACCAACGTATTGACATGATTTTACCATTTTTCTTCTTAGAAATTTTGAACATATCATCCTTTTGGCTCATGCTGGGCCTCCATACGTATCCACCACATTGGTAAATGGTAATATTGTCCTTTTTTTAAGCTTAATGCTAGATTTGTGGCTTTAATTAGGTTTTGGTTCTATCTCGCTCCATGCTGGCCAGAAACTAACCTCGATGGAAGATCTATTGACAATCGATAACAATGCTCACGATTGCCATGTGCATGTGATGTCGGTGTAGGAGTTTGAAGCATGCATCATTCCCCAATAAACTTGAAAACCATACATTATACACTCAAAACTAAATAGTTCAAAGTGGTTTTCAAGGGTGGCCGAAGATCCATGAGCAGTGGCAAAAGGGCAGGGTGCCCTGTGGCTTCCTTGTGGCTGCTATAGTGGGATCAATAGCCGCCTCTATAGCGAGATCAATATCAATAGCACATGAAAGAGCTCACCATGGCTCTTGATTTCGATACGATGAAGACAACATTGTGAGGTCAGTGGGGATGTTAGAGTGCACAATAGATCCGGCCTATCTCGTTATACCCATAAACAGATACCTCTCAGACCTAGATTCACTGGATCCCACAAACTTGGTCCAAAAAAGCAGGAGATGGCTACCCCACCTTATATGTTGTGCTCCCCCGACATCAATTATCGATATGGGACTAAACCTAACAAAGATTATAGGGACCACGGAGACGATGAGGATGGGCAAATTTGGGTAGTATAGTGGGAGAGGAAGGTATAGGAATACATGTGGAGAAAAGGGATGGATGCTTCTTTATGGGACCCACATGCCACATCCAAGGACTACCTTGAACAATAGTATTGTGAGGGGGTTCATTGTGGTTTTGAGAGTTGAGTTTGTATGTTGTAAGGTTTCTAGAGTTGAGGTTGTATGATGTAAGTTTTTTTTTTTTGAAATGACACTAAGAACCACTTTCAGATGCTATTTGGGGGGGGGGGTAATTTATCTGGTTCTGAATGTCGAGGGAGGGTATTTGTAATGTTTGGTTTTTGAGTTCTTGGAGTTTCGAAACTTTGTGTCAAGTTCATGGTGACAAATGAACTTTACTCATTTTGTTTTAAGTTCTATCTAGTCTATAGGAAGATATAACAGCATATATGACACCAAATTGTCCCACTAGTATACTTGTTTGTTTTTGCAAAATTGTTTGCTATGAAAAATATTGCTATGTTTTTTTAGTTAATTGTCAAACTTGTAGACTTAAGATAAATCTAAAATACCTTACATTTTGGGAGAGGGGAACACCAGCAGAATCAGGGACACAACAACAACCGTTAATATTTACGTCACATACAGATATGCATGGTTCCATTTCTAGCTAACCAATCAGTCCAAGGAATCGATGCACACGATCATCAAAACAAGTTAATCGCAACAACATACAATGTGGTCTGCATGATTCGTATCACTATTTTTTTTGGTCTTAATTACTCACAAAAAACAGACGGCAAAATGCTGGATATATCGACTCAAGCACCAAGAAGAAGGAGCTCTAAACTTTACATGTCTCTGTACCGCTGGATGTAAGCTAAAATTAGAACTAAAGTTGGCGATCGAGGGCGTTCATTACTTCATTACGCAGAGGTGGTCTGCGACGACGACGACACGGCCGGCGACCCAGAGCAGGCGTCCCCGCTGCGCCGCCCGCCTGAGCAGCTGCTCGACTGCCTCTGCGGACGCGGTTGCAGCAGTCCGGGCGTCAACGCCGTCGTCGCCACCGGAGCGTACACCTTGTTGGCGGTTGTCGTCGTCGTCGTTCCTGACGCGTCGCCGGGTAGGTCGTGCACCTGCTGCGGCTGTGCTGCTGCCGCTGCCGCTGCCGCCGCAGCAGCAGCCGCCGCGGCAGCGTACTCCGTCGGTGGCACCCAGATTCCTCCCACCACGACGAACTGTGGCGCGGCCGGCGGTGCCACGCTGGTGCCGCTACTTTGGACCGCCGCCGTCGAGTTCGGCCGCCTCGTGTGCAAGCGATACTTCTGAACTCCCAAGAAGTTCAAAATGAAGAGCGATGTGAGAACAGTGAACAGATGGAGCTGCAAAATACAATCTTTTTTTGAGGCAGGCAGTTCCTGACCTGCAAATGGCTCTTGACCTCATCGTTGGTGAGACCGTCGACCTTCATGAGCTCCCGGATCTGCTTCGGCGTCGCCGCTGCATGGATGTATGCGCATACATCAGCAACAACACAATTCGTTGGTATACTCGTCCGAGTCTGTCAGACTAATTTGTACACATTTTTTTATTTGATTTGAAGTGTTGGTGATGAGGTGGCAGGATAAGAATGAGCAACAAACCGTGGGACCCGCCGAGCTGCTGCAGCGCGTGCAGGAACCGGCGGTGGAGCTCCGGCGCCCAGCACCGACGCGGCTTCCGGCCGGGCGCCTGCGACGACGACTGGGCCTCCTTGTCCTTGCCGCCTTTGATGCTCGTCTCCTTGTCGCCGCTGCGCTTATTATTCCCCGCCGTGTCGGTGTCGGGGGCGCCCGCCCTGTCGCAGCTGTCCCCGACCACGGCCGAGCTCGCCGCGGCCGTGGCCGACGACGAGGCCGGCAGCGGCAGCTCGGCGCGCTTCTTCTCCTTCTCCTTCTTGTCCTTGTCCTTCTCGAACGGCTGGAACGCGCCCCCGGGCTTCCGGCAGGCGTTGAGCGCCACCGGCCTGCACGGCAGCAGCTCATCCTGGTGCTGCGGCGGCGGGGGTCGTTGGTTCTGGGTCCAGAGCTGCACGGACTGCAGCCAGTCCGGCATCGCCTTCTTGGTCTCCGGCTGTGGCAACAACCGCCGCCTGCTGCTGGTTCTGGCTGCCGCCGTCCCCGGATCTCCAGGCGCCTCGTCGTTCTTGTCGGCATCGACGCCGTCGGCAGTGGGTTGGTGGTGGTGGGAGCTGTCGTGCTCATCGTCGTCGTCCTCGGAGGAGGAGGACGAGAGGGTGGGCTTGAGCGGCATGAACTCCTCCAGCACGGGCCCGCCGTGGTCGCTGACCGTCTCCTCGCTGCCCACGACGACGCTGTCCATGTGGCTCCTCATCCCCTCGATAGCTGCACAGCCACAGCACACGTACTTACAAATTAATGGGAAATGGACGACGACACAGCTAGCAGACGAAGCTGAGGGCGAGACGGCGAGTGAGAGCGCGCACTCACTCTGCGTGACGAGGTCGAGGCAGAGCGGCAGCTCGCGCTGGAACACCTGGATCTTGCGCCGCTCCTCCTCCAGCGCGAGCAGGTACTCGCGGCAGCGGCGGCGGCGGTCGGCGTGCAGGGACGGCGGCGGGTCCATCTCCATGCTCCGTCCTGCGGCGTGCCGGTGCTAGACTGCTCGAGGGCCAGGCAGCGGCAGCTCGGCGCGCTGATTTCTGCCCAGCACTGATTGTTGTGCAGGCCGTGGGAGAGGTAGAAGACGAGAGGCGCGGCGCGGGAGAGGAGGGGAGGGGAGGGGAGGGCCGGAGGGGAAAAGGAACGGGGAAATGGAATCGAGGTCGAGGCGTCGCGTAGGAAACGAATCTTTCTCGGTTATTCTCACGCGCACAGTGGCACAGGAAGACAGAAAAAGGGGAGGGCGTGGAATATTCGGCGGGATTCCAGTTCCGCTGCCGCGACGCGGGTGGGGCCCCGGCCCGGCCCAACGGGATAAGACCACCCGATACTCTAAAACTTTAAAACTTTAGACGATGAATATACAGTAAAAACTGCTGCACAAGATACTCTAAAATGATACTCTATTATTTCTCTCACTCTATATTTAGAGTGGTACAGTGACGGCCCCACTAGCTAAACAAAGGAAAAAAAACGTTATAACTCACAAACCAAAAATCCAAATTAAATTTCGATTGCACTAAATTTGTCTTAATAAATCCTTCAAAACTAGATCACACATAGATATATTTAGATAAAGTGATAAGTGGATCTCACGGTAGATAGAGTGAATAGAAGATGATATAGAGGATGGATAGATACGGAAAAATTAAGTATAAAGGAGAGATTCTTACTGACCAGGGCGTATAGAGGATGAATATAGAAGTGCGTAGTTGCGGATAGCGTAAGACCAGGCGCGGATGCCGCGGATCAATACGGAATCTACCCTGGGGCCCACCGGCAGCTGTGGCACCAGCGCCACGGTATCTGAAGTCTGGAGGGGAGTGCCCAACCAGACAACGACGCAAGGGAAGAAGATTCCGGAGAAATCCCCTTCCATCTCCTGCTCCATTTTTACTCTCTTTTTTCCCAAGTACTTGAATACATTTTGTAGTTAGGAGTGGTCCAATTTTATTTCAATAATACGGAGTACAAAATAAAATCCATGGTCTATATTCAGAGCTAGCTGCAATAAATGATAATCCCCCATTGAAAATTGACTAATGCTTCACTCAACTTAAATACTACCTTTGTCCGTCAAAGGATATAAATCTACGTTTCCAAGGCAAAGTTAGCAGACATAAAACATGACGCATATGCCCCTAGTTCAACTTTGCATGCATTGAATCGACATCTTTCTTTACTTGTTTATTGCACACGCGTCACAAACACAACCACACAATTTTCTCTAGCGCTGTGACAAGTACAACGGGTCTCTATCACATAATGACAAATAAACACGAGCGACAGCCACTAGAGTCACCTCCAAAGGCCTGTAACACGCTAATTCACATTCTTTTGCGGACAACACGTGCATGCTACATTTGCATCCTTAAACGGACGGAGGGAGTACATAGTTATTTTGTGCATTCATTTATTATAAGGTTGAGAACGGCCGAAGGTGACGATGAAACGAGGCACAGGTATCTCATGGAAGACAGAATCGGCTTCCTAGACATAGGGTGGGCCAGATGGGCTACTCGAAGGCCAACATCTACACGAGGGACCATAGGCTTAGGGGGTGTTTAGATGAAAAACTTTTAGAATTTGGCTATGATAGCATTTTTGTTTGTATTTAACAATTAGTGTTTAATTATGGACTAATTTGGCTCAAAAGATTCGTCTCGTGACTTACAACTAAACTGTGTAATTAGTTATTTTTTTAATCTATATTTAATGCTCCATGCATGTGTTCAAAGATTCGATGTGATGGAACAAAAAAGTAAAAAATTGAAATTTTGAAGGCATCTAAACAAGGCCTAAGAATAAAAGGCATAGATATGCAAAAAACCCAAAATAATAGGGTTCAATTGTAAGTGACTAGAAAAACAATATGTAAATGAAAAGGGTTATGCATAAAAGGCTTATTAGTTAGGCTCCGTCGATAGGTTGGTGCAACATGAAAACAAAAAGGATAAAAGAAAATAAAAGAACACACGTAAAGGTGTTACTAAAGAAAAGGAAAAGAGGACTTAATCTAATCAACCATGTAAAACAATGATAATGATAGGGTCAAGGTGTCCATCCGTCCGTCCGGACGCTTCGCTTACTAAGCCTGCGGACTGGCCCAAGCAACCGACATCTAGCCTCTCAACTCCTGCAAAACATTTCCCCACTCTCGTTCGAACATTTCCCCTCGAACATTTCCCCACTCTTTGTTCGTTGCAGCCGCTTCCACCGTGCCATCTGTCCACAGCGGTCGCCTCCACCGCGCCCTCCGCCCGCGCCCACTCTGCCTCACCGCCATGGGCATCCTCCGCTGCGCCCCATCCGCCACAGCCATCCTCCACTGCGCTTCATCCCGTGCCGTGCTCGCCGCAATCCCGCCCTGCGCCACCATCCCGCATCTGCCCCCATCTCACCTCGTCTATCGCGGCTATGGCTTTCATCTAGCCACCACCACCCGATGCCACCAGGAGGAAGTCGTCGCCGGTGCGCCTATGCCTGGGTGTATGCTGGGCTGTTGTTCCACACCAGGTAGGTCGTGGATGCGGGCGACGCTGTGTTTTAAGTGTTTCAGACGTTTCAGATAGATGTTTCAAGTGTTTCATCTGTATGTTGTCAAAGTAGATCTGGGATGTTGCATATGTTGCAACGATAATATATGCATGTTGCAAGCGTATGTTTCAAGTGTTTCAGACATATGTTTCAAGTGTTTCATCTGGATGTTGCATAACATGCATGTTGCAAGCATTTGTTTTAAGTGTTACATGTGTTTATATGTATGTTGCAAGTAATGTTTTCCTAAACGCTAAACGCTAAACAGTCGGTCACCTACCGTTTAGCCATTATTCGGGTAAAACGTCCCATTAAACGGCCTAAATGGTCAATTAAACGGGATAAACGGATGGTTAAACGGAAACGACGCACCATTGTGTAGCGTTTACACGGTGTGTAAACGGGCTACACGACCGTTTAGGCGAACAATGGTTGCAAGCGTTTCATCTGGATGTTGCATATGTTTTGCATTTGCTACACACGTGTTTTCAAGTGTTTCAGTTGTTTTTGCAAGTGTTTCAGACGCATATTGCAAGTGTTTCATCTAGATGTTTTAAAAGTAGATCGGGATGCTGCATATGTTGCAATATGTCCCACCTGCCACAACTTCCTGCTACAGTTGCTGGGGCATCGTGCATGCACGTGGGAGCGGAGGGATGGAGCGCTGCTAGGCGGCGGGAGCAGGAAGCGGAGGGAGAAGGCGGCAAGGGTGCAGGTGGTCCCCGCATGAGTGCGGGAAGTAGGGGAGCAGCACAGGCGCAGCAGGGAAGCGCTTGGAGCGGCAGGGAGGGGAGGGGTGCGGGAAGCAAGAAGCACGGGGAGCGGCGCGAGCAGTCCCCCACCTGTGTGTGTAGCAGGTGCCTGTGCGGGCATGTAGCAGGCATGAGCGTCCGGACGTTCGCGGCCGTCGGATCGTTCGGGTGCTAGCAATGCCGTTAAAACAATTAAGGTTGTGTTTAGCTTCCCTATTCCCTCATAGACAGCACTACGCTTCATTTTTTTTTGTCTTTTTTTATAAAGGAAGCTTTTATTAAATTCTCAAAGCATTACATGCATTGTCCTTGTGTTGCAAGATTTAAACGATGTCCATGCAACTTTTTCTTCACTTTATCCTCTTAATCATGGCAAAGTCAATTGTGAAGAAATTTTATTAATAATCTTTGAACTCACTGGTCGACTTCATCCTATGTCATGATCCTTGGTCTTGATAAGTTGGCCCATAGGTCATTATACCCAAGTATTTCCATATAAGACTGAGCATGGTTGAGATAGTTGATCAAGCTTCCTCTCATGCTTAACCTTGATCCATCAGTGTTTTTCAATTCTATTCGGGGAGCATTTCTTCTAAAGTAAGTGAATCCTGCAGTCTTTTTCAAATACCATACCATCATGGGGGAAAAAATCTTCATGCAACTAGTCATGCATGGTTCACTTATAGCGCCATCTTCATTGTGTTATATAAAGGTTTATAATTAATTGTGTTACATGAAGGCTGATTATATATGTCTTCCTGTCACTTTGGAGGAACCAAATTGCTAGTCCTAACCAACAAAATCGACACAGCAACTTACCTTGTATCACTTGTGCCTTCTCATACTAATGTTCAGGAGAATTTGTTACGTTAAACTTATGGGTTTACCCCCTGTGTCATTACCTTCGCTGCACGCTGCTGCATCTTCTTCTCGTGGATTACCCCCTGTGTCTAGAACAGAACATGTGCAAAACTGATGAAAAGCTTATGAAATTACCTTTCCAACGAGTTACCAGTTGTCGTTCACCCAAAACAGATTCTAGACAAGGGAGTTATGTCCTTTTAACTTTGTCACCATGTGCTGTCCAGATCTTGATTTTTTTGATGCAAACACTGGCTCTAGGGCCTTGTCATTAAAACCGATGGCTCGACGACATTGTTGATGCTATAATTTGGCCGGACAGGGTTTGTTGCTAAATTCGGCTTTCTTTATAGCTTATTTGTTTGTTGGCCGATGAAAGCCTGAAATATATCCAATGGCCAGGTTAATTAGTGATTTAGTGAACAAGACAAATCCACCATTAACAAGAGTATTTTGATTAATCTGTACTTAGCTACTCAAGCAGCAGGATTTATGAGGAGCAGAAGGATGTGGAGTTACAATTAGCAAGTGCTGGCGACTTGGCGTTTGTCATATCAAGTTGTATGGACCATAATGACAGATCAAGATATCATGCGCGGATTAAGGATGGCGCTAGCTGATGAACAGCACATTCAGGAGTATGTCCACCACGGAGACCCTGGCGCCACTATGATGCACGTTGCATGCTGCTGGAGTGTACGTGTGAAGATAAAAGAAAATCAGGAGGGATCAAGAGAGGATTTTGCAGTTTTGCACAGAATAATTGTTTGGAAGGGCAGACCTGGTGCAGTTGGTGAGTGCTAGCTCGTCGAGTCACCAGGTCCTGGGTTCGAAGCCGTCTCTCTGCAGAATTTCTGTAGAGGTAAGACTTTACTTCGGTTATTCCCTTCCCCAGACCCCACTCGTGTGGGAGCCTCTGGTACTGGGTCTGCACAGAATAATTGTTTGCCCAGAGGATTCAAATTCTATTCGGATTAGCTGATAGTCACAGATGCAATAATTACTTAATGCAGTCTGGCCTAGGAGATAAACGCATGCATAACATCCCTTTTTGCTTGCAAACAATAGCTAAGCAAAAACCATGGTTGGAAGACGAGGAAAAGCTAGCAACATGCTACAAGCCAAGCCATCAGGGCTTCGTCGTCTGACTCGTCTGATCATCTTCCTCGATCTTTGGCGCCAGGTAAAATCTATTGTAAACCATCTCTGCGATCTTGTACTCGACCACCACTGGTAGCTTGGATGATAGGCTGATAGTCACTTGTTCGGACAGTGAAGATGCCTTTGTGAAGGAGTTCATGTACCTCAGGGCAAAGGTCAGGGAAACTGGCTCTTGCATCTCTATGATGGTAGCCTCTTCTGGCTTATCAATAGTTTGGTTCTGCCTGCAGACAATGTTTCCACCCCCAATTTCTCCAGATGTGGAGAACTTCACGCACTCCATAGTCACCGAGATAACGACAGTGTCCCGGATGCTGCTGAGGACCTTGCAGATCCTCATAAACTCAGCAGAAGGCATGCGGATGATAGCCTGGTACTCAGAATAATCCGGGATTCCGAGGTGCTCGCTATCAATATCCATCAGTTTCATCTCGCAATCCGTAATCTTATCTTGCTTGGGCGACTCGAACATGAAGGTGACGGTGTCAGAGCCGCCGTCGCCGGCCTTGATGGTGATGATGTCGTCGTTGCCGGCGCAGCGGAGCATCTTGGCCATGTTGTTGAGGTTCATGCCCATGGAGAGACTGCGGTCGCAGCGGTAGTGCTCGAACCCTTCAGCGCGAAGGAGCAGCGCAACGAGTGCGATGTGGGTGTTAGGGACGGCGGCTCACCATCGCTAGGATCTTGTCGCTGCCAGCGTTGCCCGGAGCGCGGTCACCGTGGAAAGGGTGGTGAGAGCACACAAAGAGTTCGAGAGAGAGCGAGCGGTTTCACTGCGAATGGCGCAGCTTGTTCTGATGCATTCTCATTCACTTATTACGGGCTCTCATTCGCGACCCCCGCCACGACGTACAGCTGCATGATGCGTGCACGCCATGGCGGAGACCCAGCCCCCTGGACGCGGTCAAGACGCAGCGCGTGGGGTGAGACCCAGCCCCCTGGACGCGGTCAAGACGCAGCGCGTGCGGTCTCCATGCTACTCTTGATTCTACGCGAATTACAAAAAGATGTTCAAACTGAAAATGAACTACCTAATCCACCTAACATGGATACAAAGACTTGACACGATTACAAGAGGCAGCATCAACAGTAGTCACGTGGCTCGAGTCCATGGCCTGCAGCGAGAACCCGGTCCCGGAGCAGTCGAAGTTGGCGTTGGTGACCAGCTCGCGGATCGTCTCAGGGACCTTCTTGAGGAGGCTCCCCTGCACCAGCCGCAGCTCCAACATCGTGGCGGCGGTCTCCTCGGCAGCGGCGGCGGCCCGGCGGCTGAGTGGGACGAGGGGAGATCGGGGAAACCCTAGCTAGGATCTAGGCGGGAGGGGAGCTTTGGGAGGGAGGAGGAATATATTTTATATGCATGAGAAACAGTACGTGCGTGTGTAGAGTCCTAAATCTCTAGGGCAAAGATGACCAGCTGCCTATTTAAAGGCCATGGCCCATGGCCGATTAGAAAGAAGGTCTAGCCAATCAACATAATCTCTTCTCTACACCGATTGCAAGGGAATCGTCCACCATGGCAGACCCAAATCCCTCGTCCACGGCAGAACCAATCGCGTGACCACCCCGACGCTGGATCCAATACGAACATCGCCACGCGCTCCACTCGGACATCGCCCCACGCGGCCCTGTTCGAACGTCGCCGGCCCTGCTCGGATTCAAATTTCAAACGAGTTCTCCGTCCCCGCGATCCAAGCGTAGAGTCGTAGGCATTCAAGAAAAAAGATGAAGAGTCAAAAGTGGAAAGACCAAAATCTATGATTCAATAGAAGTGTAAGTAAGCAAGTAAACAATCCACCTGCAGCCTGCAAGTGCTCCTAGCCATGGCAGCTTCCACGCCGATTCAAGCTGCTGCCGCCGGCTGCCTCTGCTCGAAGCGGTCGCAGCCGGCCGCTCCGCTCGAAGCCGCACTTGAGGAGGATCGGAAGAGCCGCGCCGCGCCGCGCCACCATCTCCAATCCACAGCCGACACCGTACCGGCACAGCAGCTCACGATGCCGTCACCAGCCACCTCCGCTCGAAGCTGCCCCTCGGAGCCGCGCTTGGGGAAGACCGAAGAGCTGCGCCGCGCCAGCGTCTTCAATCCACAGCCGACGCCGAGCGCCGGGCACAGGGCACAGCCGCCGCCGCCGCTTTTCTGGAGCTGGAGAGCGAGCACAGCAGTGGAGTCTAGGGGTTGCTCAAAAAAAAAAGTGGAGGGGTTACGTAGTTTGTGCATTTGACCTGGAGCTGGAGGTATATTGGGCCGGCTGTGTTCTTGACACCTTGGCCCAGCCATGCTTTAGCTGCCGGCCTGCCGCTAAAGGAAGACCAATGTCGTGGCAATCTCCGGCTAAACAGCGCTATTAGCGCCTCGGATTTCTTAGCGCAAAAAACTCTTGGTAGACGGTGAGATTTTTTTTAAGCAGAATAAAACCCTTTATTGAGTTTCATAAGAATTACAAATGCCATCAGGCGGAGATAGAAGCCAAACATGTCACCCAAGTTCGGCATAAATACAACTTCTAGGTAAATTATGAGCATCCGTATTGGATTGCCTCCCCTCATGGACAAAATCAACAAGCCTAAAGTCATTTGATCTAGCTCTAATCTCCTGGACAACGTGACCATAAGTGCCCATGCTTCCTTCCTTGATGCTTCTGATAACCCCAACATTATCACACGCCAATCTGAAATCTTGCAGAACCAAATCACTGGCGAGTGCAAGACCTTCTTTGCATGCTATTGCTTCCACCATGTCGGGTTCCATGCGACCCTCTAAAACCACAGCTGAAGCCCCCCAAGAATCGCTCAGCCGTGTCCTGAGCAACAACCACCGCAACAACGACTCCTGAATTTGGCCAAGGCTGCATCAACATTGATCTTCATAAATCCCGCCGGCGGAGGGATCCACCTAGCCGGACTTCTCTGAACTTCAAGACGCACCCTCCTTTGTGAAGGTAGGCCACAAAATTGGTAACAAACTGATGAGTCGAGAGCGGGCTTTGATAAATGTTTTCATGCACAGCTTTCCTCCTCGCATACCAGATTGCCCATAGAGTAACAATTACTTGAATCAGGTCCTCATGTCACAGGGACTTCATCACCGTGGCCAGCCAAAACTTCGCATCTTGTTCCTCAATTTGGCAAAGGTGTTCAGTGATCTCCTCTTTCTCCAGAGCCCATACACATTGCGCCATATTACGTTCAAGAAGCGAGTGTTTCCACGAGTCCTTGGCTCCACTATTTGGCACGCAATATTTTCCGCCTTGTTCCTGTGGTGGAGAATGTCCTTTGATGGGGGAGAGCACCTGGCTAGTCTTCACACGAAAACACGTACTTTGGAGGGAACCTTGATTCCCCACAATGTAGACCACTCCTTCTCAGCAACCTGTCTGTCTGAGGCACGCACATTCCGGCCAGAAACTTACGGTGTGCAAACATCAAACCGAGAAAACGCCACACTTTTTAAGGTGCCAAGCCCAAAAATATTCTTGACGCCTTGTGCTGAGAGGGATGCTCGTGATCACATCCATCGGTGTAAAAAACTCCATTAACTTCTCACGATCCCAAGTTGCCGTCGTCGGATTAATGAGTTCACTAACAAGTTGAGGGAGGTTCGCCCGGCTGCTTGGCACCGGCCTCCTTAACCCTAACGTAGGCAGCCAATCCACTAATGTGTGGACAATGGTAGACAGTGAGATGAATAGTGGAAGAACTGAGGTAATAAGATAGGCCTTTTGGGCCAACTTCTACTATTGCAGGAGCGTCCGATGGATTGGATCCATTTTAAATGTTTAACTTCCACTAAAAAAACTCATTCCGAGCCTAGCCTGAAACATAATTTTGATTCTTTTTACACTAAAAAGACACTGGTGGTTCATTGAGGTCCAAGATGTGAGGCCTGAACCAACTCACTAGTTTGGCATGGGCTCTGATTTTAGGCCCGAAATCAGTTAGGCCATTTGTAGGCCCGACCTGACTATCTGACTTGCTGCTTCAGCCTTGCTGTCTCTAGAAGCAGGGTCGTAGACATTGATAGTTTGACACCATCAGAAATCAGTTACTAAGTGCAAGTAAGCAAACAAGCAGCAAGCCAAGCAAGAAGTAACCTCCGCTACAAAATTACAATCTACAACCCTCAGACTTACAGCTACACATGGCCTTCGGGAATGATTATGGCCATGCTTGGTTCTTGTCTATGATGTACTGTATGTCTCTATGGGCTATGGCCCTTGTATGCACAAGAATTGACACCTGCGCCCGCCAAACACCCAGTAACATCGAACGCGCGTCAGGGAGCAATCTCACGTCATGGCTCTTCCGAGCGAGTCTTGTTTAAATGCGCCACACCGTGCCGCACACAGCAGTGCAAGCTTATCAGCCAGAATGAGCCATCCATTCAGCAGTGTTTTTCTCACAACAAATCAACATCAGCATCAGCAGCAGCCGCAGAAACCATCAGCCGAACAGAGCGTAAGCCTATATAGCGCACAACCTTTGTCAGATGTATAAGAGTAGAAAAAATACATGTATATCGCCGGAACACCGGAGTAGACCTGGCCCTAACATGTGCTGCTACGAGGTGCGAGCTAAGGTTGCGGCGGCGGAGGCACCATTGTTCACCCCATGGCTGTTAAGTCCACTGTACCATGATGTTGGGCGATGCACGAAGGTGGTGCCCTGTCGTGGTAGTATGTGCAGGTAGTCGCAGAGGTTGAATAACCTTTTGCCAAAGACCTATTTTAACACGTGTTATCTGTTCTAATACATTTTGGAATCCAACTCTATACCGTGGCTGGATGAGCTCTATTCTAACTTGTACGAACATGGGAGATGAGTTCAGGACTTTGGGCCATAGACATGATACTACTACTCTGGCTAGGGCTATTATACAAAAATATAGAGAAAGAAATTCTTTGTTTTAATATTATAGCAAATATGCATACCTGTATGTTGCAAAAAAAAAATACAGATTGCATCGCCTGTTTCAATATGAGTACCACAAAACAGAATATGCTTGACAACCAAAAACCCTAAACAAAAGCATAAAAATCATGAAGAAAAATATTCTTGGTGGTCAACCCTTAGGGAAGGACTGCTAAGGGTAGAGAGCAAGGGAAAATTAATTACCTTGGGGGCCGGTCGCCACAAATAATTTCCTAAAGGGTTTGGCTGCCAAGGAAACAAAGATGAGGTCAGATCTTTAACAACGTCAAAGAAATACAACATTTCCAAGGATATATATTTTCTTCAGTTCTGATAACCCCCAAGGTATTTGTATCAACCACCAAGGATATATATTTTCTTGAGGATCAATGGCCCCAAAATATTTGGTGGTTTCCAATTACACCTAAGGAAATGAGAATTAACTTGATGGTTTGTAACAATATCAAGGAAATATGAAGTACCTTGATGGTTTCGAATAGCACGAAGGAAATGAGGAAATACCTTAGCCGTTTGTAATAACACTCAAGTAAACATGACGCACTCAAGGAAATGCATAATTACCTTGGCGGTTTGAGTTAGCAATCAAGAACATGCATTTCCTTAGAGGTTTCATACAACCAGCTGAGGCAATGATATATCCTTGGGGGTTCAATTTCGCCTCTAAAGGGAAGTGTTGACTGCCGAGGATATTTCATTTTCTTGTAGTGTAACTACCACATACCTGAATATCCTTGAGGGACGAAAACCCTCAAGGAAAGCCTTGAAAATGCCAAGGAAATCAATACTAATGGCTAGCACTCAAGGAATGGCCGCCAAGGGTAGAGAGACAAGGAAATAGCTGGCCGCCACAAATCATTTCCTTGAGGCTTCAACCGCTAAGGAAACACATAAGCGGTCAGATTTTTAACACCGCCAAGGAAAAGTAACAACACTCAAGGATATGCATTTTCTTGAGGGTTGACGACCCCAAGGAATATAGCTGGCCCCAAGGATATATATTTTCTTGAGGGTTTGTTACCGCCAAGGTATTTGTCGGGCCCCCCAGGATATATATTTTCTTGAGAGTTAGCACCATCAAGGTAAAACAAATGAACCGTCAAAACAATAGCTTTTTCGAGGGCTCACACCCTCAAGGTAATGCATGACATAGGGGCTTAATTGGCCAAGAAAATATTGATAATTCATTATAAATGTAGACCAAAACAAATATCAGGATAGAGGCCACAATTAAACTAAACCAGTGCTAGATTAGATAACACATCCAATATCCATTGGTTCATTAAATGTCCATTTTGCAAATATAAGACTTAGTAAGCTAGCAACAGTGTATCATCATACATGTCAGTAGGACAGCAGCACATACACAAGGCAAATACTGCACACAGTTCATAAGGCAATATTGCACTTAGCAAAAGATCAGCCTAATATCATCTTAGTTCCTACCAATCAATAAACCCAAAAGAAATACACATCCCATTGTGCAGTCACTTGGAGTTGTTGGAATTAGTTTGTCTGCATGCATAGTCACTACTCGGTAGAGCGGTGATCATCATTGCTTTGGGAGGAGCTGCTATCATCACCATCTTCAAGACAGCCATCGTCATCATCGTCCTCAATGTGGTCATCATCATCGTCTTCATTGGAGTACTGGACATGATCGTTGCCTTGATGGTAGCTGCAGTCATCATCATCACTTTCATGGTAGCTGTAGTCATCGTCGTCGTCTTCGTCATCAGCGTTGTCGTTGCTGCGCCTTTCATCAACAAAATGAGAGCCTCCATGTGACCCAGTAGCCTACAAAAGGCAATATTGAAATATTTTTGTACAATTCTAGAACATAAAAGTTTGGTCTTCAATATCTAAGAGCCTACTATAAACTATCAAATAACTGAGGGCTGTTTTGCTGTATTATTAAAACAACCTAGTAGATGAGAACCATAAAAATAGGCATCTGCCAATCAAAACTTTTCTTCACTACCTTACCATGAACATAAAACCTAAAAATGGCATTTTTAATCAACAAGAATCCACTTGTTCACTGTTGCAACTCATATTAGCATTCTGCCACGAAGCAATATTAATTCTCTAGATAAATTGTGATCGAAATAAGGAATATGAATTGCACAAGCAAATTTAATAAATAATGTAACCCGGTGACGACAGGCATCAAGGTCATGTAGACGTTGAACCAGTTCAGCAAGTGGTTCTACTGTTTTCGATCAAACACACTATGCAATTAAAAGTATCCAAATGAAATTGTATGCTTAGGACAAAGTAGTTGCAGATACAATGGAAAAATTATTATCTTGAATAGCTTACGCTGGATTCTATTTTCCTCAGTGAGTATGTCATTATTCGTTTTCAATTGTGCATTTTCTTGTAGCACACTTTCATAATGATCAGGATCAGGTGGCCTAATAGATACAGATTTGGAATGTGCTAAAACAGTTGCCTTATCCACAGCACCGTCACCTATTGGAACGCGGCCATGCTTCATGCCACGTCCTGTAGTGTACAATGCTCTTCCGTTTAGTTCTTGTGAATTTGCATCTGGAGCTAATGCCATGTATTCATCCTAACATAGAAACAGGAAAATGTATCAAAGGATGCCTCAATTCAGTTTACAGAACAAATGAAAGCATGTTGTGCAGAGCATACCAATCTTTTTTGTGCTTTCTGGTTAGGGAATGGAGCACTCCTTCCAGTGCTATCCATTTTTTTAACTCCAGATTTCATTGCAGCAAATGTGTTTATCCCACTCTGCGGACGGCCAGATTTAAATTCCTGTAAGATTAAAACCACAAATTATGCATGCGTTAGTTATAAGCAGCAAGCAGACATTGTAAGTTGCAGATTCTAAGTTGTAGAATTATAAGCTGCACAAGAATTATAAGCTACAGATTTTAATGGTTCCTAACTAAAATAATCAAAACACAAGCATTTGTCACAACTAAAATAAGTTAGCTGCAGAATTATAAGATGCACAAGAATCTCTCTCCTATCCATCTCTCTGCTCCTCTGAGTAAAAGAACAGTATGTGATGAATATATAAGAGATAATAAAAATCCTACTTGGTTTACTGTCCCGTCTGTGATCCAAACTTATGTTCGGTGCTCATAAGAGTTAGAATGGTACGTGTCTAGACACACTTCAAAGTCTAATGCTAAGACATACTCCCCCGTCTAAAAAATAGAGTCGCTATGAGAATCGTGCTGGTCAAACTTTCTCAACTTTGACTAGGCTTGTAGAAAATACGTGTAACATTTTTATCTCTAAATAAGTTTATTATGAAAGTATATTCAATGATCTACCTAATGATACTAATTATGTACCATAAATATTAATATTTTGTTAAATATATTTGGTGAAAGTAAAAATTTGCTGATTTTTTGGGAAGCGAGAATAACTCTTTTTTGGGGGGACAGAGGGAGTACACACTACCACAAAATGGAATACCCTTGAGGGTCACCAATTTCCTTGAGGGGCGAGATTGAACACTCAAGAAATATATATTACCTTGGCGGTTGCTAAAAACACCCAAAGAAATGTATATTTCTTGAGTGTTATTTCACATACTCAAGGAAAATATGTATTTTCTTGAGTGTATTTGGAAAGACTCAAGGAAGCAGGTTTCCTTGAGTGCCAACCGTCAAGTAATTTCTTTTCACTTTGCCGCGCTTGGAAACGAAGGCGCCAAACTTCCCGCGCTGGATTTTGGCCTACCTAAACAAAAGCCCAACACTGGCCTGTTTAACCATCCACCACACACATGGCCAACCCTATCCACTCGCCTCCTCCCCATCTCCCTCCAGGAGCACGCCCCCTCCCCATCTCCTCCCGAATCGCGCCCCTCCTCGTCTCCCTCCCAAATCTCAGCTCTTGCGCGATCGGTGGGTGGTGTCTCCAGCACTAGCAGGCAGCAGCTCTTGCGCGGCTACGGCGTCTCCTGCGCGGTCGGCAGCAGCTCCTACAGCGAGCGGGAGGCGGGCAGCGGTTCCTGCTCAGCTGCGCTCAAGTCGTGGAGTGCTCGGTGCTGACCTGGACCACGCCGCCACTGCTGACGAGGTGAGCCCCAGCATCGACCTACCCTGCATACGGCCATCCCCGTCCTCTTGCGAGGGCTGCCGGGCTGCGCAGCGCAGACTACCCTCCGGCTTGACGGCGCCCTCAAGTTCGTTCTTTTAGTTGCTATAGGTTCCTTCTTCTTTTTTTATCTGATTTTATAGTAGGACTTGAAACCTACAGATTCCAAGTTCAGTCCTGGCGAGGGGGACATGGTATTGTTTTGATTTCAGTTTTGGTTCAAAAGTAGTTGCATTGTTGGATTCGTCTATAAATCTCTAGGTTCCATGAAGCTAATAAGAATTATATGCAAGTGATGTATTGATATGTAAGACCATCTCCTCAGATCCATTGCATATGTTTTGTAGTTCTCTGTATCAAACCTTGTACAATTTGTAATGAAAATGAAGCTAATAAAAATGATTCACAAGTGATCTGTTGGTATGTAGGATGATGTTTTTAGATGCGATGCATATGTTTGGTACTTCTGGATCTCAGACCTTACACTGGATTGTCCCTTTTTTCCCCTTCTAATGTGATTTTCTGGAAGACACTCTTCTAACATTTGGCCTAATTTTTGATAAGTCTCTAGGATCAAAAAAAGTTGCTAAAGGGAATTTGACACCTGAGACCAAGAAGCCTGTATCTGCAGATAGCATCAAGGTTGAAATTAGTGTCAGCAAGCTTAAGATGGAAGCTAGCCTGTGGCTGTAGGAGTTAGAGCACCACTGCTGCCAACCAAAAACATCACGAGTAAGTGTAATATAAGAAGTGAATTACTGCATTTGCAATTAAGTAGGTAGCTGAAGCATCTTATATTGTTATCGCAAGTATTGCATCTTACTTCTATAGGTGATCTTTAAAGAAACCCAGTCTGCCTATATTCTTCTTCTGATCTACACTGGGCTGGCTTTGAAAATAAGCAAATAATACCAGCAGTTTTTATTTAATATATAGGCTGGTGATGGCATGTTAAACAAGTACAGTAGTAGTAGAATGCATGCAGTGCATTGATGAGGAAGTGTAATTTTTTTTGTGAGTGCATATCTTGTGTAGTGATCTGAAAAAGGTTCTTTTTATGGTAGCAACAGTCTATATATTTAGGATTGGTAGTTGTGAACTAAAATATTTATGGTAGAAACTGGACATTTTGCTATTTCTGCAGTTAACATCCATAGCTAAATAGATTGTTGTGTCTTTTTTTAGGTTTGATCTGAGTAGCTTGTGCCTTTTGCTTGGCTGGTAAGCTCCATTCATTGCCCATGTGAATGGTGACTGTCCTTCATTTATAGCTTCCTCCTATGTAAGAATCTGATTGTCTCTAGCAACTTTTTAGGTATGAATTGAGGATCTGTGGAGGCAACGATCTGTATACCGTGTAACATTGGTAAGTATATATGATATCAATTGTGATTAACATTGTAGTTCTTTTCATTTTGCTACATATTTTTTTTGTATATGAAGCTGAATAATTGATTTGTTGACTTGTTTACACAGCCAATTCAAATATGTTGATTATAACCCTAAAGGCTGCAAGTACCTCTCACAGTTAGGAACTATTCTCAAGCAAGAGTACCCAGGTATCATCAAAGTATATGATGAGAAAGACACATTATGAAAGTAAAACTGGCATTTTCATGGAATGATTATTATTGGAAAAAGAATAAAGAAGGAATCTGTTGTGCGACAAGAGTGAAGCAGGAGTTCTGGGCATTACACTAACTTATTCAGATTATTCTTTATATCTTTTTTCTCCATTTCTTATTTCTTCAGTCCAGTGCATTGCATCCTAATTGCATATTCTAAAAGGATTGAATATTCACTAGGAAAGATTAAAGAATTTAGAGTCAATGCATTGTTATCTTGAGCTGTATATATGCAATTGTTAGATACATATTGACATCTCCGTTCTGTCAATTTTAATTGGTGCACATCCATCCATGGATGTCATAGAAATATAGCTAAGCTCAATTGTAGCATATATATCAATTTATTTGACTTGTCTTGCATATGCAGAGTACGTTTACATCTCATCCACGGCATAGGGCACATGCTGTAAAAAATCTAGAGAACTATCTAGTCAAGAAAGTAACTAATATGATGTACCAAGTCCGTTTGGAGGCTGTCAAGAAATGGTGTCATAGAAATAACGAAGACTGCGATGATACTCGAGCCCATACCATTGAACTAACAGAAGAACAGTACTTGACTTGTCGAGTGGAGTGGTGCAACAAGGCAGTTTGGGCCTTGCTTGTCAAATACTGGACTTCTGATGAGTACAAGAAAAAGAGACGCAGAGGCAACAATCGTGCATGAGTTGTGATGATCCAGCGCAAAATAGAGGAGTTTCAAGAAATTTTGCAGAGACAACGGTTCTTGGTATGACAAATGCTTGTGTCTTGATTATTTTAGTTAGGAACCATTGAAATCTGTAGCCACAGACCGAGAAGCGGAGGAAGAAATTTTTTCCTTTTAATTAGACTAGCAAATATGTGCGTGCCTTACAATAGGATATACAACTTGTTGCATAGCCACTTGGATCCATCTATGTCAATTATGAACAACTAGCTATATTTGTTGAATTTAATTGGACTTGGTCCAACCATATTTCCATTAAATCAAATAAATCCAAGGCCTATAACAAATGCTAAGTGGAATAAGGATTAATCCCGTATAAGAAATTGATAAAAATGGACTCGCCTTAAATAAGTGGCTATTGTGTGCACATGATTCAGAAAGGTAGAAAGTGAACCACCTCGTGCGTCGAGCTATGAGGAATCGTGATGCATATGAGCTCAACCGACTTAGCCACCACATGAGTAGTGCGGCACCAACAAAGGTTTTATCTATCAACAAGAGGAATCGGGTCAAGGGATACAAGAAAAATGGTGGGAGTGATGAATGGACGAATGAGGGACAAAGTGATGATGAACCCCTTTTCAAAAACTAGAACTTGTTCGGACAAAAAGTCTGGATTGTATGTTACGGTGCTGTGAAAAACGCAATAAGAAATTTGCAATCGCTAACTGTAACTGGTACCAGAAGATGTCATCGACATCGATCATCACGATCTGTACAGCAGGACTTGCTTGTTCGTGTAAACAGGCAAACAGCCACATGTTTAGACGATGGACACCAGGCCCAGGGGATGAAGTTTTCGTTGCTCTTTTGTTTACCTTTTTCCGGGTAGACACTCCCTCCGTCAAAGAATTGTAGTCGTTCTAGCATGCGGCACGGCTACTCAAGTTTCAAGCAAAATTACCAATGCACTCCTGTACCAGTAATGTCTGATCTCCTGCTCTGAATGAGCTCACTGTAGGCTACTATGAGTAGCTGCGGGCTACAAAGCTGCAGTCTGGTGCTGCTTAGGTGTAGGACTGGCATCTAAAACGTCATTCTTATTGAGAAATCCTCTAAACACTAAAACGACTTGTATACCGGGATAGAGGGAGTAGGTCGATTTTGAGAAATATTTGGTATGGTGAAAAGTACAAATCCTACTAATAAGTATATAGGTCTTCCCTGACAGTGATGCGATAGGTTATCCTCTTCACCGCCCTTTAGATGGAGAGGATGAGATGTGATGGCCAACAACCATCACTTTTAGGGAAAAATCATTAGTGACGCCTCATAGGTGGCAGACATGACTTTAGAAGGTTATATCAACCATGACTATTTTGCTATGGCCAATAACCATCACTTTTAATGTGCTATGTGCTTTATTCTTCCATTTCCTTCTATTACATTTCAGCATAAGTGAACAGGGTTACTATATTAAGTTTTCGCACGCAATGAATAAGAGGAAGAAATTTAGAAACCAAGCTCATGTTAATACAAGTTATTAATGCTAAATTAAATGCAAACCATAGCTTGAGTTGTCGTGCAAACAACAATAGAAAGGAAGAAATAAGAACGAACATACTCCCCTGTCTCAAATAAATGTCATTCTGACTTTCCAAGAAGTCAAACACCCTGTTCGGCTGAGCTTATCAGCACGGCTTATCAGCCGTGGAACAGTGTTTTTCTCTCACAGCAAAACAGCCACGGCCGGCTTATAAGCCGCAGAAACAGCCTGTCGAACAGGGTGAAATATTTTTAATGTCGATCAAATATATATAAAAAAATATTAACATTTATGATGCGTATCTTGATCTAAACGTAAAAAGCCAACTCATGGGGAAGGAATCAGCGAATGCATTCCCCCACTGCGCTACCTGCAGGCGCTGCAGGAAACCGAAGAATCAAGATGGGGATACCCTGCGGTACCATCCGATATTGATATCGATATTTTAACCATCCATCCAAATCCAAATCCTGTGGGGAGATCTGGACAAAAGTGACCCCTCACACGTGGAGTACTGGAGTGGAATCGGATAGCGCTAATCTTGGCTCTTCGGTGCCACGAAAGGGGCAATATATGGGCCTGGGCGCATGCAACTCCATCGGCCCACAGTTCAGGCTTCGTCAGACCAATCAGACTGGTAAACAGTGGAGTGGCTGCCGTTTTTGATCTTTGAACTGTGATGCGTGGCTCACAGGCGAGCTCATGGTGTACACAAGTGGATTGGCAGTCTATGCGCACACAGTGACATTGCGTTTGTATGTACCCCTGGTTGTGTTCGGCGAATATATACCACATTATATATTGTCCTTATTTTCGAGCTTTGGGTGCTTTGTGCTTTGGCCCCTTGTTTAGCAGTGATATAAGAAGCTAGCGCTTTATTATGGCGTGTCAATATACACCATTGACACCGGTGAAAGTTATGTTGATGTAGCTCAACGGCGATGATCGATGTCTGACGATTCTATCCTATCCTACCACCATTATGGGCGTGTTTGGCATGGCTCCTCCTGATAGGCTTCTCTAGAAGGCGGCTCTGTCTCCTCTGTTTTTTACTGAAAAATGGCTCCACCAAGAAAACGTTGGGTAGAGCTTCGCTGGAGGAGCCAGAGCTGGAGCTGAAGAGGAGCCCTGCCAAACAGGCTCTAGGTCTCCATGTGAAGGATCAGAGGTGGCGACGTTGCTTTGGAGGACTTTTTTGTTATATGTGCTATTTGTGTGTTATTGTTGTCCAGTTCAGATTCTTCAGCAGCTATTCGTGTCTGTCATATTCCCACTGCCTATGTAGGTGGAAAGTGAGGATGGCATATTCCCACTGGCGGAGCTCCCCATTAGGCACACTGGGGCGGCTGCCCCAGCTACCGCTGGCGCGGCCCCCTACCCCCAGCTTCTCCTTCCCAATCTGCAGTGTCCAGCGCTGTTTCTGGACTCCGGCACAAGGAAGACCGAGACTGAAGGGACATGCAGTGAGGGACTGAGGGCTACGAGCCTCCGACTCAGTGCCTCGGCCAACAATGATTGCTGGTCCTGGACCATGATGGCCCAAGCCCAATAAACGGATAACTCCTAAGTGGCCAAGTCCCAACAGGTAATACCAACAGTATCAAAATGTCTGAACGTCTAGTTGAGAAACACACACGAAAAATGAATATTTGTGTTTTTTATATCCTGCTGTGTTTTTCATCTTGTTGAGAAATTCTTCTGTCTTCTTCTGGAAATAAACCTCAATGCACAAAGTTACAGAAACCGATTGCAGGTGACCAAGTTTGTTGTGCCGCAAGCGAAGGCTAAGGAGAAACAAGTTTATAAAGCTGATACTTGTTCAATCAGCACGCATGAAGGAAAGAAAAGGCCATCAGGTTCATCACTTTATTGTGAGTGAACAAACCAAAGCTAATGATGACTGTCATAATTTTTTTTTAAAAAAAAACATCAACACTCTTGTGGGGATCGTGGAACTCCTTTAGTTTTAAATTTGCCATTTATTTGGCACTTAAACTCTCATTTGTGTGATATCAATAAAAATATGCCTATGATCACATGTGTCCACGCCCCACCTAAAATTTCGTGTGAGCTCCGCCACTGCATATTCCCACTGCCTCTATAGGTGGAAAGTGAGGATGCGTTACACCGGTGATCTTGGCTCGGTGCTCAGGGTTTCAAGTAGCAGATGGAGTTGATTCTGTTCCACTCCTAAGTTTGGCTTATGTCGATACTACGGGACAAGTCGTAAAAAGATGAATACGTACTCAAGTAATGTGAAGATTTTGAATCTCTTCATTTTTTAGTTCCGTGTTTTCTTTGGTATATGTACTTGTTATGTATTGTGGCTACCATGACTCGGTATTTGGCTAGCTGTCACATTTTCTTCAATGGCAGTTTTTAATATCATTATATAGGTATATAGAAGTATACATAATACAATTAACACAACAATATATCAAGCAGATAATTAGTGAACAAATTTAACACTCCACCTTATGGTCCATGAATTGGCTATATGGACCTTATTTTTGATAGGGCAACCTCTATACCGGGTTTCTTTTTGGTCGATGTTTGAATTGTCAATTTCCCTCCAGTTCCAGGTTGCTTGGGGCGTGGAGCACCATGGTCTCGATAGTGATTCCCGGTCCAAAAGCCATCATCACTCCCCACTCCGGCGCTTCCCCTCCCTGATTGGCCATCTTTGCCCGACGGCGGCGCAACTCATCGAGCACGAAGATCACCGTGGTGCCACTCATGTTGCCAAACTCGCTGAGCACGTGGCGACTCGCCGCCAATTTCCCATCATCCAGACCGAGCACTTCCTCGATGTTGTCCAGGATGGCACGACCGCCGGGATGGATCGCCCAAAAAAGGTCATTCCATGCGGCGCTGACGCCGAGCGTGCGGAACGCGTCGTCAAGGCAGCGTTCCACGTTGCACCCCAGCAGGCGGGGCACCTGGTTGGAGAGGTGGTACTCCATGCCGCATTTGCTGATCTGCATGGAGATGGCGTCCTCGGTCTCCGGTACAGTGGTCTGCGATGCGAACGCCATCTCGAACAGCGGGCGCTCGACGGGGGCGACGGGGTCGGCGCCGACGATGACGGCGCCGGCACCGTCGCCGAACAGGGTCTGGCCGATGATGTTGTCGACACAGCCTCCCTCGGGCCCGGAGAAGGCGATGAGCGTGATCTCGGAGCAGGCGACGAGGACGCGCGCGCCGCGGTTGTTCTCCGCGATCTCCTTGGCGAGCTGGAGCGACCGCCCCCCACCGTAGCAGCCGTGGAGGTTGAGGATGGTGCGGGACACCGTGGGGCGGAGGCCCAGCAGGGAGGCGAGGCGGCGGTCCGCGCTCGGGGCGTGCGCGCCAGAGTAGGTGCTGAAGACGAGGTGGGTGATGTCGGTGGCCGTGCGGCCCCAGTCCGCGATGGCCTTGGCGGCTGCTTTCGCGGCCAGCTCCGGGACGGCGGCGGAGGCCATCTCCACGCGCTCGTCCAGGGACGGCCGCGTGCGGTCGATGAAGCCCGGGTTGGCGGCGAGCAGCTCCTCGTTGAGGTGCAAGTAGCGCTGCCTGATGCCGGACTTCTTGTTGCTGCAGATCCTGGTGAGCTTGGCCTTGAGGTCGGTGAGGTGCTCGCTGTTGGTGACGCGGAAGTAGTAGTCGGGGTAATCGTCCTGGGCCATGCACGTCGGTGGGTTCGCCGTGCCGATGCCGAGCACGGCGGCCGGCCCATCCGCGCGCTGCGCACGCCTGATCTCGTCGACGGTGGCCGGTAGTGGCAGTGCCCTCCCCATGGACCCCATGGACGTACGTCGACGACGACACCTACGACGTAGCAGCTGGTAGCTGGCTAGCTCTCGCGCTCGCTCCTCGGGGCTGCTGGACGACTCTAGGTAGGTTAGGTTAGCTGAGAGAGAGCTGCTAGCTAGGGATAGATATGGTTGCGTGCGTCTTCGTGGTTTGGAGAAGCAGGAGCTGCCTTCTATTTATACCAGTACAAGTGTATTTTTACGGACAACGACGTGATGCGTGCGTTGGCCGGAGTGGCCGGGGCATGTATCGCATGTGGATTACTAGTATATTACTTCTTCTTTTTTTTTCTTTCACTTCTATTGGGTATCTTTTCTGATGATTCTTCGCATGTGGATTACTAGTAATATATGGGGTGTTTGGGATACTCCGCTCCATGTTTTTCAGCTCCGTTTCATGTTTTTCAGCTCCGCTCCACGTTTTTTAGCTAAACGGTTTTAGCTCCACACACTCCGTTCGAGGAAAAGGGTGAAGATGTGAGAGCACCTAAAGAGGTGCTCCACAAACTCATTTTTTGTGAAGCTGCTCCATGGTGGAGTTTGTGGAACCGAGTTTGTAAAGCGGTCCACAACGCTCTCTATACACAGTAGTACTTCTTTCTTTTTTTTCCTTTCACTTTCTATTGTGTAGCTTTTCTGATGATTCTTTTTTCTAATTTGCTTTCCTTGCAGCTGCTGGCACCGCTGTGACAGCTTCACAGCATCAGATCACCAGGCTTGTTTTTGTACACATAAATAAACAAAATGGTAGACGTGCCTGCAATGTATCCCTTGGTGCTCACGCGCTACATATATACGTATTTCGTTTTTACTCCCTCTGTCCCATAAATTGGGTCATTTAGGAGAGGGGCGCTTCTACCAAGGAGATTGGTGAAGGACCTGGATGCCCCTACTAGTACGGTACAAGCAGCAGCAGGCCATCAGACAATGCTCAAAACCCATTAGACGGCAGGAGTGAAAGGACAAGGGTGGGGCGTTGGGTGAGTGGGTAGTGGACACGGACAGCTGCTGTGTGCTGGTACGGTACCTATGCATTAGGAGCTGAAACTAGCACAACGACACTTTTTATGGGACAATTTGAATCCTAGAATGACTCTTTTTATGGGACGGAGGGAGTAAGCGTTTATTTGTGATTGATATCCTATTCTGATCCGTTGGCGACGAGAGCAGCTGACACACAACTGTTACACATCTTGAGTATTGTAGCCAGGGGCAGAGCTAGGATTTGAGCATAGGGGGGTGTGCAAACCGGCCGGCAACAACCATGCATGTCAAAATGTATACACACGACAAAGATGTACATGACACCCAAATAAACATTTATGTTGCGATACAAAAGAAAGCAAAAAAAAAACTAAAAAATGAAGGGAGTTTAATTAGCCTCAGGCCTCTAACCTTTACCCGATCAATCTAATTCTTAACAAGTAGTTAAACAGGGCCAAAACTAATTAGCACTAGATCCTAAATGTTAAATGGCAAACAATTGGTCACTTGTCGCTTAGCCTCGGACAAAACGGTCACTTAAACAGTAGACGATTAAATGGAAACATCATACCACTGTGTAGCATTTAAATTTTATATATTGACCAAACTCGCTAATGCCAATTGAAGATCAATTTTGATGGATTAAACAAGAAAAGCACTGATTTCATTTAACTAGCTAATTAGAGTGTGGGTATGGGGTCAAATTAATGTTTGATAAGCAATAATGAAAACAAAAGGATATGGAGAAAATATTAGAAAGACCTAATTTTTATTTATCTAAGATAATATTAGATATTAATATGGGAGTAAGAACAAAAAAATTATAGTACTAATAGTATCATTAACTAGCTAATTAGATAATTAAGCACCTAATTTAGGGGGTGTATTATGGGAGTTATGGGAAGGTTGGGGGTGCCAGGCCCCCCTCAGCCCCCCTTCCCTCCGCTACTGGCTGTAGCTCATCAGATGTTCATAGATTTTCTATTATTCCAGTCATTTGCTTGCTTTGTTTGTAAAAGATGAACGCCCGTGCATTGCTATGGGACAATAATCATGTACTGTAGAGTGATCAATCTCAAAGAATCAAATCAACTATTCCCGATTATCCCCCTCCAACATAGGGTGCATATTTAATGTAGATGTGATGTCGATATGATGATCTGAACTGGGAACATGAATGTAGTATACAAATTAATCAATCCTCTCCATAACATAAAAACAATTTAAAGAAGAGTTCAGAGCACAGCAGAAAGATATAGATATGTGCTCTGAACTTGAAACATAAAAGAATTTTCAGATCAAATTCATGAAGAAATTTCTTCCATCTATCTTTCATTTAACCTACAGACATGCATATATCAAAATTTTACAAAGCCAAAGATGCAAACTTAAGAAAAAATGCATAGAAACTACAAATTAGGTGATATCAACAAGGTAGGCATTTTAGGTTATAGTAATTCTAATCCCATCGTTTCAAGTGCAAATTTTTTTTAGCTCAAAAAGTCTGAAGCAGGCTCCATTCTGAAGGCTAAAAACACTTTAAAGACTAATTTATAGGTGTACGGAAAATTATATTTCTGTAAGACATCCAGGGTATAAGAGGCTAACATTTTGGTACAACATTCTTCCCTTACATTGTGGGGTCATATATAAGGGACAGTCACATGCTACCCAAATATTTGGCATGTTGAAAGGCATTCAAAAGTAGACATTGAGAGCTATTCTACCACTGTTGCTGGTACAACATCATATAATTAGAATGATCTCCATAAGAAAAAAAAGGTATAATATATCTTAACATCCATCCGAAACACTTGGAGCGAAACTCTTTCATGACTGGTACAATAAGCACAAACATGGTGATAATATACTACATATAAGGTTAAGCAAAAAGAGATCCATTCTTATCGTCCCTCTGAAACCGGTGCAGCAAAACTCTTCAATTAGTAAACCCCTATCCCTAGGCAAATCTGATAAAACTTCCCAAGCTTACTGCAGTCTACATGTAGAGAACAAATAAGGACGATGTGTTTGAATGGCATAGATGTCCCTGTATCCTTAGTACTTCTACATGCCCTCCTTCCTAAAATTTTATCGACAAGAAAACCATAAAAAAGATTATAAACTTGCACTATGATCCTGATGCTTAATTCTTGTGAGTTAATTCAGTAAACTTTTTTTTACACCAAGAATAGCTGAACATCTGAAAACCTAATGAGTATTTGATAGACCTAACAAATAGGTTTATGTCAAGTTGCAATCTTGCGGTTGAGCAGGACCCCATGAACTTTGTTGAGCCTCTTTTGGGGTCGAACCAGTTCGGCCCATCAGCTAAATTAAGTTGTGGATTGTATTCTTTTTTTCCTTAATCTCAAAAATAAAGTGGGGTGGATCCTAGTTGGCCTAACTTTGTTAGTATGTAAAAGTAAATTTACAAATTTAACTTTTATTAAATGTAAAATATAAAATAATATATGGGCTGGTCCCATTATTTTAGTGGCCAACATATTTGGCAGTCACGATATGTCCCTACATTTTTTACCACTAGTTTTTTTTTAACTAAAGTTGATATTAAATGTTCGTTGAAGAAATACTTGATACCGATGGACTACTAAAGCTAGTTTTCAGTAACACAATCAAGCAGTTCGTTTTTTTTAAAAAACCAAATTTTGCTCACAAACACCATTCAGTTGTGTAATTTGTCGATGCACACAACGTGTAATTCTAAAAAAACACTAGGTTACGGCTGTACAAGCTGCTATATTACATGCATTTGATTTTGATACATCAAGATACAAGATACATACAAGAATCCTGTTGTACTATACACCGAAAGCTAAATTCCTGGGCTGGGAACAATCATGGATTGTTGTCTAGTAGTATTAGTAGGGAAAAAGTCCATATTACCTCTCTGAACTATTCTCAAAGTCTAGTTTTCCTTCATAAACTCCAAAACCAAGTAAACAACCTCCCTCAACTTTTAAAACCGTTCATTTTACCTTCCTGACCTAGTTATAGGTGGCTTTCAAAGACCTTTTTGTCTTTTGTCTTTTTTATTTTTTTTTGGCTGAATATTTGAAAAATCATAGTAAATCACTGAAAAATCATAAAATAGAAAATCCAATTTTCTTGGACTCCACATGAGTAGATCTACATAGTGAATATATAAATATAATATGATTTAGTACAAAGTTTTTTGTTGTAGCTTTAGATCTATGATTTTCTGTAATTAATTCAAAGCTTGAGTTTCTATGATCTAATTATTGTGAAATTTTTATGTTGGGCTAATTATTAAATGATTGATTTGTAGTAAAAAAATTCATGCTCATTGGATCATATATAACTGAGTTATAGATTTTTATTTTTATGTTTGTTAAATAGTTTTAAAAAAGTTAAAAGTGTGTAAAAATATAAACAAGTATGAAATTCTTACTACAGTTAAAGCATATAATAATTAGACCACTATAAAAATTTCACCACAATTGGACCATAGAAACTGTAGCTATGAATTAATTACAGAAAAGTATAGATCTAAAGCTACGACAAAAAAAACTTTGTACTAAAGCATATCATATTATATGTTAACTGTATAGATCTACTCACGTGAAGTCCAACAAAATTCGGTTTTCCATTTTACTATGATTTTTCAAATATTCAGCCAAAATAAATAAAAAAGAAAAAGACAAAACCACCTCTGAAAACCACCTATAACAGGGTTAGAGATGTAAAATGAGCGGTTTTAAAAGTTGAGGGAGGTGGTTTACCCGGTTTTCGAGTTCAGGGAGGAAAACTAAACTTTGAGGATAGTTCAAGCAGGTAAAATAGACTTTTTCCTATTAGTAGTGGTGGGCTGGTGGCCCCGGCAGCTTTGTTGGGGGCCTGAACTTGTTAAGCCCCTAGGCCCCTCTTGTTCGATCTCTCCGCATTGGCCTCATGATCAGCCATCGGCCTATCAACTTTTTTATTTTTGAGTAACACCGGCCCATCAGCTGCACATCGAGGTTCTGGCTCTGCCACGCGTTACTGCAAGTCCAACACCTACGGTTGAAGCCAGCCCAACCCAGGCTAATTTTCCTTTTTTTTATCAACACAGGATGTAAGGGGCCCAGGGAGCAGGGATTGCAATTTTGTCTCACACTCTCACTTGTATGTTCAGATTTCCAACTTCCTAGATCGATAATGCTTGGCCACGGGCGTCCGCGCCAAATAGACGCCCCACGCCTCAGTCCGTCTCGCTATTTTCTCCCACCGTGTGCCTCACCCCATGCCACTCGCTCGCTTGCTCTTCTCCCACCCGTCACCCACCTCACCTGCGCCGCTCGCTCCTCGCTACCGCCCGTCGCGCGCCCCACCCGCACCGCTCGCTCCTCGCTCCGGCCACGCGCCGCCTGCTTCCTCTCGTAGCGCGCTGCCTGCCCGGTCGAGCCAAGGACGGTGCTGGTGGTGGTTGTGCTCGCGCGCCGCTGCTAGTGTTGATGGTGCTCGTGCGCCGCCGGATCCCAGTACGACGACAATTGACCGGCTCCGACCTTCACCTACCCTATGTTGCAAATTATGTTTCAAGTGTTTCAAATGTTTCAGACTTTCAGAGGTATGTTGCAATTGTTTCATATGGATGTTGCAAAAGCAGACGGGATGTTGCACATGTTGCAAATGTTTTAGAGGTATGTTGCAAGAGTTTGTTCAAAATGTTTCATCTATTTCAAACGTGTGTTGCAATTGTTTTAACTAGATGTTACATATGTTACAATTGCTATGTTGCAAGTGTATGTTCCAATGTTTCATCTGTTTTAGTCGTGTGTTGCAATTGTTTTATTTGAGTGTTGCAAAAGTAGATCTCGATGTGGGGTGGTCGAGCGAGGAAGAGAGAGCTAGCGCAGGAGCCACGGCGGCGTCGGCTATAAGCTAGCAGCAGCGTTCCACCGGAGGACGTGCTAGCGTACGCGGCCCTAGAGTGGGTCCTCATCGCGCTGCTCCTGATCGATCAATGGCCTGCTCGCCTACGGCATCACCGCCGCGTGGGAGCCATCACGGCGTGGTGGTGCGTGCGCAGCGGGTGGGCTCTCGTATTATGTGGGCATAGCGGACGCGCGGGGGACGGGACGGGGCGCACCAGGTGCATCAAACGGGAGCTACGTCTAGACGCGGGCATGGGGGCATGGAGCCGGATGTCCAGGCGCTAACCTTGCCATTCCTAGATTGCCCATTGTTTCTGTGTCAACTGTGAAGATCGAGTAACAGTAACAGACTAGAAACATTTTCACAGATTCTAGTTTAATTTTGTACCACTTTTGTCAAAAGATTTATGACATGGCAGATTTACTCGGTGTGCCTGTTTGCACAAGCGTGAATTTGAAGGATGGCAACTCACCTGACACCAAATAATCCACAAGAACAATTTAGTCAAGTGATGAAACACAGAAGTATCACACATGTTCATGATATAACGCGGCGAAAGCACAATATCTTAGCCAATAGTTCCACACAGCAGGCCCAAGCAGTTACACAATAGTTCATTCAACATAACAGGCTCAACACGTTAGGGACTACTTACTTATAGGGTCCAATAAATAATGATCCTAACATCGCTACTCTGATGTTGCACTGAGTCATACAGATCCTGTCATCATCAAACCTTAAGGTGCAAAGAGTTCACTTAAAAATCCATTATCGACCACGCAACCTTCATGCGCATCTTAGTGACACCAATATTCATAACTTCCTCTTCTCTACCGATGATCTTGGGAGTAAAATCAATGGTTCGTTTAGACATACCGTCACTGGTTTCGGCAGCAATTATCAGCATATCCTTCACATAGACAGATACGATGGATCGCATAAGCTTGATAGCTCCAGTACCATCACCATCACCATCACCAGCCATGCCACCAACCACCTGACTATCGTAAAGCACAATGGTGTTCAGGATACTGGTGGTCTGGGCAGTGATTTTTCTATTAAAGTCTCCTTGTAGAACTTCAATAGCAATAGTACCCTCCACTGCATCTTTCACAACTCCGTACAACACATCCACGGTACTAAGCCTGGTAGCAAGAGAGTCACTTTCAAGCACACACTGCTTCATCCGTCGACGCTCTATGCCACTGATCAATAACAATCCTTTACTGAGTTCTTTGTCCTGCCCTTGATAATCCTTAATCTTCAAATCAATCTCAACATAGTTCGGACCTATCAACGCGAGTCCTCGTTTTGGACCTGTCAAGATCAAAGATTCATCCTAAGAAAAAGTATACATTATAGGTTAAGTGTTATATTATATTTCTCTGAATACAATGCTGTAATCAAAATAGAATGATTACAGCCAACCAGCATATGTAAACTACTACCATAGATGAAACAGTTGATGATCAGTTTACATGTGGTATCATGATACTGTAGGGTCAGATGGTTGTACCATGAAGCGTGATGTCGATATATAATAAAATGTGATAAATAATTCCCTAAAATAAGAAACAAATATTTTACCAAAGGGTCCAAATATAGTTTCATTAACATATTATACATACTTATGTTCACATTGTTGCAAAAAAAAAAGCTTCGCAGAATTTGCGGGGAGGCTTGCCTCGGTTTTTCCCTTTCTCAGACCCCACTCATGTGAGAGCCTCCGGCACTGGGTCTACCCTTTTTTTAGGTTTATTCTGTTCCATATAATATCGAAACCACACAATAAAAACAGTAATGTACCTCTATTGAACAACAACAATTGGATCAGTGTGTAAACATCCTGCGGAACCCCATAAGACAAAGGATGTTGCATCACCTAGTTCTCTCTACCAGTTGCTCAAGGACCTTGGGATGCTAATTGTGCCTACAAACAAGACCTGAAAACTAACACATCACAAGTTTTCGCTCCATTCTGAACATCTGCAATTTAGTAACATTTGGAAACTATACAGATTGTCTAATATTCTGGGGATTATGGACCAGTAGCGTGTAAATTTACAACTTTCAGCACCAAAAATAAATTCAGAACAAGAAACGAGGATGAAATGAATCACAGGTAATTGACCAACTGACAACCACTAGCAATTACATTGTTGATCAATAGAAATCAATTGCAGGCCAGTGTAATTTTGCAATCCTTCATTTACAGGAGCAGTGTAGCCTGAGTGCCCAATGTACATACCTCAGAGTTGATGAGTTGGCATTGATCTCTCTCACGTCGGAAGAGATAAACACACCTTTTGTCCAGACTGTCTCTGGCAATGACAGTGCCATACACATTGATAGGGAAGCCAACATCCGAGGTAGCTATTTTCACAGAGAAGATGTTTATTCCCTCACACAGCTCATAGTCGCCCTTATTTTTGTAGACAGCGTCAGTAAATCTCATCGGACCAAGGGGCGCTGTGGTGCGAAAAATGAAATAAAAGAATCAAGACAGGCTCTGTACAAATAAGATTCAAGCTAGTAGTTCAAGACAGTATAAATAGTGAAGTACACATGCACTTGCTGCCAATTCAGGACACAAACTCGGACAGTGATGACCTCTGCTCAAATAGATAAACAAAAAACATCTAAATACCACAGATTTTAACATAGAGTAGAGTATAATACTCTGATCGTGTAATAAGAAACAACCAACCAACTGAACCAAGATAAAATTTTGTAATTGTTCATGGACGGCACTGCAGTAGATATGACTAAAGGTCAGGGCAGAGAGCAGGTGAATTGATCTGATCAGAATTGAATCGACGGGGATGGACTTACACCCCTCGTCGAGATCGAATTCTGTGAGGTCGGCGAAGGTAAATCTGGTGTAGTACTCGCCCCCTTGCTTGGGATCGAAGTCGAGGACGGTATCTTCCAGCACCCGCTGCCGATCGTTTCGTTTCTTCTTCCGTGCCATCTGCCGCAGAAACCGCATCCGTTCCGATTCCTTGACCAATCGCTCTGCCTCATCCACATCGACGAAAGGTTCGAGCTTCTTAACAGAATCCTTCACCATGGAGGAGAGTCTGCCGGCGCCCCGCAGGACGCAGCTGCCAATGCCTGCTTCAGAATACGATACCAAGGAGGCACGCAGGGCGGACCGCTGGGTGAAGTTGCGGCGCCTGCAAGGAATGGATACGCTACCATCCGCTGCCATGAACACGACGCCGCCGCCGACAAAGGAAAGAGGAAAGAAGCGAACCTATCCGATCGTTTGATGTAGCACCCTATTTTTAAAAACTTTGTGCAGTTTTTCTGAAATTTATTAAAGTGAATTTAGATTTAAGACGAAATTTGTAAACAAAGAAAAAAAATCAAATCAAATCAATATAGACATAGATTATAGAGAGTTTATTGTATTGATGCTGCTTGCGTATTCACTATAATATTTGCTTCAATATTTGCTAAGATAAATATAAAAGGATTGTAGTTGACTATTTTTTATTTAAATTTGGTTAAGGTTCCAAATATTAATTACAAGTAAGGTAAATACAAAACAATTTTATCCGCCAAGTGGTAATAAGTGACTTTAAGATACCGTGGTAAGGAAGCAATGCGCGATGCCGGTGATCTTGAGTTTGATCCCGCGGCTGCACATGTGTGTATTTTGTATGAAAATAGCATGACTTTGTGTCGTGCGACCGCAAATGATTCTTCTGGTATCCTAAATAACCGTGGACTGTCCCACTTCGTCCTCAGATTCATGGGCCCGGCATGAATTTGCCCTCCGCGGCTCTGCCTTGACGGAGGGAAAGGCACCCCCGATGGCGTGGGCAGAGGGAGCTCAAGCACTGTCGCTCTTGCCGCACACCACTGCTGCCACTGCCACACATCGTCGTTGCACACGCCAGCCATCCGCAGGGCCTGCGCTCATCGCCCTTCCACTGGAGCCCACACCTGTCATGACCTGCCGGTCATACCAAATTTAAACTTTGCGAAAACCTCCTTGTAAGCCCTAGTGCCCGACCATCACCTCCTTGAAATTCAAAGTGAACCCCGCCAAATACTCGAAATCTGTTGACATCATTAGCATCTCTCAACCCTAATCTCGACGATGGAATTCCTAAAATCATCGCAATGCCTAAAGGGGGGTGAATAGGCATAATCTAAAACTTAAAACCTTTGTAGCGGATTAAATCACAGGTACTGAAATTTCTGGTCTTGACTGGAAATTCCTTTGAGGACCGAATTTCCACGTCGTGCAGCGAAATGAGCTTACTAGGGTTATGAAATTGAAGTTGCTGAAAAAAACTAAATTGTTATTACCACATGTTTAGGGAAATAATACAAAGTGATTCAGCGCTATAGCTTGCTCTGACACCTACACACAATATAGATCGGGCCACTACAACAAATAATACAAGATATGCAAACACAAGATCACAAGCACATGGGGACACAAGATTTATCCGAGGTTCGGCCACACCACCAAGTTGCACCTACGTCCCCATTGTTAAGGCAACCACAAAGGTCTTCAGAGTCTCTTTCAACTCTCCTCTTTCCCTAGCGATCACAAAGACCAAGTCGGGAGATTTCACTAGAACAAGAGGGTAATACAAACATCCCATAGCACCTCACGACCAAGAGAGGAGTGATGTAATGGGCAACACCTAGCTGGCTAGGGTTCCAAGAACCCAAGAGTAACAAATTGAAAAACTAAATCACCGTGGGTGCCACAAGTGCTCATGAGATGGATCTTATGAAAGGGCCGCTTCAATGCCTAGGAGAGGGGGTGAATAGGATCAAAACTATTTGTCGGGGTTATTATACCCCGGGTATCTCAAGACACCGATTAGTTAGCCACTCAGGCGGCCCACGGTACGCCAGCTAGTATAAGCCCAAACGACCGAGGTCCAGCTAAGCTACATGGACCTGGGCCAAACACTAAGGCAGACGTGCAACTCCTCACGACCTCTCCACCGTCCCGACCTCTAGGAGAGACGGGGAGAGATCGAGCCATGCCAAGCATGCCTGCTCTGACAAGAGCAGACACGCCGCACTGACCCCGCAAGGACCGAGGGGACAGCAGTCCCCTCAGCCCAGTCAAACACCATCCCTGCGCCATGCAGTGCGGACAAGAAAACACCGTCGAGCGGCGACGACTAGTACGGCGGCCCACCGTCCAAACACAGCCCGACAAGACAGATGTATGACTCCACCCACTACGGGATGGGGCACGACGACGGCCTTGACTTTTAAGGCCAACCAAGCCAACGAGGCCATGACCCCGGAGCTGGCCGCCGGCTCCACAAGCGGCAAGATGACCAACGACCTAGGGCGGCTACCAACTCCAGTACAACACCCCCGGAAGATCAGGAGGTGATGACGAAGGCCACGGCGAGACCACGTCACGCAGGATGGCTGGCGAAACACCACCGTGCCTACAGTGCCGCCACAACCAGCACAGTAGCACTACGCCACACCATGACGCGATGTGGACACAAGACCATGATGACAACCACGCCTGGATGTAACACCCAAAAATTTCAAATTTTAGAATTAGTGGGTTTCAAATAATTTAGATAACAATTAATGGGAAATTAAAATTTTAAAAATTATTTGGTGTTGCATTCATGTTGCTGCATTTATTTTCTTTTGTGTAGTGGATTTATTTTATTTGGCTTGAAAAAATTTATTTGGAATAGTTTGAAAACAAGTAAATAAAGAAAAGAAGAAAGAAAAAAAAAGAGAAGAGAAAAACTGCTTACCGTCTCCCTGGCGGCCCGAAGGCCCGTCGGGTCGGCCTTGCTCTCTTCTCCCTCGCCCTGGGCCGCAGAACGGGCTGAAGCTGAAGCCGCCTCTCCTTTCCGCGCTTGTGGGCCGGCCCAGCGTCGCAGTGGCCGCGCGCCCTCTCTTGGTCGCTGACAGGTGGGGCCCGGTTGTCGGTCATCTTCAACCTTCCGTGAACACGCCGGACTCCGAACCGAAGTGGTTGACATCGGTTGATTTCGCGATCTCCGGAGAATCCTTCCCGAACACGGCGAATCGAAGCTATAAATAGGACGCCTTGACCTTCCTATTTCCGTTTTTCATCTAAACCGTGAATTCCACTGTGAGAAATCGAGGTTTAGGGTTTGAGGTAGTTGGAGGTTTCGGTTGATTGCGGGTGGAGCTCTCGGGTGGATTTGAGGTCGTATTCTTCGCATTGGTGAGACCGCACTCTCCTTCTCTATCATCCTATGTTTTTCTTTTGGGTGGAGATGCTTCTAATCGTGATTTTGAAGCTCACCGATAGTGCGGTAATGGCGCCACCGCCCCCTTGTTGCCGCGCGTCGTGTTCGGTCTATCGTAGCTAGTTTTTACCGCTTAGTTGAGTTCGCACGGAGCTTCTCTACCGTTTGGATCAAGTTTCGGGTCAAACGGTGGTCTAGAGGGGGAGAGCCGCCATCTCCGGCGAGGTGTGGTGCGCCGGCCATGGGGGGCCGCCGGCCGGACCTGAGGAAGGGGATCGGGTGTGCACTGTGGAGTTGAGGATGAACATGAGTCGTCCGATTTGAAATCAAGGGCCGAGATTAGAAGATACCCCTTCGCGGGGTAAACTTCTTAAAGAGCCCCTGGACTTTTTCATAATTGAACCCGTCATCCTTAGCGTATTGTCTGAAATGCGTTTTCATGTTTTGGAAGCGTATTTTCTCTCGGTTAAATCAAAAATACGTTTTCAGGTATTTATAGTTTTGCCACTAGAATTGTTTTGGTCATAAAATCTTCGTTTTAACTCCGATTTGATCCGTTCAAGTTGCGTTAGGTTCGTATTTGCGAGATTTACATGTTAGTGTAGTTGTACAGTTAGTTTTGACAATTTAATTTTTGAGTTTATAATTAAGTATTTAATTATTTTTAGGAAATCTTAGAAAATTCATAACTTTCACGTTTTAACTCCGAATTTGGTGATCTTTACGTCTGTGTGATCATAGGAACGTGTAGAAGAGTTTTATAAACTTTTATTTCTGTTTTGTTACTTTTGGTGTACTGTTCTAATTATATCTCTTTGTTTGCTTCGTGTATGTTTGATTGGATGCATGTATGTTGTTGATTGATGATCGAGTATAGAAGGTGAGCAGTATCTGGACGATCAGGAGTATTACTTTGAGCCAGATCAGCAGTATCACTCGGAGAGTTTTGATCAAGGTAAGTATAACACAGGACTATCCTTGTTACCTATACATTGAAATTATCATACATGTGCATGTGCTTACCTTGACAACCCTAGAAATTATAACTTAGTGATTGTTATCTTGATTTCTTGTCAACCTTGGGAATGCATTTGGGTAGCTATTGCTAGTGCTTAATTATGAACAATGATCTTGTAATTTGATTAATGGATTAAGCAATCAACCATTAAGATGGTTTTATTAATTTTAAAAGGGGGCTAGAGCATGTGTGTTATTTTGATGCTCTGGTTTCTCTCCATAAGGACTTATCTGTACGTGATCATCCGGGACATACAGTACAGCTGTGAGGGCTATATGGCTCTGGCTTTAGTTGCTTAAAGGACCTTTTCTAGCTTGTTAGTGGTTATCTTAAATGGCGTAAGAATGGCTTGCCACGTTGGGTGTAGGGCGAGCCCCTGTCCTTAGTGTGTATAGGCTGCGGTTGTTGTGCCACTGGGAAGGAGGGTTCTACATCTGCCTGCCGAGTGAATCTAATGGCCCTAACTTGTTAGACGAACCATTAAGTGGCTTTATATGATTTCCGGTGTTTTAGGAATGGCCTTCCTATGCATTTGGGAGTTATGACTCACAGTGAAAGTGTACACCTCTGCGCAGAGTTAAAAACTGGTATACTAGCCGTGCTCATGGATACGAGCGGCCTTGGAACATTTACAGATAGATGATCACCATTGTTATATCATGCTTAATTATTGTTGTTATTATTATGCTCATGTTAATGCTATTTATTATCTTTATTACAATTGATCATTGGTTCATAAATGGGAGGTGAATTACTTTGATGCTACTTAATTGCTAATTACATGATGAATAAAAGCTAAACGCAGTAAAACAGTGTCTAGCCTTTTGAGCCTCATGAACCCTGTGTTGTACTTGTTGAGTTCGACATGGACTCACCCTTGCTATTTCCACCATAACAGATGAAGATTATGAGGAAGATTATCGTAACGAATACTAGTCTTGGTGTCAACCAGTCAACCGTGTCCCTATGTTTGGAGTTTCCGCTGGAGATCTACTATTAGTCATTATTACTTATCGTTCAAGACTATGTTTTAAATATTTATTCGCTATGTAATAAGCACTGTGATGATACTATGTAATTTTTCTACTTATGTGTGCGATCATGTCCTGGGGCGCATATGAGTACTTTATGCATCCTATTTTTGTACTTAAAAATGGGTGTGACACTGGACGTGCACAACTAGACGATGTTACTTGCAAGCCAAGCACAACAAGACGACGTTACTTGCAAGCCAAGTTAACTAGGCTCCCTCCCTCAGGCTCACGACCCCTCGGTCGGGAGAACCTCCTTTGTATGTGACTTGGCCTCGGACTCTATATAAGGGCAGCCAGGGCACCCTTCCTGAACATGATTGGACTCTCGAAGCTCTCATTCAGGCAGTCCATCTCCTAGATCTAGCTCTCCTACCTCTTCCACCATTCTTGCACCCCCATTGTAAGAACTTCAGAGCATTCAAACGAGGAACACACAATTGACCATCTCTGAGATTAGATGAAGGGCTCCGGCCTGAACTAGTATAACTCCTCGTGTCTTTTGGATGCTACCATCGTCTTCCTGGAGCAGGCGACATTTGTATAAATTCACTAGTCGGTCCACAGAACACCGACACTATTCAATAAAATTTAGCACTTAAAACAACAAAGTAGAGCACACAAGAAAAAGTCGGCCTAGCTGACCCCTGATACTAGCCTGGTTGGCTTTCCTTTTCTGAATTGGCATGGTGTCAAACCTGGCTTGGCCGGGATGCAATGCAAGCCTGGTTGACTTTGGTCAGAGCACTATCCAAAGTCCCTTTTTTCCTCCCTCTTTCTTCTACTTCGAAGTAGTTGATGTGTGGCTTGGATATAGATGTATGAAAAAGTTCACACTCCCTGCAAACACAAACCACAACACCCAAGTAACCACAAGCGAAAATACAAATGAATATGCAATATGAACAAGTGTGAGGCAAACCAAACAAGAGATGCAGAGATTTGTTTGACTGAAGCTCAGGCCACCCCAAGGTGCCCTATGTCTCCATTGTGGAAGCCAGTGAGTGACCCAACAAGGTCCACTCTTGGCCAGGCCCAAAATGACCTTTTTCACCTTTTCACTAAGGAGTCTTCTTTCCTCTTGTTGCGGGAAGACCAACCCTTTATAGACCACCGAAGCAACCCACACACACTCGGATGCCACCTAGGAGCAAAGCTCCAAGAGTAACAAATGCAACGAACCAAAATCCTTTGACTTGCTCAAGTGGTCAAGAGTTGGATGCTCCCACAAGATCTCCCAAGCTCTCTAAAGCCACCAAGGCTTGCTCACAAAGTTTGGCTCCCTCTCTAATCAAGGATTAGTGGAATTGTATGCAACAACACTCACAAAGAGAAGGAGAGGAGTTGCCATGGGCTTCTGGTCATGTATGGAAGTGGGGAGAATCAGCAGCAAGCCAAGTGGGAGAGGGAGAGGTATAAATAGCCACCAAAGCCAAAGTAGCTGTTGGGGCTGACCTCAGCAAACCCGGCCTGGTCGAGGTTGGAACCCGACCTAGCTAGGATTTTGAAATAGACATTGAGGTAGCAATCCTGGCCTGGTCGCCTTTCTGCTGAGCCTAGGCCTATTTGGATTTTTCTCACTCGTCTCTCTCTCAAGCTTTTCTCACAAGGGGTAACTTTGAGCACCATTTGCTTGTCTCCAATTTAGTGATGCATCCCTCTTGATAGTGTGGCATCTATTCTCAAGAAATAAATATAAAACTTGATCTCTACTTGAGCTTCTTCAAATCATTTGCTTGCCACATTGATCATTCATAAATTTGGATCTTCATCACTTCATATTTGTTAAGCATGTGACTTGTGTCGAAGGTTTCAAGTCACAATTATCATTTGATTTGATCTTCTAGATCAACACAACTTTCCATAGCTTGATTAGTACCTTGACTAAATGCAAGTAAATTCCTTCTTCGCCATAGCTAGGTTCCACGGCCACCAAGTCGTCGCTTGCCCTTCACCTTTGCTTAGTACCTCAAAGACATTTACTTGCTATCTTCACCATCTCAAGCCATCAAGCCATATCAAGGCTTTACATTTGAATGTCATCTCAATTGCATTGTTGTCTTGTGCTTGAACTAGATTGTTTCCAATAATAATAATAATAATCTCACAAACTTTGACGACCATATTTAATATTTGTTCTTGCAAGCTTTACATTTGAGACCAAACCATATGCAACTCTCATGTCTCATTTATTTGATAACACACTTGCTTGCAAATTTTTGCTTCAGAATAACTAATCTTAGACTTCAATGATATATATATGATCTTAACACATAATGATAACCTGGGACTGTTACCTACAAGTCTCATAAATATTATTGGTCCCTTAATCGGGTTGTCATTCAATTCACCAAAACCCACTTAGGACCTAGATGCACTTGCATCTTACTCCCGGAGTCACATGCATGAAGAATCTCACTCACAAATTAGTGAATCTAAGCTCGAGTGACGGAGTGTGGAAGAGAGTGAAAGTGTTGGTTTTTGTCTCAAGGTAGGTGAAAGTGTTCAAAGTGCCAAGAGGGAGAGAGATGGGAGAGAGAGTGAAATAAATTCACCACCTTAGCCAGACCCATTGGGCATGCATCTCATATCCACCCTAGAAATTCTGGCATGGGGCACAGGAATTTTCGATCCCCTAAGATAACAGGCCCATATGTCACAAATAATGCTCGTTACTTTGGAATTTCTGGTCCCACATCGAAATTTTCGGCAATGTAGAAACAGTCCAACTTGAGTAAGTTTACCAGGATATTATAGCTTGATAAAGCTCAAAAATTTTGTGGCCAGAATTTTTAGGCAAGCTACCGGAATTTCTAATAAGTCAGCAACCAGCAGCCTGAACGCCTTAAGATGGAAATTGCCGGGCCATAAGCCCGGTAATTCCATGGACCAGAATTTCAGAGATATGACCGGAATTTCCGAACAAAGTAGAAAACCAGCACTAAGGGACTAACACTACTACACAAATGATTTTGCAAGACAGTGCCCAAACATTAACCAAGGCGGTCACAAAACTCAACTGCCGCCAAAAAATACCGGGCGATTAATGGAGGTGGTCGTTTTCATTTACGGAGGCGGTCACATTTGCCCACCTTGTAAAATCAATTAATAGAGGCGGTTAAAAACCAACCACCTCCTAAAATCAATTAATAGAGGTGGTCGTCCAAAAATAATCCATTTACGGAGGCGGGCGTCTTAAGACAACTGCCTTCATAAATCTATTTTTGGAGGCGGTTATTTTATAAGGCCCGCCTTCGAAGATCTGGCCCAGCCCATTACCTTTCCCAGGCCAATACCTAGTGTCGAGTATATAAAGTAAATGTAAACCCTAACGGGCGTACTCCCTCCCAGTCCACTAGCACAGGCGCCGCTCTCCCTCTCGTACAGGCACCTCCCTCCCTCGATCCCTCTCTCTCTCTCCGATCCCTCTCTCTCTCTGATCCCCACCGTCTCCCTCTCTCTCGCACAGACGACCGCCTCCCTTCCTCTCTCTGGTCCCTCTATCTCCACGGCCTCCCTCTCTCCGAGGCGCGGTGGCGCGGGTCTGCGGGGTCAGGCGGCGCGTGGCGCGCGGTGGCGCGGTTCCATGGGGTCAAGCGGCGCGCGGTGGCGCGGGTCCGTGGGGCCGGGCGGCGTGGTGTCGCGGGGCCTGGCGGCGCGCGGTGGCACGTGGTTGGACGGCGGAGGTAGGTCGCTCTCTCTCCCCGTCTCCCTCTCTCTTCCTCTCTTCATCTCCCTCACTTGTCGCTCTCTCCTCTTTGCAGATCTGCAGCCGGCAGGTCCTTCTCCAACGCAGGTGGGTCCAGATCCGGCGACGACGGGTCCAGATCTAGCCATGGTGGGGCCAGATCCGACGATGGCGGGGAGCCTCGAGCTAGATGCGGCAGTGTGGATGCGACGGTGGCGGGCAATTGGGCTCAATGATGGGCTCGATTGGGCTCGCTGGGCTTTTTTTTAAAAAAATGATTAACGGAGGCGGGCACCATAACTCACCCACCTCCGTTAATGGATTAACCGAGACGGGCAGGGCAACCGCCTCCATTAACCCTTTTTGCCCGCCTCCAATAAAATTTCTGTAGTGTAAGGGTGGCAACTCTAAGGTGTCTACGAGGATGTTAGTGATCTTTTGAGCACGAGAACACATGCAAGTAACAAGACTTCGATCATTCTTAATAGTATGGTATCGTATACTCAAGTGAAGTTCAAAATAATTTAAAATAAATATGAACTCCTTTCAATTAAATCGAGGGGTCCCATGTTTCCATTTGACGTTTCACATTAATATATAACTGAAATTCTCATGAAACATCATTAGCTCTTTATATGCATCGTCATCTATTAACCAAAACCCCACTAATAGGATTGATGCACTTACAATCTCTCATTTTTTAGTAATTGATGACAACACATATAAAAATCACAATAAAGCATATATAATGACAACATTTTGAAACCATGTATATGACAAGCACTCCCTAAATGTGTGCATATATGTTTCATTACCCCATTATTGGTGATTGAAACCCACTAGTAAGATTCAAAATGAAAAGTTCAAGATAGTATAAACGGTGAAGTACACTTGCACTTGCCAATTCAAGAGACAAAAATTCGGACAGAGATGACCTCTGCTCGAATAGACAAATAAACTGTTTTTTTAAACACAAATAAATTAACACAGAATAGAGTATAATACTTTGATCGTGTAAGGAGACCAACCGAACCAAAATAAAATTTTGTAGTTGTCCATGGACGGCAATGCAATAGATATGACTAAGTCCTGATCAGAAATTGAATCGATGGAGACGGACTTACACTCCTCGTCGAGATCGAATTTTGTGAGGTCGGCGAAGCTAAATCTGGTGTAGTACTCGCCCCCTTGCTTGGGATCGAAGTCGAGGACGGTATCTTCCAGCATCTGCTGCCGATCGTCGTCTTTCTTCTCCCGTGCCATCTGCCGCAGATACCGCATCCGTTCCGCCTCCTCGGCCAATCGCTTTGCCTCGTCGACGTCGATGAAAGGTTCCAAGCCTGAGACCTTCTTACCAGAATCCTTCACCACGGAGGAGAGTCTGCCGGCGCCCGGCAGGAAGCAGCCGCGAATGCCAACTTCAGAATCCGATACCAAGGAGACGCGCAGGACGGGCCGCGGGGTGAAGTCGCGGCGCCCGCAAGCCATGGATACGCTACCATCTGCCATGAACACGATGCCGCCGCGGACCAAGGAAAGGGGAAAGAAGCGAACCTATCCGATCGGCTGATGTATACCCTAATTTTTTAAAACTTTGCAGTTTCTCTAAAATTTATCAAAGTAATAAATCTAGATGTATAAAGACCAAATTTGTAAACGAAGGAAAATACTTTTAAATTAAATTAATTAATCTACTATACGTTATAGAAAATTTGTGGCATGCTACTTGTGATTTTAATTGTGTGGAGATGAGTTTTGTTTCAAATGAAATAGGTTTAAAAAGATTAAAAAAATTCTCCTTTATCTTTTTCGTTTTTCTTTTTTCAGCCTGTCATTGGCTTTTCATTCATGGGCCAATTCTGGATATCTCGTCGGCCCGTCCACACTCCCGAGCTTAGCCTGTCCCGGCCCACACGTCAGGGTTATCTTTTGGATTGTTTTGGCTCGTCCGTATGAGCTGGGTCAGGGCCGGCCCAACAGGTTCAACTTGTTGTGTTTGTTTCTATTTCCCTGTATATTTATTTGCCGGCACAACTAGATGTGATCACCTTGGATTAGCATGCGGTAGAGTAACCCATGCACTCTTCATTTAGGTATTGCATCGAGCACCTGCACTAAAGGCACGCTGTGACGCTGGCAGAGGTCCGAGCGCCGGAACAAACCACTCGACCCGTCGGGACCACCACCTCCAGCCCGTCGTGGATCCCCAGCATCCTGTCTACCATTTCCGCCATGGACGCGTTGCCCATGCCGACTGTGCCGAGGAGCTCGAGCATGGACCCAAGCTCCAGCCCGTGGTGCGTGCGCAGCTTCCGGCGGTCAGAAGCCGCGCCATAGGCTGCGAACGTGATGCAGGCGCCAGCTAAGAACCGGCGCAAGGATCTAGGGCACCACGCCCCTGGCCTGTGCGATCTAGAAGACGAGTAGACGACTGCACACAGCAGTAGCGTCCCCGGCTGTGGCGAGGCGCTTGGCGTCGGGCCCCTCGATAAGCGGCCCTAGAGCCTCCCCGACGGGGTGCAGGCTGCCCGAGCGCGCAAACAGCTGCTCCCCAGAGTACAGTGGCGGAGCCAGGAATTATGTATAAAGGAGGACGATCGAAGAGTTTCAATATATGAGAAGGAGTGTAGCTTAATTGTTTAGATTTTGCTCCAAGGTTAAGCTCTAGTTTTATAGATTTATTCTAGTATTTGATGATTTAATCATGCTCACTTTTTTCCTATAGTAGACGATCATGTCTGTCGACAATGGGGCTCATATGATTACTCGTAAATGTTAAAATATACCCGCTTACTATTTTGAAAGTGCTCATACCCATGGTAGATGACCGTTTTGTCGACAATTGGGTGCATGTGATGACTCATGAATCTTAAAATCTAATGTCTTAGTATTTCAAACGTGTTCATAGTAAAGTAGGATGTGTGTTTATTTGTAGTAGTGAGCAAGCATGCCTATATGTGAGTGTCTACATCTATAATGTGAATCACAATAAAAAGAGATGATCACCGAATTGTTATTGCAAGTTAAGTATGCGTTTAGTAAAATATAAAGTATAATAAACATAAGTATTCTAGCAGAACCAAAAATTTCAATAGATATATAGGTAGACAAACAAATTTAGATAAATCAAAATATTTTATTGTAATTGTATTCTACTCCATTTTATTCTCTAGAGGATATTAATAGACATATTTTTTTCCAAACAGGAAGTATCCCCTATTTCCATTAGAAGTAACGGAAATATAGAGTTTGATAGACTGTTTCAGAAGTAAGAAAAAGACATTTAAGATCGGCTCCGTGTAACCGTGCAAACTTTTAATCTGGGCCATATGATGTTGATCCAAGGGGCGTATGGGGATTAGATAATTTTGCGCTTAACTGCCTGCACCTAATCACACTTTTGCAAATCCCCCCTCCCACTCCCCCCTGTGCCCCCTTGGATCAACATCATGTGACCCAGATTAGAAGTTTACACGGTTGTACAGAGAGGTTGGTTTGTACCAGATGCGTTGCCTTTAAGATCAACCAGCTTACTACAACTATCTAATCCACGCAGAAAGGTTTGGCTCACTACAGAGTCAAAAGCCATAACAAGGCAAAAAGCCATCCAGTCAAGGTAACACTTTGGGAGAAGGTCATCTCGTTCTTCAGCTCTGCTTATCAGCATCAGATCCATCCTTCAGGAGCAGCCTGACACCCGTCGTCGTCTTCTTACCCAGAAGCTTGGTTGCAATCTCCAACATCATGTTTACACCGGCGATCAGAGCTTCTTTGTCATTCTCCACGAACAGACCTACCCAGTAACCCATGAGCGCACATGCATAACATATAATAGAAGCCGGATCTTTGAGCAATTTGCCTTCAAAACAAGCTTTATTACGAGTTTTCCAAATAGCCCATACAGCTGCAATTCCAAGAGTGTGGAATTGTTTTCCAAAGGGAAGCTATTTCTCACACCAAACCCAGCATTGTCCTAAAGATCTAGGCACATTATTAGCCCCAATACTCTTTGCCACTATTGCCCAAACAGCTTTAGTGCTGCATTGAAAGAAAGGTGAGATATAGTTTCATCATTATCACAGAAGTGAAATGAGGGATCCCCTGCCCATTTTCTTTTCAACAAGTTGTCCTTGGTATCATTAATCACTCAGAATACTCCTTTCTATGACATTAGCATTGCTAAGTAGAATATTAGAGGAATAATTCCTAAGTCATTCTTAATTACAAGTCAAAGCATACGTTGATTAGTGTAATTACACTTAGTAGTCATGGCTAAAATCAACTTCATATCTACACATAAGGGATATTACTAAGGAAGATTAAGAACAGAGTTTGTCTTCCTTCGTAACTAGATCCTACTTGTCCTAAATTCGGGGAGTGGACTACAAATGACTCAACGGGAGTGTCACATCCACGATCTACCACATGGCCCAGAATATAGGGTGCATCCGCAGTTAAACAACGTATAAGCACCACGCTTACACAATGTCGAGACCAGTCACCCCTGGTACCTTAGAGCGAGCACTATATGAACTTATGCTTGAACATGATGATAATCTAACTATACTAAGCATATAATCAAAGTAGACGATGAACATGATAACTAGGAACATGAATAATATTAAGAACAATGTCAAATTAATTGTAGCAAACATATAAATAATAAAAGATACAAAAGAGGATACAAGGGGCTATACCAAACCACGCTCTTGACAAGATCCGGAATCCAAGCGAAGCTTGCCTTCCTCTAGACCTAGCCTAGCTAGCTATGTCGTATAATATGGTAGAGCTCTGAGGATGATTAGGGTTTCTGTCTTCTTGACTGACTTGATCAGGGTTTGATGATTGAGGGAGGGATAGGGCTGGTATATATAGGCCGTAGCATCCATTCTGAACCCTCAAATCAAACCGACTTGAAAGGACGGCGTAGATGCAAACTCTAAGACGGTGGAGAACCAACATTTGAAGGAGGAGGCTGATAGTGGGACCAGGGGGCCAACTAGCCTGCAGGTGGGGCCGGGTGGCGTCTCGCTGTCTTCTTTGGTGGTTTGGCTTCTGGTGTCCTCTAGAACCTTCTGGAGTTGTTTTCGCCATGGATAAGCGTGATTACTTCTGATATCTAGGTCCATCTTGACGGTTTTATGGATAAATCCTGCTAAAAACATAAATTCGCCAAAACTCATAGAATTTATTAGTTTAAACCCCTAAACCTATGTTGGTGATTATTTGCATACTCTTATTCAAGTTCTATTGATGATTTATAATGTTTGTTAACCACCGTCAACAGCGGTGCATCGCCACCCTTAGGGCGGTGCCCGAGCCCCCCTTCGCTGCTCTCCGGAAACTTAGGGCGGTGGCATCACCACCCCCTATCCGGTGCACCGTCACCCCATGGTGGTGACCAGGGCGGTGCACACAGTGCTGTCCGGTGCCCCCCTCTTCTCCAGCTACAGCAGCCCTTTGTTTGGAGGCACCACCACCCCCTGGCGGTGCACCACCATGCCTAGGGTGGTGCCCCTCTTGTTGTTTCTTCGCGTTTCTTTGTCGGGGCTTCGTCATCTTCGCGTCTTGGACTCCTTGCCTCACTTCTAAGCTGTCAACACCTCCTCCAATGTCTTCTTTTGAGTATTGATCAATTTCTTCGCGTTCCAAACTTGGTCCAAGTCCGCGTTGCATCCTATTGAACTATGAAATAAACACTAACAAACACATTAGTCTAATTTGGTCATGTTGATCATCAAATACCAAAATCCAAACTAAATGGGCCTAGGGTCCATTTTCCTTACACCTACAACGCTGGCAAATCTCGTCGAGAGAACCATTGGACAGCAAGGGGTTGAAAAGATTAGAAGTGGAAGATTAAAAGTAAGATAGGTTAGTTCTTATCGATTGGATAGATGAATCTCTCAACCATCCGTGCATATAAATAAAGAGGATAATCTTATTCCAACAGAAAACTTATTCTGCATGTAATTTACGAGTCTCCTGTAAGATCAGATCACCTTGGACCAGTTTTCACTGGTCATGGAGTGACCTCTGTTAAAGCCGTCATGGGACCACTGTCCTAAGCCGATTTCACCTAGCTCTGCGGCTCTGCCCACATGCAAGCACAAACCAGCCTAGGCTGATGTTTCCTAGGTTTTGTCAATCTTAGCCAAATTGAGCTCAAATAAAAACCTTTTCATGTGCACAATTTTTTTTAGTCCATCTTTAACTCTTCCAATCATATTTTAGCTGTCAACAAGAACCAAACCTCTTGCACTCTCTTTAGGGGCAGATCTAGAACAAGATGATAGGGGGGCTAAGATTATTAGACATACGAGTCATGGTGCTTGCCCAGATCGCGTACAGGTCGTCTTCAACCTCTGGCTCAGCTCTGGCCCCTTCTAGACAATGCTCCCATGGCAGAAATTCTTGAGGGGCTAAGGAAGGGTTCCATGGACTCGGCGGCGGTAGGAGGGGCTGGAGCTCCCCCAGTCCCCCTTAGATCCGCCCCTAACTCTCTTCATTTGCCTCGTCTCAGCCACTAACCAAACGGCTCCACCTCCACCTCGCCGAAGAAAGGTTCTCGCTCCACCACACGCTCATATGACCGGATGAGCCCAAGCTACCAATGCGAGGTCAAGCCTATGTTGTACGGTTGAAGCTAGCCCATGTTAGGCTAATTTTTATTTGGATTAAGTCTCTTTTACGTCCTTAAATTATTTTTAGTTGTCTTATTTTCTTCTTTGGACTATAAAAATGGAAAATCTTATCCCTCCTTCACTCTCAAAACCGTTTAAATTACTTCTCCGGCCATAGTTAGAAGTGCTTTTCAAGGTAATAATTTCATATTTTTTTTAGCAAAAGTAATCTAATAAATACTAAATAAGGCTTCCAACAACAACAACAAAGCTTTTTAGTCACAAGCAAGTTGGGGTAGGCTAGAGTTGAAACCCAACATGAGACCCTAGTCATGGTTCAGACACATCAATAGTTGCTTTCCAAGCACTCTTATCTAAACAAAAATCTCTAGGTATATCCCAACCTTTTAAATCTCTATTTAGATAAGGTTTCCAAGCCATGATAATGTCTCTAAGCTTCTAAAAATTCTAAAAAAAAGTCTAGAGATAGATTGGGACATGACAAACCAAATAAAATATCTAAACCTTGTGAGAATATCTCTAGAAGCTTCCAAAAACCATATTCATCTCTAAGAAAATGGGGAAAATATCCAAAAAAACTATGGAAAGTTACGAAAATTTTCTAATTAGTGTCTAAGCATGTTTTGAAAAGATTTTCACAACAAATAAGGAAGATGCAACATGAATGCATTAAACGTTAAATATATGTTGTATTCATGCCGGTTGCATCTCAAATTTTTGGTTTGGAAAAGTTTTAAAACACATTTAAACATTCATTAGAATGTTTTGCTCATTTTCTAGATTTTCAGGATATTTTTCCAATTTTCCTAGATCTAATCTAATTTTTGGATGATTCTAGAGATATTTCCTGAGCTCTAAATATTTTTTTTACATTTATCATAACCTTATATTTCTACGAATTTACTTGAAACTTTATAAATCGTCAAACATTTTGTGGTTTAAAACCTTATAGGGTTTTTATTTGATTTTTTTAAATTAAGAGAGGATGAAACCGCCTTGAAATCCACCACTAGCTGGAGCAGGTGAAAATTTAAACAATTTTAAGAGTTCGGAAGGTTAGATGTCGGTTTTGGCGTTTGAAGAGGAAAATGACCACGACAATGGTCAAAAATGACTTTTCTCTCATTTTCTTTATCCACATATAAAATGATTTTTCTCTTCTTTTTCTTTATCAACATATTGTAAGGGCCAAGGGATTGCAACCTTTTCTTATTTGCATGTTCCCCTATTTCTCAAGGTTGATTTTATTGTTTCTGTGTGAAGATCGAGTAACAGACAACTAATATAATAGATTTGAAAACATCGTCAAATTCTAGTTTAATTTTGTACCAATGTTATCAAAACCTTCCTGACATCATAGATTTATTCTGTCCACCTATTTGCAGAATAGCATAAATTTTAAGGATGCTAAATTGCCAGCTCGCTTTATCAAAAAGCTAGCAGCCGTGTGCCGTTTCTATCTTACAAGTAGGATCAACGCACTGACAATTCGTTAGGTATCAACAAATATGCATGATGCTGCCCAACACCAAAGAATCCATAAGAACCATATAATCAAACACAAAAGTATAACATAAGACCATTTAATCAAACACAGAACTTTAACACAAGTTCATGACAATGCTAATAGGAGAAAAGCCCAACACGTTAGCCAACATTTAACATAGCAGGATGCTATGCTAACAGAAGAAAAGCTCAACACGTTTGCCAACATTTTACGTAGCAGGCCGAACACATTAGACAACAGTCAACACACTCAGCAGGCCCAAGTTACAGAATACTTCAACATTACAGTCTCAACACGTTAGAAACTACTTATTTACAGTCCAATAATAACCTTAACATCACTACTCTGATGTAGTTAAACCGAGGCATACAGATCCTGCCATGAGCTCACTTAAAAGTCCATTATTGACCAAGCAACCTTCACCCGCATCTTAGTGACACCAATAATTATGACTTTTTCTTCTCTACCGTTGATCTTGGGAGTAAAATCAATGGCTCGTCTAGACTTACCATCACTGGTTTCAGCAACAATTATCAGCATATCCTTCACATAGACAGATAAGACGGATCGCATAAGCTTAGCTCCAGTGCCATCACCAGTCATGCCACCAACCACTTGACTATCGTAAAGCACAACGCTGTTCAGGATACTGGTGGTATGGGCAGTGATCTTTCCATTAAAGTCTCCTTGTAGAACTTCAATAGCAATAGTACCCTCCACTGCATCTTTCACAACTCCATACAGCACATCCACGGTACTAAGCCTGGTAGCAAGAGAGCCACTTTCAATCTCACATTGCTCCAAGTCTCGACGTTCTATGCCAGGGATCGATAAGATTCCTTTACTGAGTTCTTTGTCCTGCCCCTGATGATCCTTAATCTTCAAATCAATTTCAACATAATTCTCACCTATCAACGCAAGTCCCCTTTTCGGACCTGTCAAGACCAAAGAATCATCCTACGAAAATGTTTATATAATAGGTTAGTGTTATATTATATTTCAGTGAATACAGAATGCTGTAAGCAAAATAGAAAATATTAAAGCAAAACTGCATAACTGCTGCCATAGATGAAACAGTTAATGATCTGTTTACGTGTGATATCATGAGATGTAGGTTCAAATAGTAGTACCATTAAGGTTGATGTCAAATATAATAAAAATGTGATCTATAATTTTTCCAATATAAGAAGAGAAATTATACCAAAGGATCTAAATATGTAGTTCATCGATATTACAAATACTACTTAGATATTAGGTTCACATAAATTGTTGAAAAATGTTAACTTTAGATTTACTCTGTTCCATCCATACAATATCCAAACCACACCATAAAAACAGTAATATACTTCTATTGGACAACAATTGGATGTTGTCCAAGGAGGATGTTGCACCATCTAGTTCTCTCTACCAGTTCACATGGACCTTGGGATGGTAATTGTGTCTACAAACAAGCAGTAAGAAAATAACACATCACAAGTTTATGCTTCATTCTGGACAATGCAATTTAGTAACATTTAGATACTACACAATTATCTAACATTGTTATGATTATTGATCAGGACAGTGTAAATCTCCAACTTTCAGCACCATAAATGAATTCAGGACAAGGGACGAAGACGAACATCACAAAACTGATGGAACAACTGATAAACATTAGCAGTTACATTACTCAACAATAGAAACAAATTGCAGGCCAGTATAATTTTAACTTAGCAATCCGTGGCTAACTCATGTAATGTGTACAAGCAGATCTTTGTTTACAGGAATAGTGTAAGCATGTGGCCAATGTACATACCTCAGAGTTGATGAGTTGGCAATGATCTCTGTCACAGCGGAAGACATAAACACACTTTTTGTCCAGACTGTCTCGAGCAATGACAGTGCCGTACACATGGATTGGGAAGCCAACATCAGAGGTGGCTATTCTCACAGAGAATATGTTTATTCCCTCACACAGCTCATAGTCATCCTTATTTTTATAGACAGCATCAGTAAATCTCATCGGACCAAGTGGCGCTGTGGTGTGGAAAAAAATAAAGTTAGGTCATCTACAAACTAGATTCATATATATACTCATCAGTTCCAAACTGTAGGCCGTTTTTGCATTTCTAGATACACAGTGTATATCTAGTGCATATAACAAAAAAAATATATATTGAGGGAGTACTAACAATTGAAGATAGTATAAACAGTGAAGTCCACATGCACCAATTTAAGAGAAAAACTAGCATAGTGATAACCTCTGCTCGAATAGACAAACAAACAATAACTTAAAGTGCAGATTAAACATACAAGTAGAGTATAGTACTTTGATCGTGTAAGCAACAATCAAGCAAAAACTTTTGTGATTTTTCAGGGATAACAAACAAGAAAGATGCAGTAGCTATGACCAAAGGTCAGGGCAGCGGGGACTGATCTGATCAGAATTGAATCGACCGACGGACATACACTCCTCGTCGAGATCGAATTTTGTGAGATCGACGAATTGTAGTCTGGTGAAGTATTCGCCCCCTTGCTTGGGATCGAAGTCGCGGATGCGATCTTCCGCCATCCGCTCCCGATCGCGTTGTTCCTTCCGCCGTGCCTTCTCCCGCAGATACCGCATCCGCTCCGCCTCCTTGGCCAATCGCTCTGCCTCGTCGACAAAAGGTTCCAAGCCTGCCAGATTCATACAAGAATCCTTCACCGTAGAGGCGAGGCTGTTGGCGCCCCGGGGGAAGCAGTCACCCCCGCGCATGCCTGCTTCAGAATCCAATACCAAGGAGGTGCGCAGGCTGGACAGCCGGGGTGTGAAGTCGCGGCGCCCGCAAGACATGGATACGCTATCATCCGCCATGAACACGCCGCCGCCGTCGACCAAGGAAAGGGAAAAGAAGCGAACCTATCCGGTCGTCTGATCTAGGGTTTGAGATTTCCGCTCTAACGAGGACGAGAGCGGGCCTTCGCACTGATATAGGCCTTCGCACTGATTTTGGGCCTATCCAGCATTTTTTTTTTGACAAGGAAACAACTTTATTATCAGCAGCAAGATGCTGCTAAGAGGGAGATCGACTACCACGTTAGGGCCTGTTTAGATGCCCGGGCCTGAATTCGGACATGAACAGTGCCCCGGATACCGTAGCAATTTTATTTTTATTTAGTAATAATTGTTCAAACATTGATTAATTAGGTTCAAAATGTTCGTCTCGTAAAGTACAACAAAATTGTACAATTAGTTTTTAATTTCATCTACATTTAGTACTCCATGTATGTGCCGACATTTTAATGTGACGGAAAATCTTCTTTTTGCATAGTGAAATTTGGAAGAAAATTTGGATCTAAACAGAGCCTTACTAACGTCATAGCCTCCTTGAGAGGACAGCTGTGTACATGTCTCTCATAGTACCTAATGAGTTCCTGAAAGCCTGATTAGCTAAAACTTGAGCGGTGGTGTTTAGCTCTGTGTGAATCTTGAAGACTTTCCAATTGAAGCTTGCTGCAGCATTATAAAGCTCTGAGTGAAGGGTTTGATGTCCCAATGTGATGTCTCATCATATCTTGTTCCATTGAAGAAATTTGCCAGGAGCTGGTTGTCAGTGAGAAAAGATATTTCACTGATGCCCAGCATAGAACTAATCTTTGCAGCAAGGGCCATCGCCGCAGATTCAGCCATAAGGACAACCTGCTCAGTTTTTGCTCTTATGCAGCATTTGAGTCGTCGGTTGGGGTCCAGGAAGAAGATTCCTAACCCAGCAGATCTTGTGACATTGGAGTTTCCATCAGGTGTAGTTGAAGCATTCGAATAGCATCTTGGACCTGCAATCGAAGTAGGTAGTCTGCAAAAAAATAGTGTCGGGTATTATGATTAGGGGTACCTAAATCATGAATAACACCTTTTCATCAACCCAAAACTAAGCAAAGCCGCCCGCGAGCACTTATCCGTCTCGCCCGAGACCGGCTCGGTCAGCAACCTTCAACAGGTCGATTCTCTGCCTCGCCCGAGGCCTGATACATGGTCTCGGATGCGGGAAATTCTCCGACTCGCCCAACCCCAGCCTCTGATGCCGCTCTCCCATTGACGCGCTCGAGACCCTATGTGACGTCACCCACGTCCCTGCGCTGACCAACCGAACAAGCCAGGAGAGACAGGGGTCAAATCACGATGCCGTCGCCCATAACAGCATGGGGAAAAACTGTTGGTCACTATGCCGCCCATACTGCCACTATACGCACGATCCGGGCCTGCGCGGCGTACGAGGCGCCGCTTTAGGCCGCTATTCCCTCGAACGGGGTGAAATCACGCCATGATTCACACCTCCGAGGCCTCAGCTCTCTACGCCAGTCACACCACAGGGACAGGCGCGTCGCCACAGGGATAATCACGACTCTATGCGTCGTAGCTGCGTCGTCCACAGGGCCACGTACGATAGGACATGTCGCTACAGCATCAAAGGAAAAAGTCACTCCTCCAACAGTGGTACGTCACCGACTACAGGACACCGCGGATCTTCCTTCCTAGGAAGGACGTCACGTAGCGTATGTATGTAACCCTGCGTTCCCCTTACATCTAAAAAAGGGGAGGGCAGGGACCATTCCAGGGACAAGTGACAGAAGGCAAATCCATACGCAGCTAAGGATGGCAGCGGATCGGGTTCGGGGCGGATATCCGCGGGTTTCTAGTCCTGCGGGTTTGGGTTTGGGGATGATTTCTCACCCACAGTTTTCGAGTTCGGTTTCGGGTTTGGTATCGGGTTCGGTTTCGGGTTTGGTTTTCCACCCGTGGATATCCAATGGATATCCGAAATAAATCATTTGGAATTCAAACTCATGTTTTATAATATGCTAATAATAACTTGTTTACTTAGATTATTAAATCTATTCAAAATTGACTCATGAAAATATTTATTATTTGTTGCCTCCTATTTATACATGTGAATATGTGTATATTTATCCGCGGGTTTCGGGTATCCATTTGGGTTTCGAGTATCCGTTCGGGTTTCGGGCATCCGCGAGTTTGGTTTTGGTGATGGATTTCCACCCGAATCGGTGTTCGATTCAGATTCGGGTTTCGACTTCGGGTTTTAGTTTTGGGTGCATAGACACTCCACGCGATCTGAACCCGACCCGTTGCCATTCTTATACGCAGCTTGACTCATCACGAGCAAGCGTTCCACACTTACACGTCTTGAGACCTGGAAGCTCCTCCCTCTCTGTAAGGTCTAAATGGCTAGAGGGGGGGTGAATAGCCTATTTAAAAATCTACAAGCTTCACTAAACAACAATTTTAGTATAAAAGATGGCTAAGCTAATTCTAGCACTAGCTCAACTACACTATGCAAGCCACCTACACAAATCTAGTGAAGCAAGGCTAAGATCTCTAATACACACCAACAAGACTAAGTCACTAAGCTACTTACTCCTAAGAGATAAGCGCTACACTAAGCAAACTACACTAGGGTAAGAACAAGAAAGTAAAGAGCAAGAGACTTGATTCTTATACCAACGATGTAGAGAAGTAATGCACTCGAAGAATCAATCACAATGATCAACCACAAGAGAAATCCTCGGCAAAAAGATGACACAAGATTTTTACCGAGGTTCACTTGCTTCCCGGCAAGCTACTCCTCGTTGTGGCGATGCACCCACTTGTCGGTTCGCAAGCTAATCGACTATCAAGAGTCGAGCCCTCGGCGGGCGCCGCACAACCGCACACAAGATGGGGATCCTCCAAGCCACGAGCTCCACTAGAGTATCCAATTTGCGAACTCCCGCGGGGAAGGATCAAGAACCCCTTACAACACTTGGTGAGGGCTCCAACAATCTCCAATTGCGAGCTCAATCACCTCCGCTGCTCCAAGCCGTCTACCGTGTCGGGAAACACAGAAGAGTAACAAGAAATCCGCAGCAACTCGAAGATCAAGTGCCTCTAGAATGCAACTCTCAAGCAATGCACTTGAATCTCACTCAATCTCCTTCAAGATGTGCAACTATGCAAAGAGATGAGTGGAAGGGTTGTTCTCTAGCTCAAAGAATGTTTCTAGGTCTCAAAATGTGCAAGAGTTACCCTCAAACCCCGGACATCCTCTATTTATAACGAAGGGGTACGCAGCTAGCCGTTACGGACGACGCAGCAAAAAATCGTACTGACCGGACGCTCCGGTCAGGGTGACCGGACGCGTCCGGTCACTACACGACAGCAAGAAACAGTACGCGTCAGAACTAGCTGTTGCCGTGACCGGACGCGCTCAACCGTTTGACCGGACGCGACAGTGCCAGCGTCCGGTCGCGTTCCAGTAAGCACCCAATGAGACCGGACACGTCCGATCGCACGTGACCGGACGCGCCGCGCGTCCGATCAGCACACCACTGCACTCTGCTTCTCTGGACGCCTGACCGGACGCTCTGGTTCCGTGAGGGACCGGACGCGCCGGTTGCGCGCTCTTCTTTTACGCCCAGGTGAACTGACCGGACGCGCTGGTCAGGCCAGACTAGCGTCCGGTCAGAAACCCTAGCTAGCAGCACCGAGTTGAACTGACCGGACGCGTCCAGTCAAACCGGGACCGCGTCCGGTGCAGCGTCCGATCGCCGTTTTTCAGTGAAAAACAATTCGGACTTTCGCCACCTCTTCTCGCCTCCGGCGCAATAGAAAATAGGCATTTCATTTCCTCGAAAACGCCTGAATCCCGTGCTCGCACGCTCGGCGGGAGGGAGAGCGAACCCCAAACCCCTTACTACCGCTCAAACACCACCGCCTTCGCAAAAGTGCCAACACCATCATGTGAAAAACACCATGTGCATGTGTGTTAGCATTTTCACAAATATTTTTCAAGGCGTTAAGTTAGCTCTCTACTAGATCCTAATGCATATGCTCAAGACATTGATCTAGTGGCACTTGATTTCCGAGCTAACTGTGATTGCCCCTCTTGATAGTCGGCTATGTATCCTAAATCCGGTCAATCACTTCTCTACTCAACCTAGACCGTCAAAAGGAAGACCCTATGGTTATACCTTTGCCTTGCACTCTTGGATCCTTCGTTCTATGTCCATCTCCTTATGCTTGATCACCATGATCATCATTTCATATCCATGCACCATTTCTTTATGATCTTGTGGCCACCACTCCTTGCCATATACACCTTCATCACATGTGTTGCTCATGCCTAACTCAAAACACTTAACACATGGCATTAGCAACTTGGTGTCATCAATTACCAAAACCAAACTTGGGCTTTCACTCTCTCACCAGCTTGTAACCTCCTGCTACAAGCACCTCGGTGCAAGACAATACAAGACTCTCCTCCCCACTGGATGTAGGGCATTCTTCGGCCCGAACCAGTATAAATTGCTTGTGTTCTTCTTGCACACCATCCGGATCTCATACGCGCAAACGCTCATTCACTCATTGGGGTTAGGGCCGCTGGTCCAAACACCAACAAATAGCATCAGGTGGGGGACCAATTCTGATTGGATTTGAGGGAGGGGCCTGAGATTGAGCTTGTCCTCTTGACTGAAAGCCTGCACAGAAAGGATTAACTTGCCCCCTGTAGTAGAAGGGGAGTTGATTCGAGTAGCATCAGAGTCAAGTATAGAGACTTTTAGATCCGCCTCCACCGCATGATGTACCTGCAAAACAGTCCAGTCCTTTTTTTGGAAACGTAAATCATTCCTTGCCTTCCATAAATACCAGAGAGTAGTCATGATTCTCTAGAAATGAATCTATGTGGTGTTCGAATTGATAATGCTGGCAAGAATTTCCTGTATTCCATCCTGTTCAAAAGGTAACAAGGAAGAGCGGAGTGGGGTTTTTGAAGAGAACCAAACCGCTCTAGCAAACTGACAATGAAAGAAAAGGTGAGCATCATTTTCAAGCATGTTACATCTGTCACATTTTTTACTTATCCTTGAAGAAAGATTCCCTGCTCGTGCTCCTGTAGCAATGGCTCTTCTAATGACTCTCCAAACAAAAGCCTTGATGTTAGGCGGTAGGAATTTATGTTTCCAAGTTCTTTTGAGAATGAGCATAGCTCGATCGTTGATACCTCTTGAGCCTTGCCTAAAGTTATGAACCTGCACTCGAGAGTTAAGGAAATTGAAAGCTTCTTTAGCAGAGCAAACCCCCTTGGCAGCAGGCTTCCAGGTGATGATATCAAGGTTACTGGAGTGAACAATTTGGGTATTGCAGATCTTAGTAACAGCATGATCATCAAAGATTTGGGAAATGAAGTTATGATCCCATTGATGGGTACTATTGTCCCAAAGGTCAGAGACAGTGTTCAGCATGTTGGGAACAACGACAGGTAGCTTAATATGATCATGGATTTGTTGCCAAATGGGACCAAGGAGTAGACCAAATGCTGGATTGAACATTGTGAATTTGAATGATGCAGTTATCAACAAGGATGTTTTTGACTTGAAGCACCGAGGACCAGAAAGCAGATTTGGTGGGGGAATTGCTCGCTAACCAGAAGCTGGTATTGGCAAAATATTTAGATTTAATGATAGCTGTGAGAAAAGGGTTCTTACCAGTAGCAATGTTCCATGCAGCATAAACAATAAGACTTCGGTTGACAGTGAGAAGATTCCTTATTCCTAGCCCACCTTCATTTCTTGGCCCGCAGATATCCTTCCATGACCCGAAATGAAAAGATGTAGTGGAATTGTCTTCTTTCACCCTAGCCCCCCAAAATTTCCTGATGATAGCTATGATCTTCGAAATGAAGTTTTTGGAAAAAAAAAAGAATGGTGGACATATAATAAATAGGAATTGTCACGCGCCTAATGGAGGGGCCTAGCCCCCATGCTAATGGGCCAAGCGAGGCCCAAACGAGGGCGCTGGGCCCAATGCAGACCCACAGGTACTGCTCACCGTGCACTGTAGCGCCGCCGCTGCCGCTGCCCCGCTGTTTCCTTCCTTCGGAAGGAATTAGAAAACAAGGAATAGAGATAGGAATAAATTAGGAGATTAGAGTTTGTGTTATTTAGGAAAGAAGGATCCAATCTATAAGGATATTCCTCGAAGTTGCTTGAGATACAAGTTCATTAGGGACTATAAATATAGGGGTATTGTACTCATTGCAAATTAAGAAAGAAAAGAGCCTTTTGGCTTATCCCTCAGCTCTCAAGCTCTTGGCGCCTCTCTCCCTCTCCCAAACCCTAGCTGCCACCTCTCCTTCTCCATTGCCGACCATAGCCAGCCCCCACCACCATAGCCGCCGCCCTTCCCAAGGGGGCCAAACCCTGCTGCACATTACATCTGGTATCAGGAGACCAGACGATCCGATGGCCACCACCACCAAGATCATCGACATTGACGCAACCCGCAACGACATCCAAATGGTCTGCGATGTTTGGCAGAAGAAGTTTGAGGAGTTCTTCGCTAGCCGCAAAAATTCTCCTCCAAGGCCTACCATCGTCGCCAACTGCAGCAGCAGCCCGCTGCTGCCCGAAGCCGCCACGCCCTTGCTGCCTGTTGCACCTCGCAGCGAAGACGCAGCCAGCCACGCCACCGTCAGCCATATCCACAGCGACCTCGCCGCCAAGATAGGGAACAACGACGTTCGCCGCAATGGCGAGCGTCCACGCCCCAACCTGGACGAACGCCTCCACGCCACCAACAGCCTCGAAGTGGAGATCAAACACGTCATGATCACCGACGGTGACTCCTTCCCCAACAACAAGATGGAGGAACCTCACCCCTCCAACACCTTAGAGATCATCATAGAGGTGTCGAACACCCTGCTCATGGCACCACCAGAACTGCAGTCACCCCTGATGTCGTGCCTCCGTGCGCCTGGTCGGCGCACAGCCACTCCATCGGCTGTCCAGCCAACCCAGGACGGCCGTCGTCCACCCCAGTCGGCCATCTGGCCACCAGCTCCCCGGGCGCCTACAGCCGCAACACCATAGGGCCAGATTTCTGCGGCATCGCCGATGCCACCTCCACTCCAGCATCTCATCATGACTCGGCTGCCAACCCCTACGTTTGACGGCTCGACGAATCGACTACAGTGGCTCCCACGGCAACTCCTCTTCAAGCTACACCATGTACCAGACGGTCAAAAAACCTGGTATGTAGTTTTTCCTCTAACAGGACCGGCGCAAAAGCGTTCATCCGCTCAATGAAGGACAGACCTATGACCACGTGGGCGCGCTTCACCAAAAGCCTCATCCGTGTATTTGACCCGCTAATCAGTCAAGATACGATCCACGACCTCGCACCCCCAAAGCACAATGGCTCCATGAATGCCTGCAAATTCACCGCCTATGTGCTACACGTCGGCATTGCCAGCAAGCTTCACCAGGTCACCCTCAACATCACGGCTGTCAACAACTACGACAACAACGACGATGGCACCGACGTCAACAACAGCCTCCTCATGATGATTGGAACTAACCAATCCCTAGTCCAGGGCCGCCCACCCATGTACCTGACGGGGGTGGTGTCCGGCACAGGCGTCCACATCCTCGTTGACACAGGCTCCACGCACAACATCATCGACATCAATGTTGCATGTCTCATCAGCCTTCGTGAGTAGTGCATTGACACCACCATCCTCGTTGACAGTGGCAACGAGGTCACCTATCGGGTGGCTTCCTTCAACATTCCGCTACGAAACGACAACGAGGTCTTCAACACCAACGCCTTCCTCCTCGACATCAGAAACGACATCGACGTCATCTCGGGATGCCTTGGCTGGCACGCCTAGGGTGCCTCACTGGGGACTTCACCACCATGGAGCTCCAGTACCATGACCACGGCCGTCCAGTCACCTTCGCCTCGCTACAGCCCCAACGCCGACCGATGATGGTCCTCACCCTTCCAGCGCCTGCACCAATCAGGTGGGCAGCCCACGAGCACCAAGCACCATCGTCTCCTCCATGTGACATCACACTCCATGCAAGCAGCTCCAGGCGCCCCAATGCCCTAGATTAATTCAGCTCCATCTCTGTCCCGGTCTTCACCGAGCTTCGTGGCGCTGTCCTCCAACAGCGCGAGCTACGTCACATCTCCATCGCCATCGATGACGGCTCCATAGCACCTGCTTGGTCAATGGACCAAGGCTTGCTCTTCTTCGATGGACGTCTCTACATCCCCGCCGTTTCGCCACTCCTACCAGATCTTTTGCAAATCATCAAGCGAGAAGGACCAGCCGGCTGGGAGCTCATTGCCTTGGGGTGCCATTCGACCCCGACGTTGGCCCACCACAACACGACACCAACAGGCATTCTCCTAGGATGTCTGTGGCCAACGGGCACCATTCCCTTGGTCACCATGATCTTCATCGATGACCTCGGCCGCCAGCTGTTCCGCGTCGACAACGTCTCCATCGCCCTTCACCACGGCTCCAACCGACAGCGCCTCTCCCCTAGAGAATTCAACCCTGGGCACTTCATGTTCGGTGTCATGCTGGACCTCATGATGTCTCCACCAACTCAGTCCAACACGATGATCTGGTGCCGCGTTTCGGTCTACATCACGCCCAACGCCGACAACCGCGCCATCAACATCATCGCCCCACCCCACGACATGCTTTGATTCACCATTGGCGGCGCAGTCAGATGCCCCCTTCTCATGACGTCACGCATGAAGGTCTTGGGCACCGCAGGTGGCAATGGACCACACAGCTACTACTTCTACGGCTACATTAGCAAACTCCTCTACAGCTTCAAGTTTGACACCCACCGCACCATCAACAACGTCATCCTCGCCGACCCAGTTCAAGGCAGCCTCCACATCAAGGTTGAAGGCATCCTGCAAGGCGACAATCTCCCCTCTAACGGCGTCACCACTTGGACGTGGTTTCAGCGCGAGGACGCGCTGACTCAAAATGGGGGAGGTGATGTCACGCGCCTAATGGAGGGGCCTTGCCCCCATGCTAATGGGCCAAGCGAGGCCCAAACGAGGGCGCTGGGCCCAATGCCACTGCCCCGCTATTTCCTTCCTTCGGAAGGAATTAGAAAACAAGGAATAGAGATAGGAATAAATTAGAAGATTAGAGTTTGGGTTATTTAGGAAAGAGGGATCCAATCTATAAGGATATTCCTCGAAGTTGCTTGAGATACAAGTCCATTAGGGACTATAAATATAGGGGTATTGTACTCATTGCAAATTAAGAAAGAAAAGAGCCTTTTGGCTTATCCCTCAGCTCTCAAGCTCTTGGCGCCTCTCTCCCTCTCCCAAACCCTAGCCGCCACCTCTCCTCCATTGCCGACCACAGCCAGCCCCCACCACCATAGAAGCTGCCCTCCCCAAGGGAGCCAAACCCCGCTGCGCATTACAAGAATCGATGCAACAACAGAGTTAATGTAAACAAGTCGGCCAGCATGGTTAAGTTTATTGGCTTTGATAGTGGTCAGCTTAGCTTTGAACTTTTGGAGAATAAACTCATAAGCTTTAGTCCTGTCATTGTGATTAAAAATAAGAGGATGGCCAAGATATATAGCATTAGGTGCAAGATCAGGCACTAGAAAAATAGATTTGACCACTTCTTTGCTGTGAGCATCAACACATTTGCTAAAAGTGATGGACGACTTGGAGAGATTTGGCGTTTGACTAGAAGCTGCACAAAATGATTGAAGAATTGAATTTATTTTGGTGGCATCCTCTCTAGTAGCTTGTCCACATATAATCAAATCATCTGCAAAAAGAAGAGCATGAATGCAGGGACAGCTCGGTCCCAGAGTAATGCCTTTTATATTATGATTGCTCGAATGTTGCTGCAAACAAATACAAAGCTCATTGATAGCAATAATAAACAAATAGGGTGAAAGAGGGCAACCTTGTATAATACCTCTCTGAGGATAAAATCCAGGACTAGGTTCTCCATTTATGAGCACCGAAAGATTAGTAGTGGAAATACAAACATAGATTAAATTGATAAAATGATCATTGAAACCTTGTCTTTTAAGGGCAGTTACAATGAAATTCCATTCTATTTTGTCAAAAGCTTTAGCAAGATCAAGCTTGAGAAAGAAAGCCTTTTGCTTCCAACTTTTCAGATTAAAACTATGAATGATTTCCAAAGCAATAATAATAATATTGGAAGCAATATGCCTGCCCTGAACAAAAGCTGCTTGAGATGGATGGATAATGTGAGGCAGGTGATGTCTAATTCTGTCAGATAAAGATTTTGTAATGATTTTATAAATGACATTACAGAGACTAATAGGTCTAAAATCTTTGGGAGTAACAGGAGCTTTGATTTTAGGAATCAGATCAATGTGAGTTTTATTAATCTCAAAAGGCATATTAGCAGATTGGTAAAATTCAGTCACTAAATCAAATACATCCTTACCTACCCAAGGCCATGCTGATTTGTACAAAGCAGCATTGAGTCCATCTGGACCTGGGGCTGCATTGCTTCTCATACACTTAACAATATTTTGAAGTTCCTGCATATCAGGTGTAGATCTTGTGTATGCATCGTCACTTATACATCCTGTGAATTCTAAGTCCTAACTCCATTCTTGAATCACGATTCCTGCATCACCATCAATTTGTGACCTGAAAATACTTTTGAAATACTCATTAGCAGTTTGAGCCAATTGCTCCTGGGTGGTGGAAAAGGTGCCATCAGGGTTCTGAAGGTGGGTGATGGTATTTCTTCTGGCTCTTTTGATAATGGATTGGTGGAAGAAACTGGTATTCCTGTCACCCTTAACAGACCAGCTCTTTTTGTACCTCTGCCTATAGTAAGCTTCTTCTTTGGCAAGTAACATTTCATGCTGGTGGATGAGGAGCTTTTGGACATTGGGATTTTGCTGATGGGGTGGATGCATTTGGAATTGGAGGATTTGATCCTCAATGGCCTTAAGCTGATCCGAGTTTTTGGGTTTGGATTTGCGCCACCTGGTCAGATCCTTGGCTCAGAAAAAAGTCTTGAGATGAAAAGGGCAGTTGCATGATTTTTGTCAGCTCTGATTGGCAATGTTCTCATAATCATCCTCCAATAGCCACCAGTTCTCAAGCTTGAACGGTTTTGAAATTTTCCTCCTGCAAGAGTTTAGAACAGCAAGAATCGGAGCATGGTCGCTCTTCATCATCGGCAGATCGATGGTAGACCATGGTGGTGGGAAAAGCTGTACACCATTCTGCATTTCCAAGACAACAGTCTAAACGTTCATAAGTGGGATTAGAACTGAAGCGCTTGTTAGTCCAAGTGTAAGCTAGTCAATTGTAACCCAAATCAAATAAACCACAAGTCTTAATCATGCAACAGAAATCAGCAATACGTTTGGCATGAGTAGGTTTAGGACCCAACTTCTCATTAGCATTCATTATATTATTGAGGTCCCCCATGCAGAACATAAGCATACGAGGATATGTTCCAACAAAACCTTGCACATCAGACCAAATCGTAGCAGTGTTACGGTGGTGGGGGTCCCCATACATGCAGACTAAACCAAACTTAATCATGGATTGATTATGAATGCAAAGAGCAAAGATGAAGTTGTGACTAGAGGAAACTATATTAATATCAATATCCTGTTTCCAGAGCAGCCAAAGCCCCCCTGACAGGCCTTGGGGAGGAACAACATGGGCATGATCAACTTGAAAACGATTTATTAGAGCAGTGTTTGCAATTTTGGAATTTCTAGTTTCTAAAAGAAAAATTACCTGCGCATTAGTAGATGTTATGAGGCGGCCAAGGTGCAGCATTTTGGAACTGCCGAGGTTGCCACCAGAGCCCTGACAATTCCATGCCAGGAAGCTCATTGCACCTGTCTGGTGCCAGACCCTATTGTAGGATGATCTGAGCAGGTTGATTCCTACATCAGTGACATGATCCCAGCCCCCTTCACTCTCCACAGGTATGGCCAATGCCCCCACGTCTCTCGCAACTATCAAATCCAAACCCTAGCGGAGTCTGGAGCTCACTCGCCACCCGCCAGACTGGCGCAGATGAGATGAACAAACAGGGGCTCGGAGGTTACGACCGGAGACAGCGAGACCATGTAGGACAACGGGCGAAAGGCGATGGCTCTCTTGCAGCACCAACACCAGCAGCAGTTGGAAGAGAAGGAGAAGATTCAGCGACAGATGAACGGCAGTGAAGCAGCGTTCCCAGCCGGTGCCGTGCACAGCCAGTACACGAACACCTTGCCGAAGGACATGCGCCAGCGGACGAAGTAGTGGAACACGGTGGCGTGAATGTCGCTGGAGACGGCGGACGAGGACGGTGGCTTTTTGTTACTGGTGGCGGAGGCCTACAGCGAGGCCGTGATCTCGGGGAGGTTGCCGAAGGGGAAGGATGGGCGGAGACCGTCGAAGCCCGCCCCGCGGAGGCGGCGCCTGGCGGCGGCCGGCGCACGCCGTGTTGATGAAGGCGCACAGCAGCAGCACGACCGTTCCTCTAGCAAGGCCTCTGTAGCAACCAGCAACACCAAGTGCCTCACTAGCAGGCACACTGCACTCGTGTTTGCTGGAGCAGATGGAGGGAGATGATGGATTCAAGGAGGATTTGGTGAAGAGAGAAGAAAGGGATGCTCCTGGAAACAGTATGCAACTTCATTCGATTCAAGGCCAGGAGACAATCCCAGACAAAACTAATCGAATGGATCAATAGATCACAGATATGGAAACAAGTTGGGGATGGATTTGGAAACAGATACGGGGAGATCGGAAGGAGAAGGAAGGATAGCTATAGCAGTAGCTAAGGAGCCGGCAGTCCACCCACTTCACAAAACCGTGTCGATCGATGATTGAAACACACCTGGGATTGCAAAGAGGATGAATCAGACTGATTGAGCAGTGAGATTGGAAGATTTTTGGGGATTGAGAAAGGGGCGGTGGCGGGAAGGACGGAGCCACTCTAGGGTTTCTCGCAGAATGACTTAATCACGTCCCCACCTATCTAGCAATTGAGCATGATCGGTTTGATGGCGAACCGTCCGCTGTCATATACTCCCGTGCAGTTTCCCATCTTTTTTTCGTTTATTACTAGGATAGGATCACAATAATGCCTGACCACTATATATAGGGCCGATCAAGCGGCGGCCATGGGTACATGTGTCTCATAGGTCGTCTTTGCGGTGCCGTATGGAATTTTTTATGACAGGGAGAAAGAGAGGAAGGTAAGAGAAAGGGGTGGTTGTTTCGCGAAGGAAAGCACCTAGTAAGCTAAAAGTTAGGACTACGATACAACTTATACACATTATACAAAGTGGTTGTTGTCAAAATATTTCTTTATTGTTTGCACAGATAATTACTATGACACAACTTTTTTTGAGAACTACTATGAAACAACTTCAAAGACAACCTATTATACATGTTACTCCGTCCGTCCCAAATTATAAGTCATTTCAACTTTTTTATAGAGTCAAACCATCTCAAGTTTGACCAAATTTATATAATAAAATAATAACATTTATGATATCAAATAAGTAACATTAGATTCTTCATTAATTATATTTTCATAGTATAGTTATTTGATGTCACAATGTTTTATAATTCTCTCTATAATTTTGATTAAACTTGAGATGCTTTGACTCTCCAAGAAAGTTGGAACGACGTACAATTTGGGACGGAGGTAATACCTCTTAACTCGTTTCATAATTATGTGGCACTATGATAGTATCCATGAGACAATCCCAATGTACTTTTAGAGCCTCAACGAAAAAGCTTTTAGAACGCTAAAGTTTGGAGAGAGAGAGATCAAACAGACCTTTACTTGCGATGAGTAATTTACCCAAATCCCAAACATTTCGTTACAGCTACCACCTGCGCATGCAGAAAACTCATCGATAGATTGGGTAGCAAGCAAAGCACATTGATGAGACAAAACGACAAACATTCATAGTTTGGGATTAGAAAACGTATGTGTACACGAGGATGGAAACGGAATGGGTTTGCATGGAATCGGAATCGGATAGCACCTTTTACCACATTTTGATTCGAATACGAATACGAATTCGGATATTTTCGAATACCGTATACAAAATGAATGTCATAGATTCGGATTTCTATTCGGATATTTACTCAAGTCAACTCAATATGTATATTAAAATTGAATAAAATTTAACTACTAAGTACATCGTTAACCAAAGTGAACTAAATGAAAGTATACTTTTAATGATCTCCAATATCGAAGTAAACTAAATTATAATAGATAATATCGTTAACCAAACCAATCAATATTGTATTTATATAAATATTTATTATGAAATTATATATTTATATAAATATTTATCATGAAATTATAAATTTATATAAAATAATTTACATCAATAAATAATTAAACTAAAGTATTAAAATAATTAAAAAACAAATATATTAGGATTAGACTAAATTAGAAAAAATACTAAAATTAATTTAATCTTATCTATCACTAATAATTTTAAATTAATACTAAAAGTTATTTATATATATACTATTAAATGGTTCAATGCATTATTAGTAATAATAAAATTAAATAATTGGTCACTTGTTATGTAGAGAAAACTTTTAAGTAGGTTCATGATACCTTGCTTTCTTTGCGTATACGGATATTATCGGATATTGTTGAATATGGATCTAAAATCAGATAGAGAAAAACACTAAAAAACGAATTCGGATATATCCATTTAGTATCCATATTAGAAATGGATACAAATACGGATATCCATATTACAAGTTTTAGCGGATACGGATATCGGATAATTCGGATATTCATTTCTATTTTCCATCCTAACATGTACATGAGAGGTGGTGCTAGGTTGGGACCGGCTGCCAAGGAAAATGGGAGGTGGTGCTAATTAAGTTGGGACCGGCTGCCAAGGAAAAAGCACTGCTCATCATCCTCCTCTCACAGTCTCACCTCCATTCCCTTGCTGCATTGCTTTCACCTCCTTTCTCTTGCTACATTTCTCCCTCATGGAAATCCTCTATGTAAGGATTGTGACGTCTAAGAGGGGGGGTCCAATTAGGCAACTTAAAATTCTACTTCTAACTGTGGCCTCAAATTTTCACCGTGTGGGCACCAAAGATCAACTTGCCGATATATTCACTAAGCCACTTGATGAGAAGAAGTTTTGCAAGCTAAGCAATGAGTTGAACATATTGGATTTCTCAAATATGTGTTGATGCACCCCCACTTATATGACATGCCTCTCCTTCGAGCAATCCAAGGTAAAGTTGATTGGCATGCATACATTCCTTGCTAAGGACTTGTTTAGTGCATCTAGTCATTTCTCATGTTTTAATAGGCTCATTCATGAAATTCAAATGAATTTGATGCTTGTATGGTACCACTATTGCTTCTATGCTTGACTTGATCTAGTGGTAGCATATGACATGTTTGTGGGTTTGTGAACCTAGTGTTTGATCTAGAAAACGAACTATAAATGTTTAACTCAACATGGTCAAGATAACCCTTGAAACGAGGTGTGAAGAAGCTTATCCTTGGATCAAAATGAGTTGAATATCTTTGGAAATTGTTCTAGATTGAACCAAATTTAGAAAAATGATCCTCACCCCATTGATTGACATTGATAATCTTAATCTATTTAAAATTGAACCTTTGTGGTCATTGATGACAAAGGGAGAGAAGTAATGCACAAAGATAAGAAAAAGATGACAAAGGGGGAGAACTTTGACATAAGGGGAGAAATATGAAAGTAAGGGGATCAATTAAAATTTGAGCACACAAGTAGGGGGAGCAAGCTCATGAACTTGTTTGATGCATTTGAATGTGCATTCACATATGCTTGCTTGCATTTGTCAAGTTTAAATTTGATATACATGCTTGTATGGTGTATGCTAGTTGTAGGATTGATTGATGAAATGAAAAACTAGCATGCATAGGTTGATAGTTAGATATGCCTTGCTTACTTTCAAGTGGTACTAGAACCTTGCATATAATGTTGATCTCATGGGGTATCTAGTTCTTTGTCTTTGCAAGAGCTATCTAACTAACCATGGTGCTAAGGATGGTATTATTTGTGCACTCCGATTGGTATCACGCTTCAAAGGTCCATCACTTACACCTTAGCATCATTAGGTAGACATTACTCTCTCACAACTCCATTTCATGCATATGTGCAAGCTTCAATCCAAACTCTTAGCACATATGTAGGGGGAGCTAATGCTACCAATTCAGGTTCATGAAACTTGTCCAAATCCTTTACACATGGTAAAAATGGTTGGGCAAGCAATATGGATTCAAAATGTTTTTAATTCATATCTTTGTGAAAGAGTTGTCATTGTTGACGGTCCTTAAGTATCAATTATAACTATCAAATAAATAGAGAAAAGGATCCAAATGAAACCAACACCTAGACTTAGGGTTTTATCTGACAGAATTCCACGAGTTTTGCTGTTTATCTATTTCTGCAGGGGGTTATCAGGAAATATGGAAGAAAGGCCCACATGTCGGATTAATGACGGGATATTAACCGAACACGTAATTATCTTGCATCTAGAAGACTCCAGAAGCCACGGGAACGAACGGGAGGCGTAACGGGGCTGGAGACAGGGCGCCCGCCCTAGTCCCCAGGGCGCCCGCCCCCTCCTGTAGACCAATCAGGCTCCGCCTCGAGGATTATGCTCCACCGACCTAGAGGATCAAGGAAAACCGTCCGTTCAATGTCGGTTTGATCCAACGGCCCAGATTCATCCGAAAGGGCTATATAAGCAAGGCCCCTGCCCCTGGAGGAGAGGCCCTCGTCTCATACTTCAAACCCTAATTCAGGAGGAGAGCCTCTGATCAAGCCCTAGAGCCACCACATCAACTAGATCTCTAGTTAGCATAGCTACATAGGATTAGAACTAGAAGGAGTCAATCTTCGATTGGTTCTCGGATCTGTCAAGAGGATTCTTGGTAATTCCTCTATTGTTCTTCAATTGTTCATCATTGTTCTTCAATATTATGAATATGACTTTGTTCTATTTCAATATATTGGTTATGACTTTGTTCTACTTGATTATATTTGCAATTATATTGTTCTTAGTTTATCATAGTTATATGCTTGGCTTAGTTAGATTAGAATTATATACATGCCTAGGATCGTATAGCATTTACCCATATGTACAGTGGGTGAATGATAATTATTGTGTAGACGTGGTGTCTATACCGTATTTATCTGCGATTGCACCCTATATGCCGGATTATGGGGTAGTTCGCGATAGTGACAGCTTCGTTGATTCTTATATAGTCCCCCTCTCGTGTATAGGGCAGGCAGAGCAACACTATTACAGGGGAGTGATTGCTATGTTCTTCATCTTCCTTGCTAATATTCACTATGCATGGATATAGTCTTTTCTCACCATGATTGCCAAGTATAATTGCACTAACTATGATATGCTAGACTTTATAGTTAATAATAACTTAGGGAATATCTTTGTAGTTCATCCTAATTCCATGCTAATGACTTGCTAGAATATCTGTTGAGGTGCTTATCATTATTATATGTGGCTAGCTGATCAGATTAATTATCTTTGTCACCATTATCACTTTACCTTTACTTAATGTGACATTTATACCTGTATAAAGAGATTGATAAATACTCTCGGTTATACATGCAATGATGTGTACTCAGTTCCATATTCTCATTCCATTATCAACCGTGATACTTAGAAATCCCTTCCCAGTGGTAAAAATATAAATAACGATACCTGGAATACTTCCTGGTTAAAATGCTACATCGGTATTAATCTGTGCGCTTGCAGATCCCTTTTATTATTTATCTTGATGAGCAAATGCATATTTCAATACCGCGTCTCTCATGTCATGCTGGGGATGACAACTTGGCTTAAGTGGCATGAGGGATAGGTTTGGCATTTTTGGCGCCGTTATCAGAATTATAAAACTAAGTCTACTTTTAGTAGTGACGTTAAGAATGCCCAACAAGCATTTTTGGCGCCGTTGCCGGGGAAGGTTGATTACTAAGTAGGAATGAATATGGAACTTTGAGTCATCATTTGCATCACTAATCTGATCGAGCTTATCAATTCTCTTATACAGTTTTACCCCTGTATTTTCCATTTTGATTATTTATTGCAGGGTGATGCATGAATAGAAGACATCTTCCAGACAACTTTGTTGACGATCCCGAAGCCTTATTCAGAAGAACAAGGGCCAAGCTCAAGAAGACATCGTCAACACTTCAGCACAAAGCTTCATCGAAATCCGAAGACGAAGACCGCTGAAGTTTCATCCGGAATTTGTCGACTGAATTCGAAGCCATGGCGAACAAGTCGATCCGCGAGTTCTCAGCTCCCACTACGGACAACATCCGCACTGGACCTGCCGCGGCCATCGACAAGAACTTCGAGCTCAAGCCTGGGCTCATCAACATGGTACAAGCTAACCAGTTCTGTGGGAAGCCACACGAAGACGCTAGTGCTCATCTTCAACACTTCCTGGAGATCTGCAGCACTTTCACCATGGCTGATGTCCCCAGAGACGCCATACTACTTCGCCTTTTCCCATTCTCACTGTTGGGGAGAGCGAAGCAGTGGTTCTACGCTACAAAGGAGAAGAACACTACGTGGGCACTCTGCTCCACGAACTTTCTGGCCAAATTCTTTCCAATGGGCAAGACCAATGCTCTCCGTGGGAAGATTACAAGTTTTCAGCAACAACATGATGAATCCGTTCCAGAAGCATGGGAGCGCTTCCAAGACTACATCCTAGAATGTTCCCATCATGGAATGGAAAGCTGGCTACTGATGCAGACATTTTATCATGGGCTCATTAACAGTGCCCGTGAAACCATGGATGCTGCAGCTGGAGGAGCATTCCTATCACTCACCATACCTCAAGCCACAGCTCTTGTGGAGAAGATGGCATCCAACCAAGGTTGGAATGAAGAAAGAACTCAGACACGCAAGAGAGGTGGAGGTATGCACCAGCTCAAGGAGGTAGACATGCTGTCTACCAAGCTAGACCTACTCATGAAGAAGCTCGATGATCGAGCTGGAGAAAAGAAAGAAGTCATGCACGTCTACGACTCTCACATGACTTGTGAGGAGTGTGGAGGTACTGGACACTCGGGCAATCACTGTCCTGAGTTGCTGGAGGACGTGAACTACATCAACAATAACAACAACTACTACTACCGTCCTCAGCAGAATCAAGGTTGGAATCAACAGAGGCCTAACTACTCAGGTAATTACCAAGGTAACAATTCTTTCAATAATAATAATAATTATCCACCTTTGAGAGAGTTAGTGTCCAACCAAGGAAAGCTAATGGATAACCTGTCTAAGAAATTGGCATCTAATGATAAAATACTAGAAAATATAAATAATAGAATGGATAATTTCTCTACTACCATCAAGAACCAGATTAGCTTTAATAAAATGATTGAATCTCAGTTGAATCAAATAGCTGCTGCTGTTCCTGCTACTAACCTCGGTATACCATCACAACCAGAAGGACTAGAATCTGCAAATCTTGTAGACATGTTTGATGCAGGAGATTACTGGAGTAACCCTATCGTGGAAGTAAGTACTGACCGTCTGCCGGTCAAGAGAGGCGATCCAAGACGCCCCGTCATCCCGATCTCCATCGGCATGCGAGACTTCCCAGAAGCACTCTGTGACTTTGGCTCCAGCGTCAACATCATGTCCAGGGTACTCTATGAAAAACTCTTTTCACAACCATTATTAGAAACAACCATGTGTTTGCAGCTTGCAGATAGGACACTGAGTTTCCCGAGAGGAATATTGAAGAACATCTGTGTCCGAGTGGGTTCCTCGTACGCTCCAGCAGACTTCGTAGTGATAGAGACCGGTTCTGATGAGAGGGCTCCCGTCATCCTAGGAAGACCATTCCTGAACACCGCGGGAGCTGTCATCTATGCTAGTGCTGCCAAGATCAGTTTCTACATCAAGGGGGAGGAAGGAAACGTTTTCCTTCAAGAACAAGACCGCACAAATCCCAGAGCAACCCCAATATGAACCAAGGAAGAGGACCAACAGGAGGAACAAGAGCAAGAAGCAAGTATGGACCGAGACAGCTAAGATGGTCACTGCCGTGCACAAAGGTCAAGATCGCCAACTCAAGTCACCGTTCTTGTCTAAGAAGGACGACCCAGGTATGCCAAGTATTTATTGCTCCATTAATGGGTCCCACTTCTACAAGACACTTTGCGACACTGGGTCGGGCGTCAACATAATGGCCAAGGTCACCTATGAACTTCTGTTCGGAACCATGCCCTTAAACCCAACATATATTCAGCTCCAGATGGCAGATCAGACATTCCGACAAGTCGAAGGTACAGTAACTGACGTCCCTGTCAAGATAGACGATCACTTTGTCCATACAGACTTTCAGGTTATTGACATGGGAGAAGATGAATATGATCCACCCATCATCCTTGGAAGACCATTCCTAAGTACTGTCAAAGCAATCATTTACATTGGAACTGGAGAAGTCCACATGCACTTCCCCTCTGAGAAGGTACGTCTTTACTTTACTGACCCTAACTATGTATTTGAAGAATCCAAGCAGGTCAGGACAAGAAGAAGGCGGCGTAACCACAATCAGAAGCAACAGGTCATTAAGGACGGATGGGCAGATTATGAAGGAGAAGTGGTAAGATCTGAAGACATACCACTCAACCAACACTGTCCTGAGGAGACCAAAGCACCGAGACCGGTATGGAAAGAAAAGACAGTTGTACATGAAGAGGAGGCGCTGCCGGAACCACCGACTACGCCATCCACCAAGTCCCAGGACGACTGAACGAATAAGAGTCCCGTTCGGATGACTTAAAAACACCGAACGCCTTGCCAAGAGGTAACTTGGTAGTTATCCTTTCTTTTTAATTATTTACTTTATCTTAAATAGTTTGCTTAGTTAATCATATTCATACTATCTTAAAAAGAAAATAAAAATTTTAAAAACCCTAAAGCCCCATGTGAGTATGCGAGTGGCATAAAACCCATAAGTACATTCACTGTGGTGGCATAAAATATATATATATATATAATAAATACATAAATATTTTCTTCTGCTTTATAAAAGAAAAAACAACATAAAAAATCAAGGAGGCTCAGCATGATAAAGGCTAGATATTTATGCTAACACTTAATCAGTTCCACAAAGCTTTGTTGTCTATTTGAGCTTCACAGAATTCAAGGAGACTAGCAGACAGAGGACATTCTAATCGCTGTCAGGGTGCTGCCGACTTTCAAATACACCTCCGCCATCTGCTAGCTACATCAGAAGAGATTATGTCAAGATCCAGCTTGGGGGAGAGCACCTCCATTATCTTGCTAAGTATTTCTATCTTTATCTTTATATTTATATATACTTCTACCCTATAAAAATAAAAATATACATAACTATGAAAAAAAAACCAAATAAAGATTTTGTGCTTATATATATATATACCTATATCTTTTGCTTAGTGTGTTTTAATAAATAAATAAAGTGGCTATGCTAAACTGAATCTAAATAATAATAAAACTCTAGCATGGATATGATGAATAGTTGCTTTGCCTAATTTTCAAATTTGAAGTTCTCTCTCTAAGTTTAGACATAACTGTTATCATTTAAAGCTTGCTCTAAAACCTGAACTTGTGGGAAGATAACTTGATCTAAAGTCTAAGTTGTTAACGGATATAATATGGGAAGGTTGAGCTGCTGTTTATCTATTCCTAGAGATGCTAGAATTCTGGAGAATTTTATCTTTGAAAATCTTAAAATGCTACATGATGAGTTCCTGTATGATGAGAGTTTAAGTTCCTACCACAACCATACATACATGCTTGCTAGACTTTAAGCCATACCTTTACTTTTTACTGCTTATGAGCATTGAGTGTAGTCAAGCTGTGTAGACCCTTAGGAGCTTGTCATGCGGTTAAAATCAAGATTCACTTGCACGATCACTCATACATGCTGCTTCTACTCCGGAAGTACGCATCCACATATATCCACTCATTCTCATCTCCAGATCCACATAAAATTATTCTACTCCTAATCCGGGAGAGAATAGCCAAAAATATTTTCCCATTCTTGTTATCCCCTGTGAAATAAATGCTCAAGCTATTTTGGTTACTACCACTTGCTATATTGTTCTAAGGAGATGAGTGCTCTATACGAGGAAATAAAAAGGGGCAAGTGCCCGGAACCTCGAAAAGAAAAAGATACGAGGAAATAAAAAGGAGCAAGTGCTCGGAACCTCGATGAAAAAAAAAAGAAAAAGTGTGATAAGAGAGGTAAAAATGGACAAGTGTCCGACAGTAGAATTAGGGGTACAAGATACCCACCTGAGAGGAAAAAAAAGAAAATATAGAGCACCTCATTCTCCTCAAGAGCTTTAAAAGCAAGAAAGGTACGTATCCCCTCAAAAAGAGCAAAAGTAGAATTAGACTTTCATCATTGTTATCATCACTACCACCATACACCATTTATTCGCCACACATGCACATCTTGATTTAACTTATTGGCTTGTTTCTCTGGATCCATGGTTTGACTATGCAATAAATGTCTTGTAAGTATGTATACTTTATCTCCCACCTATGAGCTCCAGATATCAAAAGCCTTATTAGAATAGGATGAGAGAGAAGGCAATGTCACTCTGCCTTATACCACAAATACTACATACTTTGCTTTGAGAGAAGGCAGACATCATTACTGCTTTGGTGAGGATCCAGAAATACCACAAAAGAGAGACCTGAGAGAGTCATACAAGGAATCTCTGAGTTTTATTTGAAAATCTGCAAAAAACTCCAAGAGCTATAGCTAATCAAGAATAAGAGACATGGTGCTTGACTAGACTGTTCTATCTTTTAACCTCTCAAGACAAAGGTGACGGTTGCAAGCCCCATGGTGAAAGGTATAATGAGCATTTCAGCAACTTCTCATCCATCGCTGAGTCTATCCTTGCTCAGGGACGAGCAAGAGGTAAGCTTGGGGGAGTTTGTTGACGGTCCTTAAGTATCAATTATAACTATCAAATAAATAGAGAAAAGGATCCAAATGAAACCAACACCTAGACTTAGGGTTTTATCTGACAGAATTCCACGAGTTTTGCTGTTTATCTATTTCTGCAGGGGGTTATCAGGAAATATGGAAGAAAGGCCCACATGTCGGATTAATGACGGGATATTAACCGAACACGTAATTATCTTGCATCTAGAAGACTCCAGAAGCCACGGGAACGAACGGGAGGCGTAACGGGGCTGGAGACAGGGCGCCCGCCCTAGTCCCCAGGGCGCCCGCCCCCTCCTGTAGACCAATCAGGCTCCGCCTCGAGGATTATGCTCCACCGACCTAGAGGATCAAGGAAAACCGTCCGTTCAATGTCGGTTTGATCCAACGGCCCAGATTCATCCGAAAGGGCTATATAAGCAAGGCCCCTGCCCCTGGAGGAGAGGCTCTCGTCTCATACTTCAAACCCTAATTCAGGAGGAGAGCCTCTGATCAAGCCCTAGAGCCACCACATCAACTAGATCTCTAGTTAGCATAGCTACATAGGATTAGAACTAGAAGGAGTCAATCTTCGATTGGTTCCCGGATCTGTCAAGAGGATTCTTGGTAATTCCTCTATTGTTCTTCAATTGTTCATCATTGTTCTTCAATATTATGAATATGACTTTGTTCTATTTCAATATATTGGTTATGACTTTGTTCTACTTGATTATATTTGCAATTATATTGTTCTTAGTTTATCGTAGTTATATGCTTGGCTTAGTTAGATTAGAATTATATACATGCCTAGGATCGTATAGCATTTACCCATATGTACAGTGGGTGAATGATAATTATTGTGTAGACGTGGTGTCTAAACCGTATTTATCTGCGATTGCACCCTATATGCCGGATTGTGGGGTAGTTCGCGATAGTGACAGCTTCGTTGATTCTTATATAGTCCCCCTCTCGTGTATAGGGCAGGCAGAGCAACACTATTACAGGGGAGTGATTGCTATGTTCTTCATCTTCCTTGCTAATATTCACTATGCATGGATATAGTCTTTTCTCACCATGATTGCCAAGTATAATTGCACTAACTATGATATGCTAGACTTTATAGTTAATAATAACTTAGGGAATATCTTTGTAGTTCATCCTAATTCCATGCTAATGACTTGCTAGAATATCTGTTGAGGTGCTTATCATTATTATATGTGGCTAGCTGATCAGATTAATTATCTTTGTCACCATTATCACTTTACCTTTACTTAATGTGACATTTATACCTGTATAAAGAGATTGATAAATACTCTCGGTTATACATGCAATGATGTGTACTCAGTTCCATATTCTCATTCCATTATCAACCGTGATACTTAGAAATCCCTTCCCAGTGGTAAAAATATAAATAACGATACCTGGAATACTTCCTGGTTAAAATGCTACATCGGTATTAATCTGTGCGCTTGCAGATCCCTTTTATTATTTATCTTGATGAGCAAATGCATATTTCAATACCGCGTCTCTCATGTCATGCTGGGGATGACAACTTGGCTTAAGTGGCATGAGGGATAGGTTTGGCATTTTGGCTCCGTTATCAGAATTATAAAACTAAGTCTACTTTTAGTAGTGATGTTAAGAATGCCCAACAAGCATTTTTGGCGCCGTTGCCGGGGAAGGTTGATTACTAAGTAGGAATGAATATGGAACTTTGAGTCATCATTTGCATCACTAATCTGATCGAGCTTATCAATTCTCTTATACAGTTTTACCCCTGTATTTTCCATTTTGATTATTTATTGCAGGGTGATGCATGAATAGAAGACATCTTCCAGACAACTTTGTTGACGATCCCGAAGCCTTATTCAGAAGAACAAGGGCCAAGCTCAAGAAGACATCGTCAACACTTCAGCACAAAGCTTCATCCAAATCCGAAGACGAAGACCGCCGAAGTTTCATCCGGAATTTGTCGACTGAATTCGAAGCCATGGCGAACAAGTCGATCCGCGAGTTCTCAGCTCCCACTACGGACAACATCCGCACTGGACCTGCCGCGGCCATCGACAAGAACTTCGAGCTCAAGCCTGGGCTCATCAACATGGTACAAGCTAACCAGTTCTGTGGGAAGCCACACGAAGACGCTAGTGCTCATCTTCAACACTTCCTGGAGATCTGCAGCACTTTCACCATGGCTGATGTCCCCAGAGACGCCATACTACTTCGCCTTTTCCCATTCTCACTGTTGGGGAGAGCGAAGCAGTGGTTCTACGCTACAAAGGAGAAGAACACTACATGGGCACTCTGCTTCACGAACTTTCTGGCCAAATTCTTTCCAATGGGCAAGACCAATGCTCTCCGTGGGAAGATTACAAGTTTTCAGCAACAACATGATGAATCCGTTCCAGAAGCATGGGAGCGCTTCCAAGACTACATCCTAGAATGTCCCCATCATGGAATGGAAAGCTGGCTACTGATGCAGACATTTTATCATGGGCTCATTAACAGTGCCCGTGAAACCATGGATACTGCAGCTGGAGGAGCATTCCTATCACTCACCATACCTCAAGCCACAGCTCTTGTGGAGAAGATGGCATCCAACCAAGGTTGGAATGAAGAAAGAACTCAGACACGCAAGAGAGGTGGAGGTATGCACCAGCTCAAGGAGGTAGACATGCTGTCTACCAAGCTAGACCTACTCATGAAGAAGCTCGATGATCGAGCTGGAGAAAAGAAAGAAGTCATGCACGTCTACGACTCTCACATGACTTGTGAGGAGTGTGGAGGTACTGGACACTCGGGCAATCACTGTCCTGAGTTGCTGGAGGACGTGAACTACATCAACAATAACAACAACTACTACAACCGTCCTCAGCAGAATCAAGGTTGGAATCAACAGAGGCCTAACTACTCAGGTAATTACCAAGGTAACAATTCTTTCAATAATAATAATAATTATCCACCTTTGAGAGAGTTAGTGTCCAACCAAGGAAAGCTAATGGATAACCTGTCTAAGAAATTGGCATCTAATGATAAAATACTAGAAAATATAAATAATAGAATGGATAATTTCTCTACTGCCATCAAGAACCAGATTAGCTTTAATAAAATGATTGAATCTCAGTTGAATCAAATAGCTGCTGCTGTTCCTGCTACTAACCTCGGTATACCATCACAACCAGAAGGACTAGAATCTGCAAATCTTGTAGACATGTTTGATGCAGGAGATTACTGGAGTAACCCTATCGTGGAAGTAAGTACTGACCGTCTGCCGGTCAAGAGAGGCGATCCAAGACGCCCCGTCATCCCGATCTCCATCGGCATGCGAGACTTCCCAGAAGCACTCTGTGACTTTGGCTCCAGCGTCAACATCATGTCCAGGGTACTCTATGAAAAACTCTTTTCACAACCATTATTAGAAACAACCATGTGTTTGCAGCTTGCAGATAGGACACTGAGTTTCCCGAGAGGAATATTGAAGAACATCTGTGTCCGAGTGGGTTCCTCGTACGCTCCAGCAGACTTCGTAGTGATAGAGACCGGTTCTGATGAGAGGGCTCCCGTCATTCTAGGAAGACCATTCCTGAACACCGCGGGAGCTGTCATCTATGCTAGTGCTGCCAAGATCAGTTTCTACATCAAGGGGGAGGAAGGAAACGTTTTCCTTCAAGAACAAGACCGCACAAATCCCAGAGCAACCCCAATATGAACCAAGGAAGAGGACCAACAGGAGGAACAAGAGCAAGAAGCAAGTATGGACCGAGACAGCTAAGATGGTCACTGCCGTGCACAAAGGTCAAGATCGCCAACTCAAGTCACCGTTCTTGTCTAAGAAGGACGACCCAGGTATGCCAAGCATTTATTGCTCCATTAATGGGTCCCACTTCTACAAGACACTTTGCGACACTGGGTCGGGCGTCAACATAATGGCCAAGGTCACCTATGAACTTCTGTTCGGAACCATGCCCTTAAACCCAACATATATTCAGCTCCAGATGGCAGATCAGACATTCCGACAAGTCGAAGGTACAGTAACTGACGTCCCTGTCAAGATAGACGATCACTTTGTCCATACAGACTTTCAGGTTATTGACATGGGAGAAGATGAATATGATCCACCCATCATCCTTGGAAGACCATTCCTAAGTACTGTCAAAGCAATCATTTACATTGGAACTGGAGAAGTCCACATGCACTTCCCCTCTGAGAAGGTACGTCTTTACTTTACTGACCCTAACTATGTATTTGAAGAATCCAAGCAGGTCAGGACAAGAAGAAGGCGGCGTAACCACAATCAGAAGCAACAGGTCATTAAGGACGGATGGGCAGATTATGAAGGAGAAGTGGTAAGATCTGAAGACATACCACTCAACCAACACTGTCCTGAGGAGACCAAAGCACCGAGACCGGTATGGAAAGAAAAGACAGTTGTACATGAAGAGGAGGCGCTGCCGGAACCACCGACTACGCCATCCACCAAGTCCCAGGACGACTGAACGAATAAGAGTCCCGTTCGGATGACTTAAAAACACCGAACGCCTTGCCAAGAGGTAACTTGGTAGTTATCCTTTCTTTTTAATTATTTACTTTATCTTAAATAGTTTGCTTAGTTAATCATATTCATACTATCTTAAAAAGAAAATAAAAATTTTAAAAACCCTAAAGCCCCATGTGAGTATGCGAGTGGCATAAAACCCATAAGTACATTCACTGTGGTGGCATAAAATATATATATATATATATAATAAATACATAAATATTTTCTTCTGCTTTATAAAAGAAAAAACAACATAAAAAATCAAGGAGGCTCAGCATGATAAAGGCTAGATATTTATGCTAACACTTAATCAGTTCCACAAAGCTTTGTTGTCTATTTGAGCTTCACAGAATTCAAGGAGACTAGCAGACAGAGGACATTCTAATCGCTGTCAGGGTGCTGCCGACTTTCAAATACACCTCCGCCATCTGCTAGCTACATCAGAAGAGATTATGTCAAGATCCAGCTTGGGGGAGAGCACCTCCATTATCTTGCTAAGTATTTCTATCTTTATCTTTATATTTATATATACTTCTACCCTATAAAAATAAAAATATACATAACTATGAAAAAAAAACCAAATAAAGATTTTGTGCTTATATATATATATACCTATATCTTTTGCTTAGTGTGTTTTAATAAATAAATAAAGTGGCTATGCTAAACTGAATCTAAATAATAATAAAACTCTAGCATGGATATGATGAATAGTTGCTTTGCCTAATTTTCAAATTTGAAGTTCTCTCTCTAAGTTTAGACATAACTGTTATCATTTAAAGCTTGCTCTAAAACCTGAACTTGTGGGAAGATAACTTGATCTAAAGTCTAAGTTGTTAACGGATATAATATGGGAAGGTTGAGCTGCTGTTTATCTATTCCTAGAGATGCTAGAATTCTGGAGAATTTTATCTTTGAAAATCTTAAAATGCTACATGATGAGTTCCTGTATGATGAGAGTTTAAGTTCCTACCACAACCATACATACATGCTTGCTAGACTTTAAGCCATACCTTTACTTTTTACTGCTTATGAGCATTGAGTGTAGTCAAGCTGTGTAGACCCTTAGGAGCTTGTCATGCGGTTAAAATCAAGATTCACTTACACGATCACTCATACATGCTGCTTCTACTCCGGAAGTACGCATCCACATATATCCACTCATTCTCATCTCCAGATCCACATAAAATTATTCTACTCCTAATCCGGGAGAGAATAGCCAAAAATATTTTCCCATTCTTGTTATCCCCTGTGAAATAAATGCTCAAGCTATTTTGGTTACTACCACTTGCTATATTGTTCTAAGGAGATGAGTGCTCTATACGAGGAAATAAAAAGGGGCAAGTGCCCGGAACCTCGAAAAGAAAAAGATACGAGGAAATAAAAAGGAGCAAGTGCTCGGAACCTCGATGAAAAAAAAAGAAAAAGTGTGATAAGAGAGGTAAAAATGGACAAGTGTCCGACAGTAGAATTAGGGGTACAAGATACCCACCTGAGAGGAAAAAAAAGAAAATATAGAGCACCTCATTCTCCTCAAGAGCTTTAAAAGCAAGAAAGGTACGTATCCCCTCAAAAAGAGCAAAAGTAGAATTAGACTTTCATCATTGTTATCATCACTACCACCATACACCATTTATTCGCCACACATGCACATCTTGATTTAACTTATTGGCTTGTTTCTCTGGATCCATGGTTTGACTATGCAATAAATGTCTTGTAAGTATGTATACTTTATCTCCCACCTATGAGCTCCAGATATCAAAAGCCTTATTAGAATAGGATGAGAGAGAAGGCAATGTCACTCTGCCTTATACCACAAATACTACATACTTTGCTTTGAGAGAAGGCAGACATCATTACTGCTTTGGTGAGGATCCAGAAATACCACAAAAGAGAGACCTGAGAGAGTCATACAAGGAATCTCTGAGTTTTATTTGAAAATCTGCAAAAAACTCCAAGAGCTATAGCTAATCAAGAATAAGAGACATGGTGCTTGACTAGACTGTTCTATCTTTTAACCTCTCAAGACAAAGGTGACGGTTGCAAGCCCCATGGTGAAAGGTATAATGAGCATTTCAGCAACTTCTCATCCATCGCTGAGTCTATCCTTGCTCAGGGACGAGCAAGAGGTAAGCTTGGGGGAGTTTGTTGACGGTCCTTAAGTATCAATTATAACTATCAAATAAATAGAGAAAAGGATCCAAATGAAACCAACACCTAGACTTAGGGTTTTATCTGACAAAATTCCATGAGTTTTGCTGTTTATCTATTTCTGCAGGGGGTTATCAGGAAATACGGAAAAAAAGGCCCACATGTCGGATTAATGACGGGATATTAACCGAACACGTAATTATCTTGCATCTAGAAGACTCCAGAAGCCACGGGAACGAACGGGAGGCGTAACGGGGCTGGAGACAGGGCGCCCGCCCTAGTCCCCAGGGCGCCCGCCCCCTCCTGTAGACCAATCAGGCTCCGCCTCGAGGATTATGCTCCACCGACCTAGAGGATCAAGGAAAACCGTCCGTTCAATGTCGGTTTGATCCAACGGCCCAGATTCATCCGAAAGGGCTATATAAGCAAGGCCCCTGCCCCTGGAGGAGAGGCCCTCGTCTCATACTTCAAACCCTAATTCAGGAGGAGAGCCTCTGATCAAGCCCTAGAGCCACCACATCAACTAGATCTCTAGTTAGCATAGCTACATAGGATTAGAACTAGAAGGAGTCAATCTTCGATTGGTTCCCGGATCTGTCAAGAGGATTCTTGGTAATTCCTCTATTGTTCTTCAATTGTTCATCATTGTTCTTCAATATTATGAATATGACTTTGTTCTATTTCAATATATTGGTTATGACTTTGTTCTACTTGATTATATTTGCAATTATATTGTTCTTAGTTTATCATAGTTATATACTTGGCTTAGTTAGATTAGAATTATATACATGCCTAGGATCGTATAGCATTTACCCATGTGTACAGTGGGTGAATGATAATTATTGTGTAGACGTGGTGTCTATACCGTATTTATCTGCGATTGCACCCTATATGCCGGATTGTGGGGTAGTTCGCGATAGTGACAGCTTCGTTGATTCTTATATAGTCCCCCTCTCGTGTATAGGGCAGGCAGAGCAACACTATTACAGGGGAGTGATTGCTATGTTCTTCATCTTCCTTGCTAATATTCACTATGCATGGATATAGTCTTTTCTCACCATGATTGCCAAGTATAATTGCACTAACTATGATATGCTAGACTTTATAGTTAATAATAACTTAGGGAATATCTTTGTAGTTCATCCTAATTCCATGCTAATGACTTGCTAGAATATCTGTTGAGGTGCTTATCATTATTATATGTGGCTAGCTGATCAGATTAATTATCTTTGTCACCATTATCACTTTACCTTTACTTAATGTGACATTTATACCTGTATAAAGAGATTGATAAATACTCTCGGTTATACATGCAATGATGTGTACTCAGTTCCATATTCTCATTCCATTATCAACCGTGATACTTAGAAATCCCTTCCCAGTGGTAAAAATATAAATAACGATACCTGGAATACTTTCTGGTTAAAATGCTACATCGGTATTAATCTGTGCGCTTGCAGATCCCTTTTATTATTTATCTTGATGAGCAAATGCATATTTCAATACCGCGTCTCTCATGTCATGCTGGGGATGACAACTTGGCTTAAGTGGCATGAGGGATAGGTTTGGCATTTTTGGCGCCGTTATCAGAATTAGAAAACTAAGTCTACTTTTGGTAGTGACGTTAAGAATGCCCAACAGTCATCAATTACTAAAAAGGGAGAGATTGAAAGCTCTAGTTTGGTCTTGGTGAATTGATGAAACCCTAGGTGCTAACATTTGGCTATAAGCGTTTATGAGATATGTTAGTACCAATCCAAGTGGTGGAGCAATTGAAGTCCAAAGTGATGGTGTTGGACATGTGATGATGATCAAGCTCCGGACTTAGAAAAGAAAAAAGAGAAAAACAAAATAGGATCAAGGCAAAAGGTGATATCCATAGGGCTATTTTGTTTTGGTGATCGAGACACTTAGAGAGTGTGATCACATTTAGGATAGATAGTCATACTATTAAGAGGGGTGAATCCACCGAACTCCGGTCACGAAGTGACCGGACACTGTCCAAGTGAGTCCGGTCATTGTGGCAAAGTGGCACAGTCTTGGTTTGTTGACCGGACGGTGGTGCAAGGAGGTGATCGGACGCGCAGCATCTGGGTCCGGTCAACACTGACGTACGCTGACGTAGCGCGGTGAAGCGAGGGGAAAGGAGCAAACGCTGGGGCGTGTCGGATCTCAAAAAACCCTCTCGGGGTGCTTACTGGAAGTGACCGGACGCCACGTTGGTGGAACATCCGGTCGGTCCTCGGTCCATCAGGTCGACTGTGCGATGGCTCGGGCGAGCGCACGAATGGACGCCACGTTGGCGTGTCCGGTCTCTGCGTGCTGCATCCAGTCGTCACTTAACCCTTGAGCGCGACTAAGTTAGCCGTTGGGATCAAGTGGCGCATGTTCAAAGCGGTGACACATGGCGAGGATCCCGCGACTGGACGCTGGCGTGGCTGCATCCGGTCGATCTAACCTTCGAGTCCGATCGCCCCGAAACTAGCACAGTGAGGGGGCCAACGGCTCTATTCGTTGGGGCTCCCTATATAAACATGGTAACCGGCTATGGCTCACACTCTTGGCCATTTCTATTCAGAATACACCCTAGTGAGCCTAGCCATTCCTCTCTTACTCATTCTACTTGTTTGATTCATTATTTGGTGAGATTGGAGAGCATCCAAGTGCATTGCTTTAAGTGATTGCATCTATAGTCACTTGGTGATTGTGTTTCACTGCTGGATTTGCTTGTTACTCTTGGTGATTGTTGTCACCTAGACGGCTTGGTGCAGTGAGGATTGTCGAGCAGAGGAAGGTGCTTGTCTCCGGCTGAAAGCCCAAGTTTGGTTTTGGTAATTAATGACACCAAGTTGCTACTGCCATGTGTTAAGTTTGAGTTAGGCATAAGCAACACATGTGATGAAGGTGTATGTGGCAAGGAGTGGTGGCCACAAGATCACAAAGAGATGGTGCATGGACATGAAATGACGATCATGGTGGAGATGCACATGAAATGATGATCATGGTGATCAAGCATGGACATGGAACAAAGTGATCAAGGCAAAGGTATAATCATAGGGTTTGCTTTTGCCGGTCTAGGATGAGTAGAGAAGTGATTGACCAGGCTTAGGATTGATAGCCAACTATCAAGAGGGGCAATCACGGTTAGCTCGTGAATCAAGTGCTACTAGGTCATCATCTTGAGCATATGCATTAGGATCTAGTAGAGAGCTAACGTAACGCCTTGAAAAATGATTGTGAAAAAGCTAACACACATGCATATGGGGATATACACTTGGTGGTGTTAGCACATTTGCGAAGGCGGTGGAGTTTGAGCGGTAGAAGTGGCGAAGTCGCGGGACGTTTTCTTGTTGAAAACCGAGCGACAGACGCGGCGTTCGGCAGCAACGGATGCTAGGATGGCGTCTGTCGCTTAACCCTAACAGCGCTGTGCTGGCGAGTGTGCGATGGACGCGCTGGTGGTGCAACGACAGACGCATGGCGTCAGCGTTCGTTGGCGGTGATGTCAGCCGCTTCCCAAGACAATGATTGCGTCGGACGTGGGCATGAGTCTGTTGCTGCACCGACGGACGAGTCTGTTGTGCTCGGGCAAACACAGACCTTACTAGACTACGTCTGTTGGTGCGACGGACGCTGGGGCTATTCTCGACGGACGCGTCTGTTGATCGGCGTTTCAACCATTGGAACTTCGAACGCACAAGACACGTGGCGACTCGGGGTGCGACAAACGCGGCCAACCACGTCTGTTGCCTAGGCGATGGACGCGTCTGTTGCCCCCGACCAAGGCATAACGACTACCCCTTGAATGTTTTGTTATAAATAGAAGAGGAGTGGCCTTGGGGGGTTCTCTCTTGCACTTCTGAGATATTGAGACATCTTTTGAGCTAGAGAACACTCCCTCCACTCATCTCCTTGCTTGATTGCTAATCCTAGTGAGATTGAGTGAGATTCAAGTGCATTGCATTGAGAGTTGCATTTAGTGGCACTTGATTTTTGAGTTGGCTACGGATTTCTTGTTACTCTTGGGTGTTTCCCGACACCCTAGATGGCTTGGAGCAGTGGTGGTGTTGAGCTCATGATTGGATATTGTTTCGAGCATCACCAAGTGATTGTGAGGGGTTCTTTAGCCTTTCCCACAGGAGTTCACGAATTGACTACTCTAGTGGAGTTCGTGGCTTGAAGGATCCCCATCTTGTGAGTGGATGTGCGGCACCCGCTGAGGGTTTGACTCTTGATAGTCAAGTAGCTCGTGATCCATCAAGTGGGTGCATCGCCACAACGAGGAGTAGCTTGCCGGGAAGCAAGTGAACCTCGATAAAAAAATCTTGTGTCATCTCTTACCGAGGATTCTCTTTGTGATTGTGTGTGATTGATTCTTTGGATACATCTCATCTCTACACTGTCGGTATAAGAATCAATTCACTCCCCTTTTTCATTCTTGCACTATATCTTGTCTAGTGTGCTTAGAGTAGTTTGTATCACATAGGAGTAAGTAGCTTAGTGACTTAGCTTTGTTGGTGTGAATTAGAGATCATAGTCTTATTCACTAGAATTGTATAGATGGCTTGCTTAGTATAGTTGAGCTAGTGCTAGAATTAGCGTCGACATCTTTTATACTAACAATTGTTGATTAGTGAAGCTTGTAGATTTTTAAATAGGCTATTCACCCTCCTCTAGCCATTTGGACCTTACACCGGCTCCGATCATGGTGATTGTGAGAGGTTCTTGACCTTTCCCCAGCGGAGAGCCAAAAGGTACCCTAGTGGATTGCTCGTAGCTTATGGATCCCCATCTTGTGTTGGTTGTGCGGCACCCAACTGCGGGTTAGGTGTGTGATGCCTATTAGCGCGTGAACCTCCAAGTAGGTGAATCGCTACAACGAGGACATAGCTTATCGGCAAGTAAGTGAACCTCGGGGATAAATCATTGTGTCATCATTGTCTCCGGTATTCTCTTGTGATTGATTGTATATCTCTTGCCACGGTGGTATAAACTTCACTACCTCTCTTGCACTTATTTTTCTAGTGTAGCTAAGCTCTTTAGTGTAACTAGTTTTGGGAGCTAGCTTGTGTCTTGTTAGTGGTTAATGAGGCTCTTTAGTTAATCTTTGAGAGCTACTAACTTAGAGAGTAGTGACCTAGCTTCTTGTGTAAAATAGAGATCATAGCAACTAGAATTGTGGATAGGAGGCTTGCATTTTGAGTAGGCTAGCGCAATATTTGCTTCATCTCATAATTGTCTAACCATTTGTCTAAGTTGGAGCACTTTATCTTCACTTGTGGTTACTTCTATCACCATTACCATCATCTAGCTCCACCACTTGGTGTGTACCAACCTAGCTCATGTACATCACTTAATGATAGTGGTTAGTACACTAGGTTTCATCAATTAGCCAAAACCAAACTAGAGCTTTCAGTACCCTCTAGATCAGATTTGGGTAGATCCCGAGCATGACCATAGCCTCTGCTTAGGGCTCGGAGCCTCACCAAGGCCCCGGGCTCTGAATCGACGATAGCCTGAGCCTGACTCTAGCTCGACCCTAGCCTGAGCTAGCGCTCGGGCCAACGATCGATGCCCCATGCGTCGGCCAACCCGCTAGGCTTCCAAGGGCTCAGCAACCTTAGGGGCTCCATGACGCCAACCCATTCAATGGGCACGAGGCATTATCGGCCACTCCCTCAACAAGGTCACGCAGATGGCATGACATAAGAGGACAAACTGCTCGACCAGCTCCAGGGGCACTAGGCTCCTGGGCTCTCTCGTCAACCCCCGAGCCGAGACACCTTCAACACCAAGGAAGCCTCAAGAAGGCTCATCCGATGGAGGCCGAACCGTAGCAGACAAACCCTAGTGGTCAAGAGTCAGGTGCCTTAGCGATGTTAGGCGGCGCCCACGGCTCCCGTGACTCCATGACCCTCCACGACCCTAGCGCACGAAGACCGTAGACCATATCCCCCAAACTGCCTTGTACCTGACCTTCCTTAGGATATAAGGGGAAGGTTGGCTCCCATAGATGGGGGGCTGAGCAATTTGAGTTCAGTCGAACAACGAGCAACCAAGAGGAACAGCAGAGTGTTCCTCCCCCGGCGACCTAGCAAGGGAGAGGAGCATTTTCCTTACTCACTAGGGAAGAAACCTCTCATCGCCAACGAGCCGTAGGATAGCACCAAGCGATCCCCTAACAAACTCTCATTCTCCTTCGATGTAACCCCCCGATTTGGGTACTCTCAAAGAACTACTCACTACTGGATGTAGGGCCTCCATATCCTCGGACCAGGATAAATCAACGTGTCTTCTCTAGTGTTCTTGAGTACCCAAGCCACCGAAGACCCACACTTCTGACATCCAGTGAACAACGATGCTTGTCGCGATGACGAACTCGCGACACCTATCTTAGAAGGGTACAATAGAGAGGTTTACCCATAATTATTATATCGCCACTTGGCAGAACCACACACCACACAACATCTAGAATAGCATGAGATTAGACGTAGCACCTCACTAGGTGAAGCCTCCTCCTCCACAGGCAGACTCGAGCGTAGGACAAGACCCTCTAATCCTCCCATCCGTCAGTGGTGTAGTCATACTCGGGCTCCTCACCACCTAAACAATTTTCAGTATGATTTATACTGGCCACTGGCTCTCTACCTATGCTTTGCTCTTTGTGGAAACTGGTATGCAAGGGTAAGAGAAAAAGCCTACTAATTGGTTGTAGTTTCCTATGCAATCATCATTAAGTAATTAATTTAATTCTCAAGTTTTAACCAATTATCCATCCATCCATCCATCCCATCCATATCCACACACAGTCACCACACAACTCACCACCACTCTCGCTCTCTAGGAGACAAGGACAACTCCCGCTCATCCTTGCCTCATTGGCCTCGGGCCATATCCTTATCAAAACCAGGGGGAAGAGAAGAAGGACACCACTCTCGCTCTCTAGTTGTAGTTGTATCCCTAGTTGGTAGAGTAGCTAGTTTTAGTTGCTTTGCTAGTTTAGCTCAATTAGAGTAGCGCTAGCCTGTTTGCTTGCTTGAGTGTGCTAGTAGTAACCTTGCTACTACAATTGTCTAGGAGACTTGCATTGGTGTGAATTAGGCGAGACAAAGTAGTTGTTATTAGGGTTGCTTATTGTTTTTACCACTTTGCTCTAGTGTTGTGATTTATAAAGAAATTCTTAATAGGATATTTACCTCTAGCTATCTAGATCTTTTCAGATGTAACTTAGACCATGGCTTCAACCGGTACATTAGTTTCTGGTGGCTGAGAGGCAAGTCCACACGGAGAAGCCTCTAGAGGCAACTGACGAGAAAGGCTGCAAAGGGTCAACCCTAGGGTTGATTGGGTTCAGTTGGTTCATGACCTTGGGGTCGAATTTAATTGGTTCGGCCCATCAGCTAAATTAATGATCAGATCATAGAATGGGGCGGGTCCTTCCTAGCGTAGCTGTGTTGACACATGTAAAAGTTAATTTACAAATTTACCTTTTATTTAATACAAAAAAATATATGCATGTACTGGTCTCACTTTTTTTACGGGTCCACGTAGTTTTCTTTTGAAACTAGCGTTGATATTGAATGTTCGTTAAAAAAAATTGTTGATACCGATTGACAACTAAAACTAGTTTTGTAACACAATAGCAGTGCATTTTTTTTACTTTAGAAAAACCACCGTTTGCAGAGTGGAATGATTTAGATTATTACATTTTCTTTTATAAAACGGGCGCGGTTATTAATTTCCTCAACTAGTTATATATTAAAAAGGATATAATTTATAAAAACTGGAAACATTAAAGATTCACAAATTCTTCTAGCCAATGCCTATCTTCGGTTCTATGTCTGCAAACAAGCAGAATTCATAATGACTCAAATCTAGTAGTATAATTGTATAGATTAATGTTTCGCGGCTGCAAACAAGCTATACACGAGGTCATGATCAGCCACCGGCCCACCAGCTCCACATCGAGGTTCTGGCTCCGCCGGTCCCAATTCACCTGCGGTCGAAGCCAGCCCAACCCAGGCTAATTTCGCCCCATTTTGTCAACACAGGTGGTATCTCACCTGTACAGATTTCCTAGATTGTTCATTATTTCTGTGTGGGCGAGATTGTTCATTGTCTCTGTGTGAACTGTGAAGATGACATGATAACGTTGTCACAGATTCTGGTTTAACTTTGTACCACTGTTGTCAAAACCTTTATGACATGTCAGATTTATTCTGTACGCCTGTTTGCACAATAGCGTGAATTTGATGAAGGACGCCGACTCACCTGACACCAAAGAATACATAAGAACAATTCTGTCAAGTGAAGCACAGAAGTATCACACACGTTCAGATATAGCAGGATAAGAGTACAACACGTTAGCCAATAGCAACACAGCAGGCCGAACACGTTAGACAATAGTTCAACACAGCAGGCCCAAGTTCCACAATAGTTCATTCAACATAACAGGCTAAACACGTTAGGCTAAACACGTTAGGCACTACTTATTTAGGGTCCAATACATACTGATCCTAACATCGCTACTCTGATGTTGCACCGAATCATACAGATCCTGTCATCATCAAACCTTTAAGGTGCAAATAGCTCACTCAAAAGTCCATTATCGACCAAGCAACCTTCACCCGCATCTTAGTGACACCGATAGTCATGACTTCTTCTTCTCTACCGTTGATCTTGGGAGTAAAATCAATCTTAGTGACACCAATAGTTATGATGTCTTCTTCTCTACCGTTGATCTTGGGAGTAAAATCAATGGTTTGTTTAAACATACCATCACTGGTTTCAGCAACAATTATCAGCTTATCCTTCACATACACAGATACGATGGATCGCAAAAGCTTGATAGCTCCAGTACCATCACCAGTCATGCCACCAGCCACTTGACTATCGTAAAGCACAATGGTGTTCAGGATACTGGTGGTCTGGGCAGTGATTTTTCCATTAAAGTCTCCTTGTAGAACTTCAATTGCAATAGTACCCTCCACTGCATCTTTCACAACTCCGTACAGCACATCCACAGTACTAAGCCTGGTAGCAAGATTATCACTTTCAAGCACACATTGCTTCAACCGTCGACGCTCTATGCCATTGATAGATAACATTCCTTTACTGAGTTCTTTGTCCTGCCCTTGATGATCCTTAATCTTCAAATCAATCTCAACATAGTTTGGACCTATCAATGCGAGTCCTCGTTTTGGACCTGTCAAGATCAAAGATTCATCCTACGAAAAAGTTTACATTTTTTTTGATATATTAGTGTTATGTTATATTTCTCTGAATACAATGCTGTAATCAAAATAGAATGACTGCAGCCGACCAGCATATGTAAACTACTACCATAGATGAAACAGTTAATGATCAGTTTACATGTGGTATCACGATGCTGTAGGTTCATATGGTTGTACCATTAAGCATGATGTCGATATAATAAAATGTGATAAATAATTTCCCTAATATAAGAAACAAATATTATGCCAAAGGGTTCAAATATAGTTCATTAATATATTATACATACTTATGTTCACATAAATTTTTGTAAAAAAATGTTTAGGTTTATTGTTTCTCATCTCTTTTGGGTTTCATCTCTAGCCTACCCCAACTTGCTTGGGACAAAAGGCTATGTTGTTGTTGTTGTTGTTGTTGTTGTTCCATACAATATCCACACCACACCCTAAAATAAATTCAGAACAAGAAACGAGGATGAATATCACACAGGTAATTGACCAACTAAGTAACTAACCACTAGCGATTACTTTATTGATCAATAGAAATCAATTGCAGGCCAGTGTAATTTTGCAATCCTTGTCTAATTCACACATAATAAATACAAGCAGTTCTTCATTTAGAGGAACAGTGTTGCCAATCGGCCCAATGTACATACCTCAGAGTTGATGAGTTGGCATTGATCTCTCTCACGGCTGAAGAGATAAACACACCTCTTGTCCAGACTGTCTCTGGCAATGACAGTGCCATACACATTGATGGGGAAGCCAACATCCGAAGTGGTTATTCTCACAGAGAAGATGTTTATTCCCTCACACAGCTCATACTCGTCCTTATTTTTGTAGACAGCATCAGTAAATCTCATCGGACCAAGGGGAGCTGTAGTGTGAAAAATAAAATAAATTGATTTGTACTTGTTCATGGGCGGCAATGCAGTAGATATGACTAAAGGTCAGGGCAGGCTAGGGCAGAGCAGGGGAATTGATCGGATCAGAATTGAGAACCGACGGGGATGGACTTACACTCCTCGTCGAGATCGAATTTTGTGAGGTCGGCGAAGGTAAATCTGGTGTAGTACTCGCCCCCTTGCTTGGGATCGAAGTCGAGGACGGTATCTTCCAGCATCCGCTGCCGATCGTTTTGTTTCTTCTTCCGTGCCATCTGCCGCAGAAACCGCATCCGTTCCTCCTCCTGGGCCAATCGCTTTGCCTCGTCGACGTCGACGAAAGGTTCCAAGCCTGAGAGCTTCTTACCACAATCCTTCACCACGGAGGAGAGTCTGTCAGAATCCAATCCCACGGAGGCACGCAGGACGGGCCGCGGGGTGAAGTCGCGGCGCCCGCAAGGCATGGATACGCTATCATCCGCCATGAACACAACAAAGCTGCCGCCGACCAAGGAAAGGGAAAAGAAGTGAAAGAAGTTCCGCTCACACGAGGATGACGAGGATGAGATCTTCGAGTATCTTGTGCATCATTGGATCAGGGCCTTCACAACGGTTTGGGCCTATGCAGTTGCACGTAGCCTGGCTGATTCCCCTGTGAGCCTGGCTGCCCACCGGGTGGGTTTGGTTTGAGCAAGGAAAACGTCCACTTTTCCTCTCTCTCAACTTTTGCGAAAATCCGTTTTTTCTCCTTAAACTCTAAAATCGGGCAAACCACCTCCCTCAACTTTTTAAACTGTGCATTTTATCTCCCTGGAGCGGTTTTGGTGGTTTTGTCTTTTTCTTTTTTATTTATTTCAGTTGAATCTTTGAAAAATCATAGTAAATCACAGAAAAATTATAAAATAGAAAATCTAATTTTGTTAGACTCCAAATGAGTAGATCTACATAGTGAATATATAATACAGTATGTTTTAGTACAAAGTTTTTGCTGTAGATTTAGATCTATGCTTTTCTGTAATTAATTGGAATAATTCATAAGTGCAGTTTCAATGGTCCAATTGTGGTGAAATTTTTATGGTAGCCTAATTATTGTATGCTTGAACTATAGTAAAATTTTCATACTCATTGATCATGTATAATTTAATTATAGATCTATTTAGTTATAGATTTATTTAGGGTTTATGCTTGTTAAATCTAAATAAATCTATAACTAAGTTATACATGATCCAATGAGTATAAATTTTTTAGTGCAGTTCAAGCATATAATAATTAGACCACCATAAAAATTTCACCATAATTGGACTATAGAAACTGTAGTTATAAATTATTCTAATTAATTATAGAAAAGCATATATCTAAATCTACAGCAAAAACTGTATAGTAAAGCATACCATATTATATATTCACTGTGTAGATCTACTCATGTGGGGTCCAAAAAAATTAAGTTTTCCATTTTATGATTTACTATGATTTTTTAAAGATTTAGCCAAAATAAATAAAAAAGAAAAAGACAAAATCTCCTTCAAAACCGCTCCAGGGAGGTAAAACGCACGGTTTGAAAAGTTGACGGAGGTGGTTTGCCTGGTTTTTGTAGTTCAGGGAGGAAAAATAGACTTTTGTAAAAGTTAGGGAGGAAAAGTGGACTTTTTCCTCTAAGGAATGAGGTGGTCCATCTTCTTCTCACTTCTTACTTTTTTTATTTAGTCTGTGGAATGGAATGAATTGATCCATCACCACCTCATTTCTCATAAATCTAATAATTAGTATATGCACGAGGAATGAGTTGATTCCACCAAAATTTATAAGCTGAACTCATGATACATCACCTCATGAAGCATGGGATGACTCCACGAACCAAACACATCATAAAGCTTGACCCATGTTGGACAACCGTACTATTTGTCTGACCAGCCCAATCAATTGCATAACGAGGTCGAGCCGTGGCGGAAATCTTTACATCCCAATATTCAGACAGGAGCGTATGTTGCACGAGCGAGCACTGTTTCTCTTCCTTTCGCAGCCCATTGTAACACCCCGGGTGTTATAGTGCTAATTAATCTGCCATGTCATCATAATGCATTGCTAATCATTCCTGTTAGGTTAACCTTGTTATGCATCAACTAAAACGAGTTTACTTAATTAGGTTGAATGTGTTTCTCTGTGGTGTGCTCCGAAATCGAAAACCCTAATTTCGAATACCACCGCAAATACTTAGTCCATGCCCTGCGTAATTTGAGGTGCGCGACTGTGTTGCACACTAGTGTCAAATGTAGGGTATGAACTTAAGTAAAACATCTAAAATGAAGCTCCGAATTTGAGTTTGAATTGGAGTCCCAAAACTTGTCGCGAGTTTTCCGATTTGAATTCAAATCCAAATTTGGGGAAAAATGTAAAAGAATTTCAAAAGTAAATTGGTCAACCAAGAGTGACATTTGGTCAACCATGTCATGTTGGTCAAAATGATGCCCTTGGGTGAGGTTTTGATCACTAAGTAATCACAAATCAAAGTAGCAACAAATTCCAATTTGAAATCCCTCCGAAAACCCTAAATTTTAAAACCCTGTTTTACCCCTTTTGAAATAATTCAAAATCTAAGCAAAATTTGGGAAAAAGTTCAAAACCAAGTTTGTAGAACTTTTCAAGGGCTACAACTTTGGTGTTTTGAGTTTTCAAAGTTTTATTGTAAAATGTGGAGTAATTTTGAAAATAAACAAATTTCAGATTTTATTCATTTTTGTCCCCAAACTAAGATTTCAAAATGGAGGCAGAATTTGAAAAAGTTTTGAACAGCAAAGTTGTAGGTCTGGTCAAGATATACAACTTTGATGTTTGGAGATTTTGAAGTTTCAATATAAAATCAAAAGTAATTTCTAAATTACCAAATCTGCAAAATGTGTCCCTTTTTGAATTTAAACTCAAATTTCAAACTCCAGTGAGAATTTGAAAAAGTGTTCAATATCAAACTTGTAGAGCATGAAAATCTGAAGATTTCATACATTGGAAGATTTTCAAGTTGTTATACAAATTTGAGAGTAATTTGAAAAACCAGTTTGAATTTCAGAATTTGGGGGGGGGGAGCTACAGTGCTAGGGCCAATCACCGTCGGCCACCGGCCGGCATGGGCGCCGGCGAGACGCCGGACGGCTTCGGCCAGCTTCCAGACGCGCCCAGGAGCTCCAGCGCGACGACGCGAGCAGTCCAGCTCTGTTCCCGCGCTCGTCTTCTATAAATACGTCGAGTCGCCGTCGTTTTTCTTCTTCTCGGTTTTCCGCCACCGCCGCCGCCGCTAGCTCCACCGCTCGCCGCTGCCGCCAACGAGCCGTCTCCGGCCACGCCAGTCGCACCAACAGCATCGCCGCATCCTCGCGCACCTCGTGAACCACCCGAGCCAGCCCAATTCCGTCTGAACCACCGCGACCACCGCTTCCCGTGCTCAACTCCGGCGACCAAGCCGCTTCCCGTGGCCAGACCACTCCAGCCGCTCTCCGTCGCCACCGAGAGCTCCACTGCAACCGCGGTGCGGCTACCAAGCCGCTTCCCGTGGCCAGACCACTCCAGTCGCTCTCCGTCGCCACCGAGAGCTCCACTGCAACCGCGGTGAGCCACTGATGCTTCCCGACCCTTCAATTTAACCTCTACCGCTTTGTAGTCGCCGGCGTGCTGCTCCTGTAGCCACCGTGCCGCCATCGCCGTCGCTCGCAGGTCGCTAGGGCTCGAACCATGGCGTTACTTAGCAAAACGGGTTCGTGAGGTGATGTAGAACGTGTTGGTCAGCTCGATTTGTCGACCGGGGCACCGGTCACCGGCCGGCCACCGCGCGGAGGTGAGTGAGCGCGCGGGAGTGAGCGAGAGGGCGGGAGGAGGAAGATGACAGGCGGGGACGGCCTGTTAGTGAGAGGGAGAGTGGGCGCGCGCGAGGTGGGCCGCCTGCTGGGCCAGCGCGTGCGGACGCGAGCGCGTGGGCACGCGGGTCGGTTGTGTAAGTGCATCTAGCCCTTTAGTGGGTTTTGGTGAATTGAATGACAACACCATTAAAGATCTGACAAAGTTTGCAAAGTGTTGAACAGGAAATTGAGTTTATTGCATAACTTGTGGATTGTGAAATGAGAAGTATATATAGGTTCAACAAGAAGGCAAACCATATGATATTTCACATATCAAGCTTGATTGATCTCAACATTCATATCAAGAAGACATTCAAGCAATAAGTATCACAATATTGAAGAAATGGTTTTTCAGTGGATGCTTAATATGATGTGACTTGAGTATGGCTCGATAGGGTGAAGATAGCAAGGAAAGGGCTTCGAGGGACTAAGCGAAGGTGAAGGGCAAGCAATGGCTTGTAGACCGAGGTACCATGGCTAAGGTGAAGAAGAGAGTACTTGCATTGAGTCGAGGTACTAATTGAGCCATGAGGAGTCATATTGTATTAAGGATCAAATCATTAGTGGAAGTGACTTGAAGCCATGGATTGAACTCACATGTGTTGAAATGGTTCAAGTCACATGCTCAAGTTGTACTTGCTCAAAGAGAGAAGATGAAGTTGATTGCATCCCCTTATGAAGTGATATTGAGAAGAAGTGACATATGAAGACATTAAAGACTCAAGTGGTTAAAATGGTAATATTCTTTTGATCTTGAGTTTAGGCTATGCCGCACTATAAAGGGGGATGCAAATTTAGGTGGTCTGAGGAAGATAGAGTGCTCAAGTATAAAAACTAAATCATAAGAGAGACACTCTAGCACCTCACGAGCACATAGAATAGTTTTAGTGACTTTTGGTGTCAGAAGTGCCGACGTATGTCAGAAGTCCCGACGTACGTCAGAAGTCCCGACGTATGTCAGAAGTGCCGACGTATGTCAGAAGTCCCGACGTATGTCAGAAGTGCCGACGTATGTCAGAAGTCCCGACGTATGTCAGAAGTGCCGACGTATGTCAGAAGTGCCGACGTACGTCAGAAGTCCCGACGTTGGCCTTCGCGCAGTGACTTTGACCTAGCATGAACAGTGTTTTCTCTAAAGGCCAGAAGTCCCGAGATCTACGTCAGCAGTTCCGACGTAGATCTGAACGGTTAGATTTCTACTAAGTGTATAAATAGCTCTCCCCTCATTTCTAACCATTGCCCACTCACTCTCTCACGCCCTAAACTTCAGAGAAGTGCCTCCTAGCACCCAAGAGCCTCTCTCTTCTCTCCTCTTTGCTCCTAGCTTCAAATCTTGTAAGAGTTTGAGTTGAGAGAAGGGATTTGGTGAGAGAAACATTGTTTCAAGCTTGAGCACTTGATTTCTTCGTCAAGCCGGTTGGATTTGCATTTGTTACTCTTGGGTTCTTGGAACCCTAGCCGGCTAGGCGTCGCCCGTGGAGCTTCCAACTTGTGTGGTAGCCCCGGGAGGTTTGTAATCACTCCAATCATCTAGTGAAATCACCCCTCATCTCAAGAGATTGCTCTCTTGACTTGAGAACGAGGATAGGGTTGAAAGAGACCCGAAAAGCCTGTGTGGTTTCCTCAACAACGTGGACATAGGCAAGCCTTAGTGGCGAGCTGAACCACGGGATAAATCGGTGTCTCACTTTGTTCTTGTGATTTGCATTGCTATACTTGGTTTTGTGGTGATTCTAGGGTTTGGTCCCGATCTACGTTTGGAGGCATCTTGGCATCAAGGAAGTGAGCTAACATCTTCACCTTACCACTAGGAAGTGGGGTTGTAAGTTATTGGCTTCACAAAGTTTATTTGAGCACTTGTAGTTCATTCCCCGTAGGTGTCGGCACTGCTGACAGTTTACGTCGGAACTGCTGACGACGTCGGGAGTTCCGACCTGAACTGTCGGGACTTCCGACAGTTGCTGACAAGTGACTTCGAGTTTTGTGTAGAAATTTTTAGACACGCCTATTCACCCCCCCCTCTAGGCGACATCAAGGTCCTTACAGGTTGGGCTGGGCCGGATCGGAGAGGAGGAGAAGCAGCTCGAGTTCGTTTTCGTTTTTGTTTTTCTTTTTCCAAATAAATGAATAGTGTTATTATTTGTTTATTTGTTTAAAAATTGTGTAGAGTTCCAAAATTCATGAAAATTTTTGTATAAGCTTCTCAATGTATAAACTATATAGGAAAAATATTAAATCATGAATTTGCATACTTTATGCAGTAGAATTAATTGGTTCCAATAAAGATTAAATGCAACTTCCAGTAATTTTAATAATTAATTTATTTGTCCAAAAATTATGAAATTAATTATGACACTATTATAAATCATTCTTAACCCATAGAAAAAGTTTGAGCTTGTTTAGATAAAGTTTGATCAATTTCTAATTATGCCCTAATTATTTAAATAGAAAATAAATGTTAAATTAAGAACTTTAAGTGTTGTGTGCCTTTGTGATTGAGTGATGTCCTTAGGTCACTACCCTTTTGTGATCTCTGGCACCTTAATTTCATAATTGAGCTCGTTAGTAACTTGTTAGGTTAAGAGCTGGTATCGCGGGAAATCGTCGCTACTAGTTAGTAGGTTTTCTGTTTACGACGGTACCGTGAAGGGAAGTTGTACTCAAATAGTAACTGTGGCATGCTATCATCAAGCATGATGTTTATCATTGAGCATCATGTTAAAGCATGTTATACCTTCGTGTAGTCACCGCTTTCGAGGAAGCCGAAGTCGTCGAGCAAGCTTCCGGAGAAGAGCGATCGTCGGCGGGTTCCGAACCAGACGGAGGAGTTCACGAGTCTGAGTCAGTCGTCGTGTCAGAGCAAGGCAAGCCCCGGTGCATTTAAACCCTACCTTGATATTTTACAAATGTTTTATTATTTATATTATGGTTTATTGCATTAAGTAATTAGGAGTTGAGTGATAACCTAATTGCTGCATTATCACCCTTGATTATTGCGATATCAACCTTGATACCTGTTTTACGAAAAATGCGTAGTATGCTTCGCTATGCTTAGAAGTTAAGCTTTTAAATGCAATGTTTATATAGCCATGACGACATACTTAATGAATAATGAAGTATGAGAATGAACTTGAAAGATCGGGCGGGTGGTTTGGCCACTGCTAACATGCATTGGGAAAGGAGTCTCAATGTAGTGTTTCCGCCTTGTCAGTTAAGGTCCGTTCGTTGTAAGCCTGTTGTGTTCGAGACTTTGCAACTAGCCTCATGCCTTGGGTAAGCCCAACATGTTAGTGATTCCATTACGAGAACGTCTAACCTCGCACTGGGAGTGGAGAGATGGCGGGAGTAACGTGTACCCTCGGGGCTAGAATCGGGCCGGGTTCGAGGAGTACTGTACTCTCGGGTGGCGATGGACACGTTCTGGTTTTGGGAGATCTAAATGAGGGTTGATATATGCAGATTCGGTTCTACATATGTCGTGATGTTAGAGATCCCCAGCTGGGTATAATCGGTTCGAATCGTCGTTGCTCCTCGGTTATGGCGACTTGATCACCTGACTTGCATCGTAGTTAAGAACTAGAATGAAAGAAAGAATGAGAAAGGATTTGATGATAATTACTTTGATCTAGATTAGGATCACCTAGATTTGGTTAATGAACCATCAATGGTAAAAGTAAAATGTTGAAAATAAGGACTTACCTTAGTAAGCTTTTCTGCAAAAGAAAATCTTGACTCTAGATTACCCGTACCTTGATTTCCTAAAGCTAGCATGCCCTTGGAGTCTTTGTCTTAGTCGGGTAAGTCTTGTTGAGTACTCTCGTACTCAGGGTTTGTTGAACCCCTTGTTGCAGGTGCGGTTCATGAACAAGTCTGCTTCGAGCCTTGTTGCATGACCGTCGTGGTTGAAGAAAGCGACGATGAGTAGACTGTGTGGCCTTTGGGCAAGGCATCTCGCTTGTGTGATGTAATAAAGTAACTACCGATACTTCTCTACTAATGGTTTGTAATAATGTTACATAAGGTTTGAGATTTGAAAAACTGGTTTGTAACTGAAAGGATCAAGATGCCCAAGAGGGGGGGTGAATTGGGCTTTTCTAAAAATTAAATGCAAGAATTAAATCCTATAAGCCGGAATTCACCCCTAGTGCCTACTTGTGTTCCTAGAGAGTCTACCGTTAAAAAGTTTTGCACCCTAGTTTCCAATCCTAGTCTAGCATGGCAATTCTAGGAATGTAAAACAAGCAATGAAAGTAAATACGAGAAAGTAATTGCTTGAATGTAAAGGGGCAAGGAACACGGCGATGTTTTTCCGAGGTATCGGAGAGTCGCCACTCCCCACTAGTCCTCGTTGGAGCACCCGCGCAAGGGTGTCGCTCCCCCTTGATCCGCGCAAGGATCAAGTGCTCTCTACGGGTTGATTCTTCGACACTCCGTCGCGGCGAATCACCCAAAACCGCTCACAACTTGAGTTGGGTCATCCACAAGCTCCGCCGGATGATCACCAAACTCCCAATCACCACCAAGCCGTCTAGGTGATGGCGATCACCAAGAGTAACAAGCTAGAACTCTCACTTGACCACAACGAGCCCAAATGAGAAGGTGGATGCACACTTGCTACTCTCGAATCACTAGTGAGGAATCACAAACTTTGATTCTCAAATCTCTATCCTCACTAGAGCTCTTGCACTCCCTTGCACTCTAAAGGGTTTTCTCAGATGTTTGAATGAGCAAGAGACCTCTAAAAGAGGTGGAGGGGTTGTATTTATACACCCCTCAAAGAAAACGAACCGTTATTTCTGACACGGGGTCACCGGACGCGCCGGTGCTACGCACCGGACGCGCCGGTCCCCCGTAACGGTCAAAACCCGTTTTTGAAATCGAACCACCGGACGCACCGGTCAGGTAGCACCGGACGCGTCCGACGTGCAAGGGAGCTTACTGGAGTTACACCGGACGCGAGGTCGCGTCCGATGCCTGAAGACCGGACGTGTCCGGTCCTCTCTGGACCTTACTGGACTCGCACCGGACTCGCCGATCAAGTCCAGTAGCGCGTCCGACGGGCGTTCTCTCTCGATGACACGTGTCGGTCGCTGACCACTGCGTCCGGTCCTCGCGAGGACCGCGTCCGGTGATCAGCCCCGAAACCTAGCGCGGTTAAGTATACACCGGACGCGTCCGGTGTTCCCGAAGACCGCGTCCGGTGCCTGGAAAACAGCCCGAAACTCGTCGAAACGCGTCGCAACTTCAACCAAGTTGCTTCTAACTGAACCTTGAGCTAATCTAGGGTTGCCTAGCGCCAAGTTTAACAAGTGTGCACCACACCTAAACATAGGACTCGCCTAGGTCAAGCTACCAATTCATGCCCCCCTTTATAGTACGGCCAAAAGAGAAAAACGAAGATCCTAACGACTATTCCGAATGTGTCTCAACACTTCGTCATTCGGAACTAACCGTCCTTAATCTTGACGTCACTCTTTTGTAAACCGAAACGATTTCCATCAAGGGACACGAAGCCAACAGTGCTCAAAGCAGTTATCACCTCCATGACCTAACTTACCAAAGTTTCTGCAAAACACACGTTAGTCATGGGAATAAAGTGTTGTCATTAATTACCGAAACCAAACCTTGGGGCCTAGATGCTTTCAATCTCCCCCTTTTTGGTGATTGATGACAACACTAAGTTTCAATGGATTAGAGTGAAGGTTTTCGAGCATGCTTGGTTCACATAAGCAAAAGACAATAAGCATAAAGGGTTAGGAATTGCTTATGTGCTCCAAGCCAAAAGAGTGTACTTCATAAGATAAGACATGAAGAGTTAGTACACAAAAAGATATAGCTCATAAGTAATCGGAGTAAGGCACGGAAGCACAACCTTAGAGCTATAGCTAAAACGGTGACATATATTAATCACAGTGACGAATAAGACATTAAGACTCAAAGTTTTACGACTCGACGACAATGTCACACGAATGCAGTGCTGAAAATAAACATGATATGCATGAATGTAGCACACGAAAAACGAAAACCACTAACAAACTCCCCCTGAAACTACTCTCTCTCCCCCTTTGGCATCAAGCGCCAAAAAAAACTAATCTAATCTGACGGGGGGACAGACGGAGTCGTGTCGGGTGCCGAGGTGCGCGGAGTAATCACGAAGTGAAGCGAATCCTCGGAGTCCGAGCTATCTGGCTGACCCTCTGAAGAAGCTCGTGGCTGCGTAGCGGTCTGGGTCTGAGCAGGAACAGGCACTGACTGTGAAGTAACAAGTGGATCTGTCTGAGTGACCTGAGCCTGAAGTGCGCCAGTAGCTGGGGGATCTGTCGAGGCAACTGAAGAAGGGATGGTCTCTGTAGTCCCGGTCCCTGTCACTGGTGGAGCAACTGCCTCGGAAGCTGACAACCCTGACGAAGTGTGAAACGTAGTCGTATGCGAGGGTGTCGGCTGACCAGTCAACTCGCTGTAAGTGGCACTGAAGTCACCGATAGGTGTGCCTGTCAGGATATGCGGGCGAGTCTGGTCTGACGGTGTGAACCCCGTATGGATAGGTGTGAAACTCGGGGACTGAAACGACTGGGGAACCTGCTGCTGTGGAGATGTAAACTGTATGCTCGGCTGTGTCTGACTAGAAGGACCGCTGGAATGCAAAGCCGGAGCCATGATGGATGCAGGCGGAGGAATCCCAACTGTAATGAGATGCCGCAGAAGGTCCATGTACTGCTGCTGACTCTGTCGCTGCATCTCAACCTGCTGCCTCTGAATCTCTAGCTGCTGTCTCTGGAACTCGTCCTGGCGAGCCTGTATCTGTGCTAGTGCGGCAGCTGTATCCTGAGCCTGGCGCTGTATCTGCTGCTGCTGCTGCTCCTGAGCCTGGGTCAACCTCTCAAGTATAGCCACCATGGCTGGGTCTGAGCGGGAGGCTGAGCCAGATCCACCGGCCTCGTGGTCGTGAGACCGAGGAGACCGGTACCTGGGGATGGGCTGATAATCCTCATCTGTGCTGTCTGAAGTGACATCCTCAGGTATCTCAGCAGGCTGAGTGTCAAGGTCTGCGAGCTCTGCCTCAGCAAGCTCGTCAACTCTAGCGTTCTGCTCAGCTGCTGTCTCAGGAACCTCAGGGCGCTCACGCTGTCCTGGTGCTGGAGCCTGCTCTCTGGTAACTGAAGCCCATAGCTGTCTGATGTCATAATCAGGGAATGCAGTAGTAGTGTTGGCAATCTCTGCCCTGATCTCTGGTGGCATCTGGATAGCAGATCTGATAATGTAGCAAATCCAGTGGGCATAAGGAAGCTGACGGTTACCCTTGAAGCCCTCAGCAATGGTGTCCTCCATCTCACTCAGGATAAGATCCCAGATATCAAACTGCTGCTGTGTAAGGAGGTGGTACACAACCCAAAGCTGCATCCTCGTCAGTCCCTCTCTGTAGCCAAGTCTGGGCAGTAGAGTGCGTCTGAGTATAGCATCCAGAACTCGGGCTAGAGGTGTCAGGCTGGCAGGTGTACGACGTGACCCTTCGCCAAAAGGCTCGCGAAAGCAGGGTCGGACCAGGTCGGTGGGTGGCACAGAACCGCCGTGAGGGCGTCTGGGAGGAGTGGTCTGGCCATAGCACAGCTGGTGGATCCTCGTGTCAGAAGCAGGTAGTCTGAGGAGCTCACGGGCTCTGGAGCTGTAGAGTCTGTGGTCGCGGCCTCTGAATGCGAAGTGAATAAACTCATGGGCAGGATCAATCCACAAAGAAGCATAGAACTCCCTGACCCATGTGCCGCAGTAAGCACCTGTCCGTCCAAGTAGATCTGACAATCCAGGCATATAGGACAGGTAAGGACGGAGCTGCTCTCCCACAATATCAACCAATGCCTCTAGTCGACATACCCTCTGAGGTCTGAAAGCTATGCCACTGTCGACTAGGGCCCTGTAGAAATCCTCCTGGAGTGGTGTATAGAAACCCTCTGACGCTCTGGGATCTCTGACAGGTGGAAACCACCGGCTGACCTCTACAAACCTCAAGTTCTTCACCTGACGTGAAGAAGCACCTCTCAGGTCCAAGTGCACGACTGGGGGTGACCCTCTGACCCTGGGAGGAGGTCGTGCTCCACGACGTGGGCCCTCTGCCCTGGGTGTCACCTGTGAACGAGCACGTGTGGAGCGGCGACGAGGTGGAGACTGAGCTGCCTGCTCCTCTGTATCCTCAGTGGCCTGTGGAGCCTCAGCAGTCTGGGTAGCCTCAGTAGTGGGTGCAGTCTCTGTAGCCTGTGTCTGCTCTGAGGGAGGATCAACTGACATCTGCTCTGTCGGTGCTGTAGTCTCAGTGCCCTCAGTGGCCTCAGTACCGAGCTGTCGACCTTCAAGATGAAAGCGACGCTCGCCTATGTGTAATCCACTGCGTCTGCCACCTCTCTCTGCCTGCTCTGCGGCGTCTGCCACAGCCTGAGCGACCTCTGCATCTGAAAGAGTCTTCCTCTTCTTCTTGACTGCCATCATCTTGACGCGCTTACCACGCGCAATCTCATCACGACGGGGAGGACTATTGTCCCCGTCACCTGGACCACCACCGGCGTTCTTGCAACGCACCATGCTGACTGACTGCCTGAAAGCCTCTGTGAGATGATGAACTGACACTCGAGAGGCTTGGCCTCAATCCGTATCCGCAGGCTTGGCCTCGGATTTAGCAAACAGATCAGACCTGGCACACCGACTGACTCGCTGCACGTATGGAATAGGGAGATATACAATAAGCATATATATATATCTAAAGATACGAAACCCTAGATAGCAAGCACGTAAGATACGAAAGGAATTGACGCTAAGCTACCTCGGATCGACGAGACGACGGTGAAGGGACGAGGTGATCTAGGTCGCGAGAATTCCCGAGATTCGGCGATCGAGCACTGAAACGACCAATCGAGATTATCAAGGAATTGATATGGTCAATCGACAAGCCCTAACAATTGAATGAACGGAATTGAATCGAAATCGGAAACAAGATGAGTCGTTACCGGGGTTAGGGTTGAACAAACCCTAGGTTAGGGTTTAGGGTTAAACCCTAGAACCAAGAGCTCGGCCGAAGGATGAGATTGAGGAGCTGGTGCGCACGAGGGGAGGAGCTGCGGCTGGAGTTCGAGCTGGAGTTCGCCGGCGGTGAGAATGAGCGGCGGCGCACGGTGAAGGTGGCGCGGGCGCGGGCTGGTGCGGGTGCAGCGCGAGGAGGAAGAGCGGGCAGGGCGCGGCTCGGCTGGTGGCGCGGGAGCTGCCAGGAGGAAGAAGGGCAGGCGTGGGGCGGCTCCGGCGGCGGGGGAAGTCACGGCGAGCGGCGGAACCGGCGAGGCAAAGGCGGCGGCGGCGGATTCGTCGAGAGGATGAAGAAAAAGAAATCAAGACGGTACGGTTATAAGAGGCGAGATCCGCTCGGTATAGAAGCACCGGACGCGGTGGTGAAAATCACCGGACGCAGTGGTGCAGCGTCCGGTGACACTCCAGTAAGCTCCTGGAGTCACCGGACGCGTCCGGTGTGGACAGACCGGACGCGGTCAGAGTCCGATGCCAGAGTGCTCGGGATTTCATAGCGGAGCACCGGACGCGGTGGTGGTAGCCGGGACCGGACGCGGTGGTGGTCAGAGGCGCGTCCGGTGCCTAGATCTGGACTTGTTCTTCTGGAAAACCGGACGCGCAGGTGGACACTGGGACCGGACGCGGTGGTGAAGCAGCACTGCGTCCGGTGCAGCGTCCTGTCGCGGTTTTTTGCCTTTCTTCGTTCCGAACTTCGACGCGACTTCTCCCAATCAAGTTCCAATTCAAAGAGACACAAATAAACACCAATTGGAACCCGATATGAGTGACCTCACTCAAACCCTCAAATTTTTTTAAATTATTTTGCCTTAGGCTAGTATTGTTTTTACGGAAATAGGCAATAAACACCCGAGGAGCAACGTATGGCCATGCAATAGAGTTTTCGGACCTTTAGGAGCGTCAAATGCTCTCTCTATTCATGGACGAACACAGAGGTTGCTCAAAGCTAAACCGAAAAAGAACGACAAACAAACAACCATGCATATGCAATGCAATACAAGAAAGTAAAGCTAGGTTGCTTGTCAAGTTTGATCCACGGTTAGGCTTCTTCACTCCTCCGAAGGAGGGTTATCGTAACCGTGTTAGCCAAGCCCTAAATGCATTGCGATAAAGTAAACATGACATATGATACAATGCAATGCAAGGGACAACACGCGCTCATTTTTTAAAGTTACTTGAATCAAGCACATTAAGTTCACTTCTTAGCCTACAAAAGGTAGCCTCGTCCAAAGGTTTAGTGAAGATATCCGCTAATTGATCTTCACTTCGTACACCTTCTAGTGATATGTCATTTTTAGCAACGTGATCTCTTAGAAAGTGATGGCGGATATCTATGTGCTTGGTGCGAGAGTGTTGTACCGGATTGTTAGCAATTTTAACGGCACTTTCATTGTCACATAAAAGTGGCACCTTTTCAAGAACAACTCCATAGTCTAGAAGGGTTTGTTTCATATATAATATTTGTGCACAACAAGCCCCCGCGGCAATGTATTCCGCCTCGGCGGTGGACAAAGCCACACTATTTTGCTTTTTAGATGACCAAGATACTAAAGATCTCCCAAGTAAATGGCACCCTCCGGATGTGCTTTTTCTATCAATTTTGCAACCGGCATAATCCGAATCGGAATAGCCAACTAGTTGGAATCTAGCTCCTTTGGGATACCATAAACCAATACTTGGGGTGTGCTTAAGATATCTTAGGATTCTTTTTACGGCACTTAGGTGAGGTTCTTTAGGGCACGCTTGAAAGCGAGCACACATGCACACACTAAACATGATATCGGGCCTAGATGCGGTAAGGTACAACAAGCTACCAATCATAGAACGGTAGAGAGTTTGATCAACCGATTTACCTCCCTCATCTAGGTCGAGATGTCCATTTGATGGCATTGGGGTCTTGATTGGCTTGCATTCTTCCATCTTGAATCTTTTGAGAAGATCCTTGGTATACTTTTCTTGAGAGATGAAAATCCCTTCTCTCATTTGCTTGACTTGAAAACCAAGGAAGAATGTGAGCTCACCAATCATTGACATCTCGAACTCCTTCGACATCAATTCACCAAACTCCTTGCAATAATCTTCATTTGTTGACCCGAAGATGATATCATCAACGTACACTTGACAAATGAAGATCTCCCCATTAAGCTTCTTGGTGAATAGTGTGGTGTCGACCTTCCCGATGGTGAAGCCCTTCTCAATGAGGAAGTCCCGGAGGCGCTCATACCACGCTCTAGGGGCTTGCTTGAGCCCATATAGCGCCTTGGACAACCTATAAACATGATTAGGATATCTAGGGTCTTCAAACCCGGGAGGTTGATTGACATAGACTAGTTCATTTATAAAGCCATTTAAGAATGCACTTTTCACATCCATTTGATATAATTTCATATCATGATGTGATGCATATGCAAGGAGGATACGAATGGCTTCAAGTCTTGCAACGGGTGCAAAGGTCTCTCCAAAATCAAGGCCTTCCACTTGAGAGAACCCCTTTGCAACTAGTCTTGCCTTGTTCCTCACTACTATGCCTTGGTCATCTTGCTTGTTTCGGAACACCCACTTGGTTCCAATGACTCTTGCACCTTTAGGATGCTCTTCAAGTGTCCATACTTCATTGCGGGTGAAGTTGTTCAATTCTTCATGCATGGCATTCACCCAATCCGGATCTTGAAGAGCCTCTTCTACATTCTTAGGTTCAACACAAGAGACAAAAGAGTGATGTTCAACGAAAGAAGCTAGCTTTTGAGATCGAGTCATTACTCCCTTTGTAGGACTCCCTATGATGAGTTCTTGCGGATGAGCTTGAAGTAGAGGTGAGTTTCTTCTATCAACCACTTGAGGGGGTGGATGGGGAGCATCAACATCTTGTGCTTGTGCCTCGGCTTGTTCATGAGAGACATAAGTATCTTCATTTTCAACTCTCTCATTCTTGTCATCATCTTGAGGCACACGTGATGAAGATGGTGGATCAATGATTTGCACATCGTCTTCATCATCTTTTGGCTTGATGTCTCCCACCGGCATGTTCTTCATGGCCTCCCTCAATGGTTCATCACCTACATCATCACAATTCTCAATTGCTCCTTGGGAGCCGTTAGATTCATCAAATTCCACATCATATGTTTCTTCAACCAACCCGGTGGTATGGTTAAATACTCTATATGCTTTGG